>CM035143.1:12827138-13178023 GCA_020205605.1 Panax ginseng
ATTGAAGTTCCAAGTTAATTGATTATCATTTTTTGGAAGTTTTAAATATTTTTTGTTAAAAAAAACGTTTTTGTCATTATGGTGGGCTACTTTGGTGGTCTGAATTCGAGTTTTCAAGAGGTGTGCGTGAATTTATTTTATAAATATATTATTATATTAAATTTTTTGCTTTGGTGTTCTAAGCATTTTCCTATAAATAGGTGCTTAGGTTAGAAATGAAAATCACACTGTAAAAATCTTCTCATGATGGCAACCCCAAATAGGTCCAATCCAACCAACCCATTCTCGAGTCGCCAAATACATGGTATGTAAACAACTACAACTTCATTAATACAATTGTCGTGCAAAATACGACAACACACATAAACAAATGAGTTTAAATACAAATATTGTCTTCTGCATAATATCCACATTCAAATAAGTCCTCATTACAATTATTGATACACTATTTTACAAAATAGTGAGGACTACTAAAACAACTGCCTTGAACCATTACTCCACACCCCGACTAGTTCCCTGCTTATATTCTCGCCTCTCACGAGAAGAAAAATGAAACAAAAAGAAAAGTGGTGAGCTCAACTAGCCCAAGAATGAATATTATGACTAAGATAATGTACAACAAATTATCCTTAGTCTTCAACAAGGAAAAATCGATAAATACAATAGACAACAAGTTTTAGATCAACAATCAGAATGGCGGAACAACAATTCATTAGAAGAGTTAAGTAGAGAATGAAATCTACTATCATCTATGAATTTAAAAGTCCATCATCGATATTTTATCCTCAGAACATCAATCAATATACATCTTGAATCAAATAGTCATCTTTGCACTACGCGCCAAAGATATTCATCACCGTCATGTTCATCTCAACACTGCTCATCATCTTTGCACTACTGCCCAAAGATATTCATCGCTTAATCATGTTCATCTAAACACTGCTCATATTTGCACTCACGGCCAAAGATATTCATTCTAAAATCATTCATCTTTGCACTACAGGCCAAAGATATTCGGTTATATCATCATTTAGAATTTGAGGATGATGAAAATATTTTAAAGAAAAGCGAATCCAAAGAAACAAAAGAACAAATATTAAGGATTCGTACTTTAAACAATCCAAATTCAAAAATACTTCATAAATAACCAGAGTGGAGTAAAATTCAAGAATGAAGACCAAAATATTGATCCAATCAAAGATAGGAATCATAACAGATAATCTTGGACACGAGAAAGAAAATTTTATTTTTACGTGAATAAGGCTTAAGATTCGTGAATAGTATCGTAAATAGTGTATAATATACGTAATAGTAACTCAAACACTAAAAGATAGAAATTTCACAAAAAATATCATCATGCTTCGTAAATAGTACTTTCGTGAATAAGAACTCATGAATAAAGAACTCATGAATAGTAACTCGTGAATAAAGAACTCATGAATAAGTAACCTTTCGACATGAAAAAGTTCTAAATTTGATAAAAAGTTCCAACCAATATTTTGGTATAATGATATTGAAGAAATAATATCATTTTCAATAAAATAACATCCCTTACCTCGCAAAAACAATACTTCGACCGGAATCTCGGATATATAGTCTTTGAAAGAACTTGCACCAGATATAAATACTCAAGTACTAAAATACTCACAAAATACGCTCGATATTATAGAGAGAGAAAGAGAGAAATCATAGTTTACAGTGTGATTTTCAATTCTAACCTAAGCACCTATTTATAGAAATTGCTTAGAACACCAAAGCGTAAAATTTAATATAATATTAATATAATTATACAAATTTTCCTTAGCCCACCTTTTGGTCAAAAACACCAACCACACATGTTAATGATGTCCAAAAAAATACAAAAAAGGTTTTTCTAAGAAAAATAATTTAAACTCCAAAAATCAATTCACACCCAATATACCGAAACTTCAATAATTCACAATAAATAGTCCTTTTATCGAAAAATTCGAATCTCGCAAATTTTTATAGAAAATTCAATTCTCTACAACTTTGCAGAAGAAAATTTTTCCAAATTTCAAACAAAAATTGACCCAAATCCATAAGCAGACGATTTTACAAAGCTATAATCAAATTTCAATTAAGAAATGGGGTCCACCGACACACAAAAACACATGTGTTAATCATTTAACGCAACAAAATACTCTTCATCCTCATATACTCATATATCTCTATATTCATTGTAAAAATATCATCATTATTATATTATAATAATATAATAAAATATTATTTTATCAAAAAAAATAAAATATCAATTTTTAACAATTGTCACTTTAAAAATTTTCTCCATCTATATCCACATAAAATCAATACTTTCCTCATCATATAAATCAATAATTAATTATTTACAAATAATATTACAAAATCACAAGATCTTGACAACCGTAGTTCCTGGAAAGAGGGGGCTTTCTAATAAGAATTTCTCCTTACTGGCGCGCAATTAGGTGACCAAACCTCTCCTTAAACAGAACTTTCTAGACATTGCCAATAATATTTTCTAATAATATTATTTAGATAATATGAATTATTGCTTCGATAATGGAAAATACTATGTAGTGACAATTATTGAAACAACAGTAATATAAAATATTAACGCATCAATTATTGAATCAATAAAATAAAATAATCGAATAAATTCTTATCAGAAAAATTATTGAGTAGTGCCTTCTTACGTAAGAATCAATAATTGGTGCAATACCGTGTACTACTATGCAACAACGCGTATTACTGTGTTTTAACCACCGGATATTCCAATAGTATTAATGGTAACAACTACGCCATTATTTATAAACAACTTATACTTGTCATTTTTTTCATCCAATCGCTTTCGTTATGGGCTCCACACAAGGTCGCTACGTCAATACGAATATTCTCGACGTTAGAAGAATATTCCACGACCAAACGAATATTCTCCGACAACAATGAGTATTTTATAAACACTTGCTTATTTAAAATATTTGCGCATTTTACCCATAACTAACCACATTAATAAAATCAACCCCTTACTATTTCAAAATAATAATTAGAGAAATTAAATCTTTATTTATAAAAAGTTGGGGTCTTACATCTTCTCTCTCTTTCTCTCTCGATATATTGAGCGTATTCTTGTGAGTATTTTGATACTTTGAGTGTTGTTATACGGTGCAAGTTCCCTTCACCACTATATTCAGTATTCCAGCCAGAGGTACTATTCTTTCGAGGTAAGGGATATTATTTTCTTCTTAAATGATATTATTTTCTTCCATATCATTATGCCAAAATATTGGTTTAAACTTTTTATCAAATTTGGAACTTTTTGTGTCGGGGTTACTATTCACGTATACGGCACTATTCACAGAAAAATTAAATTTTCATTTTTCGTCAAAAATATCTATTATAGATACTAGCTTTGATTGTATCCATGTTTTGATCATTCTTGAATTTTACTCCACTATGATTATTTATGAGGTATTTTTGGACATGGATAAACCGAAATACGAATCCTTAATATTTGTTATTTTGTTTCACTGGATTCATTTTTTTAAAAATATTTTTCATCATCCTCAGTCCTAAATGATAATATTATTGAATATCTTTGGCCTGTAGTGCAAAGATGAATGATTTCTGATGAATAGCTTTGGCCTGTAGTGCAAAGATGAACATGTGTATAGATGAACATGACCAACTGATGAATATCTTTGGCCTGTAGTGCAAAGATGAATATTTGATTCCAGATATATATTGATTGATGTTACAGGGATAAAATATCGACGATAAACTTTTAAATTCATATATAGAAGATAGTAGATTTCATTATCTACTTAACTCTTCTAATGAATTATTATTTCCGCTGCGAATATTGATCTGAAACTTGTTGTCTATTGTATTTTATCAAATTTTTCCCTGTTGAAGACTAACGAGAATTAGTTCTATATTATCTTAGTCATAATATTCTTTACTGGGCTAGTTGAGCTCACACTTTTACTTTTTGTTCTATTTTTCTTCTCAGGAGGCGAGAATGTAGGCAGTCTTAGTCGAAGTGTGGAATGATGGTTCTAGAAGTTATTTTAGTAGTCCTCACTATTTTGTAAAATAGTGTATCAATAATTGTAATGAGGACTTATTTGAGTATGGATATTGTTTAGATGACAATATTTGTATTTAAACTCAAAGTTTAAGTGTTGTCGTATTTTGCATGACAGTTGTATTAATAAAGTTGTATTTGTTTATGTACCATGTATTTGGCGACTCAGAATGGGTGTTGTGTACTTATTTTGGGGGTGTCACACCTATACTGTAATTAGTTTTTTCACATGATTA
Source organism: Panax ginseng (assembly GCA_020205605.1). Classification (NCBI taxonomy): domain Eukaryota; kingdom Viridiplantae; phylum Streptophyta; class Magnoliopsida; order Apiales; family Araliaceae; genus Panax; species Panax ginseng. Next base: position 12,831,456 of record CM035143.1, read on the forward strand.
TACTATTGAGTCACATGAATGAACTATTAATTCAAATTATTTACTATTAGGGGAGGTGGTGCAAGTTTGATAATACTTGCGGGACTAAATTAAAAATGAAAAAAAAGAGGAAGGTATTATACTGTAATATTTTGAGCCCCAAAACGTTCAATTATCGAAACTATATTTTCCTATAAATAGAAGCTCATTCTTCCTTCATTTCTCACCAATTCACAAAAGCTTTAGGGCAATTATTATAGAGAGAAATTATAGAGAGAAAGAAGAAGAGAAATCTGCTACCTCACTATTCCAGTATCCAATTTTCTAAGGTAAGGGGTATTATTCTTTCGTATTCATGAAGAGAGTTATTTTCTTTTCGATTACTCGTAAGGGTTGTTATTCCATTCTTTATTATTATGTTGGAATAACTTTTATCTGGCAGTACCGCATACATGGTGAAATTCTTCTATTATTCCATTCTTTATTATTACATTGGAATAACTTTGTTTGTCTGATCTATCGCATGCACAGTGAATTATGTTGTTATTCCATTCTTTATTATTCATTGGAACATCACATGCATGCGGATTCACGTGACTTCAGTTCCATTCTTTATTATTTTGTTATTTTGTTGGAACATCCTCATGCATGCGAATTACGCATGGCACGGTTATATTCTTTATTATTACATTGGAATATCCTCATGCATGCGATTCTTACGCATGACACGGTTCCATTCTTTATTATTACATTGGAATAACTTTTATGCATGCGGATTACGCATACGCTGGTGAATTCTTCATTATTCCATTCTTTATTATTACTGTTGGAATAATGCATACTACGTGGATTCTTGCATGGCGGTAAAAAATCCATTTGCGGTTTTATATATTCTATTATACTCGATTGATTAAAGTTTTGGCTACTATACTCCATGAAATTAGTGGAATATCCTTGATATTTATGGCTTCATCCAAATCTTTTCATGAAAATATTCTTACGAGCATTCTTGAATTTTACTCCACAAAGCGGTATCATGTTAACAATTTGAGCGTTATTGATTTACGGATAAATTAAATTATAAATCTTTACAAATTTATCCTTGAACTTGTTTTATTGAATTCTTATATCATTGTCATCATCCTCATGTTTATAATATGTTGAAAGTCATTTGTGGCATGTGAGTGCATAGATGGACTTAGTATGATTATGACCGAGGATTATTCGGTATAATCATGGTAGTAATGTTACAAATGATGTGGTAAAAGTCCTTATTGGCCGTAGTGCATTGATGGACAGTTGTTGGCATGATCATGACCATTGATAAATACACGAATATCTTTGGCCCGTAGTGCATGGATAATTTATGGTCGTGATACTAATGAATATCCTTGGTCGTAGTGCAGGGATGATGTGGTTTATTTATTAAGCTGAGTCTCAGTGATAAAAGTGATGAAAAACCTTTTAAATCATAGAAGATAGTAGATTTTATTCTCTATTTAACTCTTCTAATGGATTGTTTGTTCCGCTGCAGTTAACCTTGATGTTTATTATATTTTATAAGTTTAACACTGTTGAAGGCTAATGATAATTTATTCTGCATTATCTTAGTCATAATATTTCTTACTGGGCTAGTTGAGCTCACCCTTTCTTTTCTTGTTCTCTTCTTGAAATGAGAGCGTGGCCAGGAACTAGTCGGAAAGCGGAGTGATTTCGGTCCCGGATGATAGCATTAGTAGTCCTCACTATTACATTAAATAGTGTGACAATAAATGTAATGAGGACTCCATTGAGTGTGGATATTGTTTATATGACAATATTCTTATTAAAACTCTTAATTATATTTTGTCGTATTTTACACGACTGTTGTATAATTAAGTTGTATTTGAATTTTGTACCATGTATTTGGCGACTCAAGATGGGTGATGTATACCTATTTTGGGGGTGTCACATATATCTCCTCCTAACATATCTATTTATAGGTATAAGACATTAAATTATTTTTCATGTAGTTAATCAACTTCTCAAATATATCTTCTAAATACATTAACTTTCATTTCTCTCACTCAATTTGACTTGCATACCAAGATTGTTCCATCTCCTTCAATTCCCTTGTAGGAATCTTCTTAAGTATTAAATAGGGAATTGTTAAATTCACAACACTTTTTGTTATTTCTACAATCAAAAGTGTCGATGTAGATGTATAGTGATGGTAAAAATCATCTCTATAGGATCTATAGCGACACTTTTGTTGTGAAAATAATATTTTATGTTGTGGATTTAACAGTTTCTTATTAAATATTACTTAGATCACCAAGATTTTGAATCCTACAAAACAAAATAAAACATACTCCCTCCGTCCCAGGATAAAAGTCCTGATGGATTTTTCACGCATATTAAGAAGAGAAATGAAATGACAAAATTGCCCATAATAATATTTCATTAATCATTTTCAATGTAGGTGAGAGAGTGACTTTATTCTTATTAAATATGGAGAGAGAATTAGAATAAGGAAAGTATAAGATATTTAATGCTAAATGTATAATAGGAAAAATTGTGTAAAAGTTTGGTTATTAAAAGAAATTGGACATTTAACATGGGACTATCTAAAATAGTAATAAGGACTTTTATCCTGGGACGGATGGAGTATTAATTAAAAAATTAATATAATAAAAAGAACAAAATTAAAAATAATAAAATATATAAATTATGAGTATATCACTACTCAACATATGAAATAATTGATATTATTTGCACATAATTATTTGTACACAATTTATGCACATAAATTATCGAAACACCCCATCCAAAGTACATTGATATTATTTTGGTTGACAAATTAATCCATTGAAAATAAATATAAAAATATTTCATTATATAATATTTCTTTCAAAGGCAAGATTAATTGTAAATATTTTAAAAGGATAAAAAAAACGGAAAAGAAAAGAAAATTCTAAAGAAATTATGGAATACAACTTTTTTGACTGACGATGGAGCAATTTCCTTTTCCGTCCACGTCTCCCTTTCTTCATTACGAAAGCGATGATGAGAAATCGAGGTCCAGCCACTCAAATCTTCCCACGTCAGCGACCTTTAGAGATTCAAAAACCAGTCCAGGTTCAATGAACCTAAAAGGCCGCCCTCTCTTAGGCCAGTATCATCTTCTCCTCCGTGCTTTTCTCTTTCTTATATATTTCTCTCTGTAAATTTCATCACTCAAATCAAACCCAAAAACCCAGATTAATCAACTTCAAATCCTTTTAGAATTTTGAGGAGAGAGAAAAAAAAGCTTAAGATTAAATTAATCTCTGCAACAATGGCGTTTGCTGCTGTTACTTCCTCTACTGCAATTTTTACTTCTATTTCTTCTCGTTCAAATCCCTCGTTTGAGCCAGCCAAAGGTGATTAATTGTTCATAAATTTACTGGGTTTTTATTATTTTTTTGATCTTGTGATCGAAATTTCTTGTGGGTGTTTGTAATTTTCATTGTTTTTAACCGTTTTTTTTTGATGATTTTGTTTGTGAAATATGCAGTTCCTCAGCTGGGTTCGTTTCAGCCGTTGGATCGGTTTCATGTTGCATCACCTGCGGCTTTGAATCTTTCTATGAAACGCTGTGCTGTGAAGCCACTAAATGCTGAGCCAAAACGGAATGATTTGATTGTTCCTTCAGCAGTAACCATGGTTGCTCCTGGTATGTTTTTTTTTCTCTCCACATAATTATATTAATATACATATATACTGAAATATTTATATGGAAATTAATAGCTTTAAGTCTTTTAACTATATAAGCTACCTGGTGGGTAAATTAGAAGGATTGGTAATGACGGTTTTGCCCTTCATTGGTTTGTGAATTTGCAGAAGTAGTTGAGAAAGTGGAGGTGGAGGACTATGAGAAACTGGCTAGGGAGCTTGAAAATGCTTCCCCTCTTGAGATTATAGATAAAGCCCTTGAGAAATTTGGGAATGATGTTGCCATTGCTTTCAGGTATTAATTCGTTTCTATTGATCCATGCTGATTAATGAGAATGTTTGTGCCAAAGATCGTAAATTTATTAGCTAGATGAGATTGTTTACACTAATTGAGTTGTTATAATTCACAGCAAGTTGGGATCTTTCAAAAATTCTTGGTGTAGGAGGATTGAATAGAACTGAATTGTTTGATCTATCAACTTCATTATTTTCGTTACAAAAGTTTGTTGGGTATGGATTAATAACTTAGTAACTTACGATTACAGCTCCTTTAGAAGACCCGCTACTGAATAAGTTCTGAGAAAAATTAGCAAACTGAAACAAAATTATTGAAACACAGCAGAGAATAAGTTGATGAAAATGGTAAAATATATCTGATGTTTAGATTTGATACGTCAGTTAAGCATTTTAAGTTTTTTCTCTTTGCTATATTTCAGTTATTTATTGTCTAGTGAAATTTCTTAACTCCTTTAGTTTACATCACTTTAGTTAAAGTTCTTGATAATGTCATCTGGATCAGCTCTTTGTTGTTGTAATTGATTGGGCTTCAAAATAATTCCTCCTGCCTGATTGAATTGCTTTCTAGTGATTTTCACATTATCTGAACAGTATCTGAGTGGCTTTTTCCAGGACATTTTATAGATGGTCACCTAAGAAATAAGGCCTTTGTGTTATTGAATTATCTGTTCATCTATATATGTTAGTTGATAATTGCTTTCAAAGTCACTTATTTCACTACTTATCTTGCAGTGGTGCTGAAGATGTTGCTTTAATTGAGTATGCTCATTTAACTGGCCGACCATTCAGAGTTTTCAGCCTGGACACCGGAAGACTGAATCCAGAAACATATAAATTGTTTCACACAGTTGAGAAGCACTATGGCATTCACATAGAATACATGTTCCCAGATGCTGTTGAGGTTCAGGCCTTGGTAAGGACCAAAGGTTTGTTCTCTTTCTATGAAGATGGCCACCAGGAGTGCTGCCGTGTGAGGAAGGTGAGACCTTTGAGGAGGGCTCTAAAGGGCTTGCGTGCATGGATAACTGGGCAAAGAAAAGATCAATCCCCAGGAACTCGATCTGAAATCCCAGTTGTCCAAGTTGATCCGTCTTTTGAGGGGCTTGATGGCGGAGCTGGAAGCTTGGTGAAGTGGAACCCGGTGGCGAATGTTGAGGGTACGGACATTTGGAATTTCCTCCGTACCATGAATGTTCCTGTGAACTCATTGCATGCACAAGGGTACATCTCAATTGGGTGCGAGCCATGCACAAGGCCAGTTCTACCAGGGCAACATGAAAGAGAAGGAAGGTGGTGGTGGGAGGATGCCACTGCCAAGGAATGTGGATTACATAAAGGAAATATCAAGGAGGAAAATGTAAATGGCAATGGAAATGGCGCTGTCCATGCTAATGGGACATCCACTGTTGCTGATATTTTTAACAGCCAGAGTGTGGTGAACTTGGGCAGGCCTAGGATAGAAAACCTGGTCAAAATGGAGGATCGCAAAGAAGCTTGGCTGGTTGTGCTGTACGCTCCTTGGTGCCGCTTTTGCCAGGTAAGAATTGATCATCCAAAATATTGTCAAATATATAGTAGTAGTACTCTGTATTGGCATGAGTTTTGGATCTCACTAACAAAATTTACTGTTAATTTTCAACAGGCAATGGAAGGATCATATGTTGAATTGGCTGAGAAGTTGGCTGGAACTGGTGTGAAGGTGGGAAAATTCAGGGCTGATGGGGATCAAAAAGCATTTGCACAAAAAGAATTGCAACTGGGGACTTTCCCTACAATTCTTTTCTTCCCTAAACACTCTCCTAGGCCCGTGAAGTATCCATCTGAAAAGAGGGATGTCGACTCCCTGATGGCATTTGTGAATGCTCTCAGATAATAGAAATCAAATTTTGCTTCATGCATTCATTGTTCCTTCTACATAATCAGTCGAAATATCTGTTTTTGATGTGGCTCGGATTTGTCTGACAATACCATAAGTTTATTGCCTCTTCCGGTGGTAGCAACCGGCGACTATGTAGTCTGTACAACACAGTGATTTTCGCGTAGTGATTTTTTTTTTCTTTTTCAGGTTTCTTTTGGCTAGCTATGAGGGGGGGAGGTCCTTTTGGACTCGGTTTTTGCATTGTAGTTCTCTTTAGTTATAGAGTAGATATTCTGGTGTATGGATAATCTCATTTGTTGAAAATGTTTACTACATGATTTAGTGGATTTCTTATTTCTGTCTGAATTATATCATCCATCTGAGAGCCTTGATTACCATGATTATAAATTTCTACTCAGGGCTTTCGTGCTATTTTTGCACACAGTAAAATATAAAATAATTCTATTTATGTTATAAAACTTTAGTGAAGTGTATAAATATATTTTTATAATTGTTGCATAAATTTAGAGAGAATAAGTAAGAGAAAAGGAGAGAGAGAAACTCTTCAGGAAATTGTTCTGAGAGAGAATTCTTCTCTTTTATTTCCTTTCGATCATCTTCTTTATATAGAGGAGGTTTAGGGGTAAACAAGGAAAGCAGAAAGAAAAAAGGATCACGAGGAGGAGAAGTGAAGGAGAAGGAAGAGTACTAGCTCACGGGTAGGGAATCTTGTGTATAACACTTCCCCTGATTCCCTACGATAGAAGATTATGTCTCATTAAAAATCTTGTTAAGAAAACTCGAGTACATATCTTTTACATAAATATTTTAATTGACTGCCTCGTTAAAACTTTGTCAGGAAAAACTCATTGGGATAAAAACCGTGACTAAGGAAAAAGAGTACAATCTTCCCCTCAAAAGGAATTCATTACTCCTTGATGAAATGTTATCATAAGTCTTTCAGTCGACACATTCCGATCCTTTTCCGAAGTTTTGCAAATGTTGCACTTGGTAGCGACTTTGTGAATAAGTCGGCTAGATTATCACATGATCGAATTTGATGCACATCAAAATCACCATTCTTTTGTAGCTCGTGTGTGAAGAAGAATTTAGGTGAAATGTGTTTTGTTCTATCTCCCTTGATGTAACCTCCTCTAAGTTGAGCAATACATACAGCGTTATCCTCATACAGAATTGTAGGAATATCTTTGATTGATGGTAATCCACATGACTTTTGAATATGCTGAATAATTGATCTCAACCAAACACACTCTCTGCTTGCTTCATGTATAGCGAGAATCTCTAAGTGATTTGAAGATGTAGCTGTCATGGTTTACTTTGTGGATTTTCAGGATATAGCCGTATCACAATATGTAAATACATAACCTGTTTGTGATCTTCCATTATGTGGATCTGATAAATATCCTGCATCGGCATATCCAACCAATTGTGACGTTGAATTTCTTGGATAAAATAACCCAAGATATATACTTCCACGGAGGTATCTCAAAATGTGTTTGATCCCATCCCAATGTCTCTTAGTCGGAGAAGAACTGTATCTTGTTAACAAGTTGACAGCAAAATCAGGTCGTGTAAAGTTTGCAAGATACATAAGAGCACCTATTGCACTTAGGTATGGAACTTCAGGTTCAAGAACTTTTTCCATTTCACTTAGGCATGAAACTTCAGGTCCAAGAACTTCTTCCATTGTACTTAAGCATGGAACTTCAGGACCAAGAACTTCTTCCATTGTACTTAGGCATGGAACTTCAGGTGTGACGCCCCAAAAATTAGGTATACATCACCCATCTTGGGTCGCCAGATACATGGTACAGAATTCAAATACAACTTACTAATACAACTGTCGTATACAATACGACAAAACATAAACTGTAAGTTTGAATACAAATATTGTCTACTAGAGATTATACAAACTCAAAAGGAGTCCTCATTACAATTATTATCACACTATTTCATGTAATAGAATAGTGAGGACTACTAATGCTATCCTCCTGGACCATCACTCCGCTTCCCCGATTCATCCCAAATTTATATTCTCATTTCTTGAGAGAACGGTGAAAGAAAAGGGTGAGCTCAACTAGCCCAGTAAGAAATATTATGACTAAGATAATGCAGAATAAATTATCATTAGTCTCCAACAATGTTAAACTGATAAAATATAATAGACATCAAGTTTAACTGCAGCGGAACAAGCAATCTATTAAAAGAGTCAAGTAGAAAATAAAATCTACTATCTTTTATGATTAAAAATGTTTTTCATCACTGTTATCGCTGAGACTCAGCTTAATAAATAATCCACATCATCAAATCACCCCTGCACTACGGTCAAGGATATTCTTTAGTATCACGACCACAATTATCTATGCACTACGGGCCAAGAATATTTGTGTATTCATTAATGGTCATGATCATGCCAACAACTGTCCATCAATGCACTACGGGCCAATGAGGACTTTTACCACATCAATTGTAACATTACTACCATGATTACAATCAATAATCTCTCGGTCATAATCATACCAAGTCCATCTACATACTACATGCCACGTATGACTTTCAAAAATATAAACATGAGGATGATGACAATGATATAAGAATTCAATAAAACAAGTTCAAGAATTAATTTATCTAGGAACTGATAACGTCCAAATTGTCAACATGATACTGCTTTGTAGAGTAAAATTCAAGAATAATCATAAGAATATTTTTTCATGAAAAGATACTGGATGAAGCGCAAATATCAAAGATATTCCACTAATTTCATGGGTATAGAAGTCAAAGTTTTAACCAACTGAGTATAATAAAGAATGGAATAACAAAAGAAATCATCATGCATGCGATGAAATCGCATGCAAAGGTGTTATTCCAATGATTAATAAAGGATGAAACCAGTGTCCCAAACGCACGCATGTGATATTCCGACGTAATAATAAATAATGGAACCAGTCCCAAGAAACGCATACGTGATATTTTGACAAAATAATAAATAATGAAACCGAGTCCCATAGAACGCACGCATGTGATATATTAAAACGAATAATAAAGAACGGAATATTAGAAAAATGTCACCATGTATAGGGTAGCACAGATATCTGAGTTATTCTAACGAGAATAATAAACAATGGAATAACAACAGCTTCTCTTCATGAATAAGAAAGAATAACACCTCTTACCGTAAAAAGAACTTAATATAAGAGTAGTTAAGTAGCGAAATCTTTTCTATAGTTTCTCTATAATTTTCTCTCCGGAGTTTCAAAGAATTAAGTAAGAAATAATGAAGGAATGAGCTTCTATTTATAGAAGAATGGATTGCATAAGAACTAATTCTGAAACGATCCAGATTGATTCACTTTTAATCTGGATGGTCCATAAAACTTTTAAATATAATATATATATATATATATATATATATATATATATATATATATATATAAGATAATAAAACTTCATCCACCAAAATCCACTATCAAATATATATACATAATAATAAAACTTTCTTCCACCAACATCCAATATCAAATATATATATATATATATATATAATAAAACTTTCTCCACCCAACATCCACTATCAAATATATATATATAAAATAATACCACTTTCCTCCACCCAAAATTCACTATCAAATATATATATATATATATATATATAATAATGTTTATACTCCCTCTACGTGAATATCAAATCCCTACCCAATTTTTAAATTTCATACATCACATGTGGGCCCCATATGTGGTCCCCACATGTGGACCCCACCTTTATAAAAATTTTCTACCGAATATTTTGAAAAATGGGTAAATAGGAATCCATAAAATAAGCAAACTTTATAAAAATCACCTTAATAATTTTAACAACATTTATCATCTTTATTATAATTCACAATATTAATCGACTGTGTCGCTCCTGTGAAAGAGGGCTTTCCAATAAGGATTTTTCCCTATTGACGCATAATTAGGTGACCAAACCTCTCCTCGATGTAACTTCTAGACATCGTTAATATTGCAAATAATAATATTAATAACTTTGTCATCTCAATTATTGATTTTAACAATATATAAAATATCGACAATAATTGAATCAAATAACGTGAGATACTATGCAACAATTACTATAGCAATAATTGAACAAGACCGAATGACTTCTCACGTAAGCATCAATAATCAATACCGCGCGTGCTACTACGCAAACCACGCCAGATTCTCGTATTTTTACTACCGAGTAGTTCAATAAGATCAACGGTAAAACTTTTGCCGTTATTTTTATAAAAATACTTTTGTCGCTTTCTCGATCAAATAATAATTACATTGTGGGGTCCACCAATGATTACGCTTGCATTACGAATATTCCCTGCTAAAACGAATATTCTCCGACCAATCGAATATAATATAATAACTTGCATACTTTACAGAATTTATAAATACTACCCATAACTATAACATTACATCAAATCAACACCATAATATAAAAAATTATTTCAAGAAAATTAAATTTTTATTCATAAAATCTGGGGTCTCACAATCTCACCTCCTTATGAAATTTCGCCCTCGAAATTTACGTACGTACACAGTATCTTAATGTGGTGAGGATACCTTGACTTCACTTCAAATTCTAACTCTTGAGGTATAACCTTTGAGTGTTGAATACGATCTTTCTTATCCAAGATTTTAACACGTATCTCCTCATACGTTAAATCTTCTGCTATCTCGTCCGGTTCTAAATTAATAATGTGGTTCGGGTCATCCACATATTTATGTAACATTGATACGTTAAAAACGTTATGAACACGCGACATACTTGGCGGTAAAACGAGTCTATAAGCCACAGTTCTTATTCGATCAAGGATTTCAAATATGCCAATAAAATCGAGGGTTGAAATTTCCTCTCTTCATCGATTCTTGCTTCTAGAATAACGCCCTCTTGAACCTTCTTCTTCACATTCATCAGCTTTGAGTATGTAGCTTGAGCAGCTTTAACTTTATCGATTCAAGTCTATTCTAATCATATATTCGTTATCTTTACGTGGGCCCCTAGAGTCTTTAACTCTATCTCCATCATTTATAAGTTATATGAAATGAGTCTTTGTGTTAACAACATCACACTCAGAACGATACGATCTTCGATCTACTCAACGCATCGCCTACCACGCTTATTTTTCCCACGATGATATTGAATGGTACGATCGTAATCTTCAACAGCTAGAGCCAACGTTTTTGGTGCATGATACATTCGTTTTAAGTAAAGAAATATTTGAGGGTTTAAGAAATGGGTTTTATCTTTGGGGTCAATACAAAATTCAATTTCACGCCTGGGGTAGGCCGCCAGAAGTCTTTAGAATACGTCGAGAAATTTATTAACAATAGAAATATCATTCAAAAATCGTGACTCTCATCCAAGACTTGGATAACACGTCACATTGATATTTATCAACTTGCCACCGCTATTCACGACGTTGCTTACTGAAAGTCAGCGCTCAAAGCATTCCACACAAGAAAGTCAACAACGAAAGGACCGGGGATCTTTACTTATGGCTTGATATGACAATGATTGACTTTAGCGGTTTGGTTTCTTGAATTCGCATAACAGGTTGGTTAGGAATATGAAAGCTAACAACCTTACGAAAAGCATGATGAGTAGTTAACCAATCGATTCCTAAAATTTCATCAAAGGCAAGTATTTTCAAAGAGACAAGATCAACACGTAATGTGAAAGTGTTGATTTGAACAAGATTTATAAATAGTGGAGGTAACGAAGGTTTCTCCGAACTGAGTTTAAACAGATATATCAAAGTCTAACTTCTCCGGAGTTAACTTCAAACATTGAACACAACTCGGTAAAATAAAAGAGTGAGTAGAACCGGTATCTAACACGGTATAGACTTCGTAAGAGCTTATGATTAACTTACCCGTGATAATTTTATTCAGGTTCCTTATCACGAAAAAAAAATACTCTTTCTTAAACTACCGGCTTTAGCTTGTCTGGGACATCCTTTGGCATCACTATCCCAGTTGGACTTGACTTCACCATACGACAAAATCGAGCTAGGTGACCTTCTCTTCCGCAATTAAAACACGCTTTGGATTGTTGCGTACAGTTTGGACGGATGTGTCCCTCTTGTCCGCATTTGAAACATACGACCGATGGGCGTTCTTCTTCCTTTGAAACTGGTGTTGGTGCCGACGTCTTTACGTCATTGTTGAACCTTCTCTTCTTGAAATGTCCATTCTTATTATTTTGGCCATGATTACCACCGAAATGGTTACCATTCTTGGCATGAGAATGTTCTCCACGATGGTTATCGTTGTTCCGATGCCCGTTGCCACCGGTATGATTATTATCGTGTTGTTGGTCGTTGCCTTTTGGTTGTGCTGACTCATTATCGCGCTCCAATAACTGAGCCCTATTCACAACATCTGAATATAAACAAAGTTTGTGAGAAATGAGGTATTGACGTATATCAGGTTTCAAACCTCACAAAAACATTCGCGTTATTCGCTCCTTATTATCGACCAAATGGGATGCAAACCGGGATAACTCATGAACTTAGCCTCGTCTTCACGACACGGGCCATATTGTTTTGCTCCACTTATGAATTCCACCTCCTTCATGTGACGAATGCTTTGGGAAAGTACTTGTCATTGAAAAGCTCTTGGAACTTCTCCCAAGACATCTTGAGTCGTCCAGTCAAGTGTTTTTGATTCCCACCGGTTGATCTCGCCTCTTCACGCAACATAAAGGTGGCAAAAGTAACCTTTTGCTCCTCAGAGCATCCCAAGACATCAAATATCTTGGTGATCTGCTGTAACCACGTCTCCGCCTTAAGTGGTTCTGGCTTTCCCAAAAACTCCGGTGGTCCCAGCTCCTTGAATTGCTTAGCGATGACCAACCGTGGGTTGCCATTGTTTCCTCCTGCATTATGAACAGGAGCCTTCTTCGCCTGATGTTGCATGAATTCTAAAAAGCTCTTAAACGTACCGTCATTCGTCAATTGATTAGTGTTGTTGTTTACAGGAGGATTATCGTCATCCTGTTACACATTGTCCTGATTATTGATTTGTGGAGAATCAACAGTCTCCTGTGCTCCATTGCTATTCTCAACATTCTCGGATGCCATTTTCAAACACTGCCACAAAACAAGGGTTAATTGACATGCAACATATTATCACTATACTCTGACCGATCAATCAAATACCAAATAAACTTAGGTAGGTCATACTAGCGAAGGAATTTCCCGTCTCTCCCGTCCTAGTTCTTATCTCACATCTTAGCCAGGGATCATATCCCTAAGCTTTGATACCAACTGTGACGCCCCCAAAATTAGGTATACATCACCCATCTTGGGTCGCCAGATACATGGTAAAGAATTCAAATATAACTTACTAATACAACTGTCGTGTACAATACGATAAAACATAAACTGTAAGTTTGAATACAAATATTGTCTACTAGAGATTATACAAACTCAAAAGGAGTCCTCATTACAATTATTATCACACTATTTCACAGAATAGTGAGGACTACTAATGCTATCCACTGGACCATCACTCCGCTCCCAGACTCGTCCCAAATATATTCTCATTTCACAAGAGAGAATGAAAAAGAAAGGGTGAGCTCAACTAGTCCAAGAAGAAATATTATTACTAAGATAATGCGAATAAATTATCATTAGTCTCCAACAATGTTAAACCGATAAAATATAATAGACATCAAGTTTAATCTGCAGCTGAACAAGCAATCCATTAAAAGAGTCAAGTAGAAAATAAAATCTACTATCTTTTATGATTAAAAAGGTTTTTATCATCATTATCGCCGAGACTCAACTTAATAAATAATCCACATCATCGAATCACCCCGCACTACTACGGCCAAGGATATTCTTTAGTATCACGACCACAATTATCCATGCACTACGGGCCAAGAATATTTGTATTCACAATCGTCCATCAATGCACTACGGCACCAATGAGGACTTTTACCACATCAATTGTAACATTACTACCATGATTATACCGAATAATCCCTGGTCATAATCATACCAAGTCCATCTATGCACTACATGCCACAGATGACTTTCAAAAATATAAACATGAGGATGATGACAATGATATAAGAATTCAATAAAACAAGTTCAAGAATTAATTTATCTAGGAACTGATAACGTCCAAATTGTCAACATGATACTGCTTTGTAGAGTAAAATTCAAGAATGATCAGAAGAATATTTCCATGAAAAGATACTGGATGAAGAGCAAATATCAAAGATATTCCACTAATTTCATGGGTATAGAAGTCAAAGTTTTAACCAACTGAGTATAATAAAGAATGGAGTAACAAAAGAAATCACCATGCATGCGATAGAATCGCACAGCAAAAGTTATTCCAACAGATTAATAAAGGATGGAACCAGTCCAAATAAAACGCACGACGATGATATTCCGGCGAATAATAAATAATGGAACCCAGTGTCCGCGTGAAAACGCATTGCGTGATATTCCAATGTAATAATAAATAATGGAACCAGTCCCAGAAGCGCACACACGCGAGATATTCCAATGTAATAATAAATAATGGAATCAGTCCCACAGAACGCGCCGCATGGGATATTCCGACGAAATAATAAAAGAACGGAATATTAGAAGAATGTCACCATGTATAGGTAGTAGCAGCATGATATCAAGTTATTCCAATGTAATAATAAACAATGGAATAACAACAGCTTCTTCATGAATAAGAAAGAATAACACCCTTACCATAAAAGAACCTAATATAAGAATAGTTAAGTAGCAAAAAATCTTTTCTATAGTTTCTCTATAATTTTTCTCTCCGGAGTTTCAAAGTGAATTAAGTAAGAAATAATGAAGGAATGAGCTTCTATTTATAGAAGAATGGATTGCATAAGTAACTAATTTCTCGAATGATCCAGATTGATTCACTTTTAATCGGACGGTCCATAAAACTTTTACTTATATATATATATATATATATATATATATATATATATATATATATATATATAAAATAATAAAACTTCCTCCACCAAAATCCACTATCAAATATATATATATAATAATAAAACTTTCATCCACCAACATCCACTATCAAATATATATATATATATATATATATATATATATATATATATAATAAAACTTTCCTCCACCCAACATCCACTATCAAATATATATATATAAAATAATACCACTTTCCTCCACCCAAAATTCACTATCAAATATATATATAAAATAATAATGTTTATACTCCCTCTACGTGAATATCAAATCCCTACCCAATTTTCAGATTTCATACATCACATGTGGGCCCCATATGTGGTCCCCACCTTTATAAAAAATTTCTACTAAATATTTTGAAAAATGGGTAAATAGGAATCCATAAAATAAGCAAACTTTATAAAAATCACCTTAATAATTTTAACAATATTTATCATCTTTATTATAATTCATAATATTAATCGACAAGGTCATTCCCAGGAAAGAGGGGGCTTTCCAATAAGGATTTTTCCCTATTGGCGCGCAATTAGGTGACCAAACCTCTCCTTGACAGAACTTCTAGACATCGTTAATATTGCAAATAATAATATTAATAACTTTGTCGTCTCAATTATTGATTTTAACAATATATAAAATATCGACAATAATTGAATCAAATAACGTGAGATACTATGCAACAATTACTATAGCAATAATTGAACAAGACTGAATGACTTCTCACGTAAGCACCAATAATCAATACCGCGTGTTCTTATGCAACCACGCCAGATTCATCAGATTTTTACTACCGAGTAGTTCAACAGTATCAACGGTAAAACTTCCGCCGTTATTTTTATAAAAATACTTTTGTCGTTTTCTCAATCCGACAATAATTCTGTTGTGGGGTCCACCAATAATTGCGCCGTTGTACGAATATTCCCTGCTAAAACGAATATTCTCCGACCAATCGAATATAATATAACAACTTGCATACTTTGCAAAATTTATAAATACTACCCACAACTATAACATTACATTAAAACAACACCATAATATAAAAAATTATTTCAAGAAAATTAAATTTTTATTCATAAAATCTGGGGTCTCACATCAGCTCCAAGAACTTCTTCCATTTTACTTAGGCATGGAACTTCAGGTCCAAGAACTTCTTCCATTGCACTTAGGCATAGAACTTCAGGTCCAAGAACTTCTTCCCCACTTTCTAGAGGCTGAAATGGATCTTTATCAACTTCTAAAGATCGAACAACCATCGGGGTAGTCAAAAGATGAGCTTTATCCATATGAAAACGACTGAGAATCTTTTCAGCATATGTGTATTGATGAGCAAAAATTCCAGATGCTAAATGCTCCACTTGTATTCCCAAACAAAATTTTGTCTTTTCAAGATCTTTCATTTCATCTTTTAAATAAGTAGTAGTTCTTGTGAGTTCTTTGGGAGTACCTACAAAATTCAAATCATCCACATATACAGCAATGGTGGAAAATTCACTTTGTGATTTCTTAATAAAAACACATGGACATACATGATCATTTATATATCTATCTTTTATTAATTAATCACTAAGTCGATTATACCACATATGACCAGACTATTTCAATCCATATAATGAGCGTTGAAACTCGATTGAATATATGTGACGGGACTTTTATGATTCAGCCATTTTCAATCCTTCAGGGATTCTCATATAAATCTCACTTTAAGTGAGCCATATAGGTATGTTGTTACAACATCCATCAGACGTGTTTCCAAACCTTCCATGGTTGTCATACCTATCGGAAAATGAAAAGTGACTCCATCCATTACGTACTGGAGAGTCTGTATCCTGATAATCAATACCAGATTTTTGTGAAAACCCTTGAGCTACAAGTCGGGCTTTATATCTCACAATTTTATTTTTCTCATTTCGCTTTTCGTACAAATACCCATTTATTTCCAAACGGAATACACTCCAATGTGTTTGGACTCATCGTCCAAATACTTCTCTTTTCAATAGAGATTGTAGCTCGGTTTGAATAAAGATCTTTATATTTTGGCTAATCTTTTCTTTTCCGACATTCTTCCACGTTTTGTGGTTCAGGATCCGTGTCAGGAATCAAAGTAATATCTTATGCTATAAAGAAAGCAAATATATCATCAATCATGACTTTGCTTCGATCTCATATTTTCTCATCATGTATATAATTTATTGAGATCTCTTGGTGTTCATCTCTTATCCCTTTACTGAGATTTTGAACCTCTTCTGGGGCTATTCTCACTCTTGAAATATGTGCTGCTTCTGGAGCGGTTTGTACCTCTTCTGGGGTTATTCCCACTCTTGGAATACATACTTCTTCTGGAGCGGGTTTTCCTTCTGGGATTCCCTTATTTGCTTTTGATTATCGTGGTACAGTGTCTTTTGCACGAACTTATCTTCCACGCTTCTGGTGTGGTTTAGATTCTTCTATTACCTTATTTGTCAATTCTTCAGGAATTTATTTTTCAATAGGTATTTCTATCTCTGCTGGAGTATTCACTGCAGGTGTATATGACTTTATCATTTTTCTAGCATCATTAAATGCATCTGGCATTTGATTTGCAATATTTTATAAATAAATAATTCTTTGAACTTCAATTTTACATTGTCCTGTACGAGGATCAAGTGAATTTAATTCTGATGCATTCGTCAGAGGGTTTTTTTATTTAAAACTTTCCCTCCTTCTAATGGTGAAAATACAAATTCATCAAAATGACAATCTACATAACATGTAGTAAAAACATATCCAGTTAAAGGCTCAAGATATCTGATAATAAAAGGAGAATCAAAACCAACATAAATACCTATTTTTCGTTGGGCTCCCATTTTAGTTCTTTGTGGAGGTGCAATTAGAACATATACTGCACTTCCAAAAACTCGAAAGTGTGATATGCTGGGTGTCTTTCCAAGAACTAACTATAGAGGAGAAAATTTATGAAGAGCTGTTGGTTTTACTCGAATGATGGCTGCAGAATGAAGAATTGCATGACCCCAAACTGAGGTAGGTAAGTTAGCCCTTAACATTAATGGGCGTGGAATTAGTTGAAGTATCTATTAAAACCATGAAATATCGAAATGGGCCAGACAATGGGTGAATAAGTCCACAAATGTCTCTTTGAATTCTCTCTAAGAATTTTGGGGCTTCTTTATAAACTTTACTGGTGATGATCGAACAATTAATTTTTCTCGAAAACACGCAACACAAGAAAATTCACTACTGGGAAAAACCTTTTTATTTTTGAGAGGATGACCAAAAGAATTTTCAATAATACGACACATCATAGAAGTACCTGGATGACCGAGTCTTTCATGCCAAAGCATAAAAGATTTGGGATCTATGATTTTTGGAATCATATATAAGAGTATGAGACTCAATTGCTCTAATTTTTATAGTATATAATCCAAAAGAAATTTAATGAAGTTTTTCTAGGATATTCTATTTTTCAGAAATAGTAGAACTGACGAGAAGATCTTCATTAAAGATGGTCTGACACATGTAAAAACATAAATAAGAAATATTATTCATGAAAAACACATACCACGTATAGAACGAAAACTAATAATATTATACATGCAGGGTGTTTAATTAAAACAAAAATTAAACGTTATCCCAAAAGATACTTTCAGAAGGTCCAGTAATATCAACAACCTTTTCCTCATTGTTGGTCATTGGTGGCTCATCAACAATATCCAATTGATGATTAACAAAGTTTATTTCTGCCTCCATTACTTTGTTCTTTTGAGACTCCTGGAATAAATTAACCAGATGCCTCGGCGTACGACAGGTACGCGACCAATGCCCATTCATCTCACATCTAAAACAAACATCTGGTTTGTTCTTTATCTGTGTTGCATTTTCTTTATTTTTACCCGACTCATACACTTGCCACTTCTGGTGGTCTGAATTGTCGCGGTTCTGGAATTTGTTGTTATGATGGCCTCGTTTATTCTTTCGCCCCCAAGGCTTCTTATTATATGGCCATCTATTGTCACGTTTATTCTGCTAGAATGACGTGCTATTAATATCCGGCAATGGGGTAGCACCCGTTGACCGTACTTGATGGTTTTTCAACAACAATTCATTATTCTTTTCTGCAACAAGGAGGATAGGCAACAAGTCACTGAATTTTGTGAACTTACTCGCATACATATTGTTGTGATGTAATCATGTTGGTGGTGGGATGAAAAGTTGAGAGCGTTTTTTTTTCTTTTAACATTTGGGTTTCAGAAACTGGATCTCCACATAAAGCCAAAATAGATGTTATTCTATAAACATTAGAACTATATTCCGTAATTGTCTTTTCTAACTCATTTGCACTAAGGTGCAATTTTGCATCAAGTGCTCAAGCCAAATAGTTGTCTCCATAGTTTTTCCAAATAGAAAAATCTATTTTTATCAAGTTTGTCATCTATTCTATGTTAAAACACAATTCTATTATTTATTAAAACAATAAATAATTGCATGCATGATATATATAAAAATAAACTAAATCACGACTTCAGGTGGTGATAAAGTGCAAATATAAATAATATAAATATTCTTATATATATATGTTATTAGCATATTATCTTAGTAAAAAGAATATGCAATCGTTAATGTATATATACAATTACAAATATATATATATATATATATATATATATATATATATATATATATATATAAAAACTACAAATGGATCTTTACCTGCAATGCGGTAATCCACGTAAACAGATTATTTCCACAATTTAACAAGGAATGAATACAAAGGATCATTCACCATACATGTGATAATCCACATAAACAGGTTATTCCAACAGAATAATAAATAATGGAATAATATAAGAATTTCACCATGCATACGGTAGTTCATAGAAAAGCATTATTCCAATGTAATAATAAATAACGGAACCGTGTCAAAGTAAATTACACCGGCTGCGAGATATTCCAATGAGAATATTAAATGCAGAATAATAAATAATAGAACCATGTCAGGTGAAATTCACAACAACAGGATGTTCCAACAGAATAATAAATGCAATTATAAGAATAAAATTATATTATTGGTGGTATAGCCCAACCAGTAGTATAATAATAAATTACAAGAATTTAATTTTACCGTCTCAGTTGGTTAGAGCCTCGTGCTGATAACGTGTTATAAATTTTAGTGAAGTGTATAAATATACTCTTATAATTGCTGCATAAATTTAGAGAGAATAAGCAAGAGAAAAGGAGAGAGAGAAACTCTTCAGGAAATTCTTCTGAGAGAGAATTCTTCTCTTTTATTTCCTTCCGATCATCTTCTTTATATAGAGGAGGTTTAGGGGTAAACAAGGAAAGCAGAAAGAAAAAGGGATCACGGGTAGGGAATCTTGTGTATAACAATTTATGCGTAATATTTCATATATTTTTAAAAGTTATATAGTGAAACAATGTGAACTCATTAACTTATTTCAGCAGTATTTAAAATTTTATAATTATTTGTTAATCATTTTTTAATATATTAACAAGTTTAAAATATGTTATTATTGGTGAGGGTATAATAGTCCAAATGATATTTTTTTTATTCAATCCTTTAATTAATCAATCCTGAAAAAAATAAACATAACATAAAATTATTTTAAATTATTTTATGAATAATTCCATAAAAAATAAACATGAGATTAATCTAAGTTATCTTATGAATAGTCCTCACTCTGATTTCTCACGCCCTACCTTGAATGAGGACGATGATTTTGATTCTAACTGAAGATGGAGAAACAACTAATATTATTTATGGTGATGGCATGGGGAGGAGATAATATTTACTTCCCCTGCCCCAATTTTCGCCTCATACTCGCCCCGAATAGTTATATATTAATTAAATTAATATTTATACTATTATATATTACATAAATAGAATATATATATATATATATATATGTCCTTTTGTAAGTTTATACATTATTACTTGATTTTTCTTAATTTTATCATGTATGCCCTCAATTATGATGAATTTCATGTATGTATTATTATAAATATAATTAGAATTAAAATTTGTATTTAAAAAATTTACAAAATATTAATCCCTACAGTGATATAAATTTCTTATGAGAGTTTAAATTCTATAGGATAATTATTAAAATTTAATCTCCATTAGAAAAGGACGGATATGAAATTTTTTTATAAGATCGGGTGAAATATATAATGATTTTTCCGCCCCGCCCCGCCCCATTGGCATCCCTAAAAGCAGCAATTACAAACTCATGCAACGAAGGAGTGTATAAAATTAAATTTGTGATGAACGTATGAAACTTCCTCAAGCATTACATTGAGATTATCTATTAAATTTTTGACTTGGGATTTGTTAAATTTTTGCATTGTTATTTTTATAACATAAAATTATATTTGAACAAGTTGTTTATGTAAATTGTATTAACCGAAATTTGAATAATCGAATTATATTATTCGGTTATTCGGTTAATAACTGAAATATGAAAAACAAAAAATTTCACACTAAAGTTTTCAAATAATATTTAACCATAATAATTCATAAACTAGTTTAATATTTTCAAATTAGCAATACATATTTCATATGATAAAATCTATCAAATTCTAATTAAAAACAATATTTAATTTAATTTAATTTTCTAATTTGGTTAATTGATTACCCGAATAGTCTAATTGCCATATCCGAAACCGAAAATCAAAATATAAAGCCGTATAATCGAATATATCCAAAAATAACCGAATAACTAAAATAATTCGATTAAAAAAATAAGTTCGATTCGGTTATTTGTTTTTTACTCAGCCCTAATTAGTATCCACGCGTACTCAGTACGCCCATCTACATCATCACTATTGATTAAAAATTTAAATAAATTACATCATCATTATTGATTAAAAAGTTCAATAGAGTAGAAACTAGATATACAGTGTTTCGGGTTAGAATACTAGTTTATAATAATCCTAATTAGTAACCATAATGGACATACTCATCATAAGCTCAACAGGTTACTTAAATAACCCACACTAGTCAGTTGATATAAAACTTAATTAGAAAGAGGGACAAATAGTCAATTTTAAAATAACTTATCTCAATTTCAATCCATATGTTACACTTAATTAAACCATAACCATGAGTGGTTTATATAAATACAATTAATATTCTCCCATAAAATAATATTATAATATGCACCTTTGTCGTAATTATAATTTAATTAAAAAATTTCACTCAACATGAGTTGAACAATTGAGGAAATATCATGGTGTAAAAAAGCAGTGAAAAATTAGGGGCATCCTACATTTGCAAAGTAATTAAAAAGAGTTGACACGCAGGCGGAGTGATCACTCTCTTGCATATGTGTCAACACTATATTAGACATAAAGTGAACTTATTGTAAAGTTCACTCCATACTAACGACTCCCCTCACTACTAGACTACTAGACACTCTAGTACATGTTAATGGCATGGTTTGTACTCTGTAGTGATAAAGAAGAAACCTCCTGTCATAGGATTCTGATTCTCAGTTGCTAATTCGCTATGGGATAATAATATTTGGTAGAAAGTGGCTTTCATTTTCTTTATTTGTTTAAACAGCATGTGCAATGAAAATAGAATCATATATTATTTTTTATAAAATACTGTGTATACTTCAAATTTAAAAAAAAATTGTACTTGTATTTAGAATTAGTTTATAAAAAAATTTTGTCCCCTCCAAGTTTAACTTTTTTTATTAATTTACCTTCATTGAGTTTATTAATTTACATATTTATTATGTTCTTATACCTATAAAAAAAAATCAATAGAGACAACTGCCTATTGCCCCTCATGTAACCCGTTTAAAAAAAAGTTAAAGTGAATCATGCTTAAACTCGACTCGACTTGTTTAAGCTTATTGAAGTTCGACTCAACTTATTATTAAACTAAAATATTTTATACACTAAATTTTTAAGTTTATTTAAAGTGCAACTCAAATTTATTTGTTTAACTTTTAAACAAATTCGAATTGAGCAAATCAAAATCCCAGCTCCACTAATTTATTTACAGTACACTAGTAGAAAGAACAATTCTTAAAACCCCGGAAGAATGCACACTCAAACGTCTATTCCAGTGACAATAGTATCATGGGGGTAGGCCGGTAGGGTATAGCTAGGAATATCAATACTGACTGACTTCCTAATGTCAGGGTACAATAGTCATTCCTCCTCTCCCCTTGTCCTTCAACTTCTAGTCTGTAACATTTGGGTGATGAGTGCAATTTTCTTGAATTATTAAAGGGTAATTCTGTAATTTCAAGTAACTCAACATTTTAAGGCACAGAAAACTGAAAACCATCCTGGAAATCAAGAACCAACTCTATCTCATGTATCCAAAATAAGAAGGCTGAGCTTTGTGCTACGATCCCGTTAGCATGAAGTTATTTTTTTGATAAGTTGGTTAATTGGTAGATAGAATCTTGTGACACATATACGATCTCACAGCATGCGTATTAGTATTTTATTAATGGATTAACTAACTTAACTTAAAAATAAATTTTATACCGACCAATTCCATTCTGCTCACACAAACTACTACTATACTTCATAGTTTAGTTCCTACCAACAATTAAACTACCAAAAAAGTCCCTATTATTTTAACCATTTTATTCAAACTTTTTTGTACCAAACCATGATGATGGGCATGGCAAAGAAGAAAGTGCTACGGTAGTTACATTAAACTCAATGTAGGTCCATAAGGCCTTTATAGTAATTTCACAATAAATCAAAATCCTAATTCCTTCAACGGTTGTCCTTTTAACCCATAACAAACAAACAAACAAACAAACAAACAAACAAACAAACGTATTTTTCTCCAAGAAAATTCAAATTGATAGCAGAACCAGAATATGAAACAAGTAGAGCTCAGTTTTCATTTTAATGGCAGATTCTAAACACACCCTTTTCTCTCTCCTTCTCATCCTCCTCATCTCCGCAGCAAATTCATCTTTCATACCAGGTAAGAAATTCACAACCATAAACCCGGCCACTTCAAGAACTCGATTAAATTTAAATATATCTGTATATGTATCTAAAAGATTACATTTTTGCAGAGATTAAGGAACAACAAGATCAAGATGAGCCTTACGTTGGAGTAAACATAGGAACTGATGTATCAAACTTTGTTTCACCGGCAGAATTGGTCTCATTTCTCCAGCTACAGAAAATCACACGCATTCGACTATACGATGCCAACACAGAAATCCTTAAAGCTCTTGCAAAAACCAAGATTCGGGTTATTATTAGCGTACCCAACAACCAGCTCCTCGGAATTGGGTCCTCCAACGCCACCGCCGCCACCTGGATCGGCCGGAATGTCGCCGCTTACTACCCAGAAACGGCCATAACCGCCATTGCAGTTGGTGATGAGGTTTTGACCACTATACCCTCTTCAGCTCCCCTCTTGATTCCAGCAATTGAATCACTTTATGATGCTTTAGTGGCCTCAAATTTGCATACCCAGATCAAAATTTCAACTCCTCATTCTGCTTCAATCATTCTTGATCCATTTCCACCTTCTCAGGCCTATTTTAATCAAACCCTAACCCCAGTTATTTCTCAGTTGCTTCAATTTTTGTCAAGAACAAAATCACCCCTTATGATGAATTTGTACCCTTATTATGTTTTTATGCAAAACAAAGGTGTGGTTCCTCTTGAAAATTCTTTGTTCAAGCCTTTAACACCTTCTAAAGAAATGGTTGATCCTAATACATTGCTTCATTACACAAATGTTCTTGATGCCATGATTGATTCAGTGTATATTTCTATGAAGAATTTGAATGTTACTGATGTTGTAGTTCTTGTTTCTGAAACTGGGTGGCCTTCAAGGGGCGATTCTAAAGAGCCATATGCTACAATTGACAATGCGGACACATATAATTCCAACTTGATTAAGCATGTTTTTGATAGAAGTGGAACCCCATTTCATCCTGAAATCACTTCAAGTGTGTATGTGTACGAATTGTTCAATGAGGACTTAAGGTCACCCCCAGTGTCCGAGGCGAATTGGGGGCTTTTTTATGGGAATTCGACGCCTGTTTACTTGCTTCATGTTTCTGGAAGTGGTACATTTTTGGCTAATGATACGACAAATAAGACGTATTGTGTTGCCATGGATAGGGTTGATACAAAGACATTGCAGACTGCCTTAGATTGGGCATGTGGACCGGGGAGGGCGAATTGTTCTGAAATTCAGCCTGGGGAGAATTGTTATCAGCCTAAAAATGTAAAGAACCATGCTTCTTATGCATTTGATAGTTATTATCAGAAAGAAGGGAGGAATGCAGGGTCTTGTGACTTCAAGGGTGTGGCCATGATTACCACCACTGACCCAAGTAAGTGTTTCGCTAAACACTACATATTAGTCCTAATTATATTGATTACTACCTTGAATTTGGAGAACAAGGATTTTAAACAAATATATATATAGATATATATATATATATACTCACTACATTGTTGTTATAATGATTATACTTGTATTAATTATATGAATTTGTAATTTGGGGGATCAAATTAGAGATTCATTCAAGTTTTCGGAAGGTATAAGAGCAACACTTTCATTTAGTCTTTCTGCTTTTACACAATTCTGTACTACTAATATGTTTGACGTGTCTTGATTAGTTAGTGAGCATCCCACTATAGTGAAAAAGTACATTACTTCAGATGATGTTTCCAGATTTTAGACATAGAATAACATGTGGAGCGCAATTTAACATAACTACAAAAGCTTAGTGGCTTTATATTTGAGTGGGGTGGCTGGTGCCTTTAGGGGCTTATGCTGTTTTCTCTATGGCAGTAGGATTTTCCCATGGCTTAGAAATTGTGATAGTGTTAGTGCATTTAGTCATGCTAGATATATGTTGACAACTTTGGGGCTCCACTTGTTTTGTGCACCTTGTGAAATTCAGGCCAACTTATAATCTGAATTTGTTTTTTCCTTTTGTGGGAGCATTTGCAGGTCACGGGACTTGTACATTTCCAGGAAGGTAAGCTAACTTTCTGGACTTTGCTATTACTCTCATTTGTCCTATATTTATCATTTCCAAAAATAATTGGACTTGTCAACTTTACAACTTCCTTTTAACTTAAAAGTCATTTCAGCCAAAAACCTTCACAGCTTGTAACTTAATTTCATTTCTGATTTATAAGTAAAATCGGTGTCAAACACTTTTACTCACAAGTCATTGATTAAAATGACTTATAAGTCATTCTAAATTCTAAATTCTAACTTATAACTTGTGTAATTGTGGTTGCAGTAAGAAGATAAACAATAAAACAAGCACAGTTGTGAATACAACGCAAGCGAGCGGCGCAGACAGAATAGGATTCATCAGCCTCCATGGAAGAAGAATTAGTGCAATGGACGAGTGTATACACATTCTCTTTGTTGTCACTTTTTCTCTCTTATACAATTCATTTTTTTCATGACCCAAAGTTGTGGTAATGAAATGAATAATCATTTAGATGCTTATTCTATTGGAGGACATTTATCTTTTGTTCTAAAAATGTGTTTGATTTCTTAAACAGTAAACATATGATTGTTCTATTTTGCAGAAGGAACCAGAACCACCCCATTATTAGATGCTTATTCTATTGGAGGACATAGTTATCTTTTTGGTGACCCATCTGTAAAATACTAATTATAAGTAGATTCTATAAAGGGGATTGGTGAAGGAAAAAAGGGGGTCTTGAGCCTTAATAATGGGAGAGATGAGTAAAATGGTAGTATTAAAAAAAGTTGGCTTTTTAATTATTCATTTGCTAAAATATATGAAAATTCAAGAATGAGCAATATTCTTTTTGCAAGGATACAGTTTTTATAGTATCAGATATTAGGTTTTATATCCTTCACCCACCTTAATAAAAAAAATCCAAAATAAAATTGCGATTAATCTCCAAGTACTAACAATCTAACATAGTCAAATTGATTTAGTGAATAGTAATTTTTATTTTTGTGCCTACTAATTGAATATACCATGAAAATTGATATTTTTAGTAGTTGATGAATAAACAAAAGAAAATTGATATTTTTACGATATTTTTTTTTATTTTCATATAAAAAATATAGCGACGAAAAAAGTCGTTGCTATATAATCTATAATTATACTTTGCATGTGAAAATATTATTTTCTGTTATAGAAATATCAATTTCCTAAACAAAAATGTATTCCATAATTTTGAATTCGTACAGAACGCTTAATTTTTATTAAATAAAAATGACAAAATATGACTAATTTTAATTACCATTAATTACCACAACTTTTAAGTTTCAACTATTTCCTTTTCCAACAATGGGTGAAAATTTGAGAGAGGCTCCTCCTACTTTATTTTTCTAAATTAAAGTGTACTCCTCCGTTTCTTTTTACTTAAACGTTTTTGGAGAAAATAAATGTAATTAATACTTTGTTTGATTGGTTAAAATAAGTATATAATTTTAATATTATTTTTCAAAATTTATAAAAAAAGATGAAAGATAAATAATTTAATATTTAATGTAGAAATAATATGATAAACTAAATCATTAATATTTTTTAAAATTTACAAACCATAAGTAAAAAAAAAAAAAAAATTATTCAATTTTAATTCTCGTGCATCGCACGAGTTCAATTAATTACTAGTAGTAGTTTTTTAATTAAAAAGGAATAAAAAAAAATCTGACCCAAACGCGGCAAAACTAAAGGATTCAAAACTGCACACCTAGTCCCATCGTCATCCACCCTTCAATTTCTCCTCCAGACGAAAAAAACCCTAGAAAATTAAAATTCTTTTTTAACTTTTCAACTCAAATCAATGGCTTCCTGGACTTGCTCAAAATGCACATTCATGAACTCCCCATCACAAAAATCAACCTGCCAGATTTGCCTAACAGCACAAACACAAACTCAAACTCAATTTCCCTCATCATCTTCTTCAGTATCATCTCCATCGAAACCCAAATGGTCCTGCAAGTCCTGCACTTTTCTCAATTCGTATAGCAACAACAACTGTGAAATCTGTGGAACCAGAGCCTCGGCCTCTTTATTGTCGACCTTAGAGAATGATGACGAGGAGTTGGATTCTACAGTGGGTACTGTTTTCTTGCCCTTACGGCCTTGTAAGAGGAAAAATAGAGAGAACCCGGTTGAGATTCTCGATGATGTTGATGTTGGTTCTGGTGGGTTTCGTGGCGTTAAGGCAGTCGCTGTTTTGGGTAAATTTGGATTCGTCATTTTAATTTGGCAAAAAGGAGTATTACCCTAATCTGATTGTCCACTTTTAATGTCATTTTAATTTGGTAAAAAAGAAAAAAATTGTGATTTTTTATGATGTTCAATTGAAGGACGAGACTAGGGTGGTCTCCAACTACACAAATATTTGTTATTTTTGAGTCTTCGACACTTTCTTAATAATCTTCATTCTTTTTACTTTCTAGCGTATGTGTTTATTGTGTTAGGAATTCATGTGACTTTAACAAAAACATGCTAATAAGTAGTATTAGTTACTTTATTAAAAACTATGCCATGACCCCTTAAGATTCGATGTCACTAGATCATAATAATGAAAATGAAAGATTACAATGATTGAAGTTAACTAATATTTTTGAATCATTTGAGCAACCTTTGGTTTCTTATTCCAAATGGCTCAAGGTGTGTGCATTATATTTTAGTTATTTTTTATGTGTATCTGGTGATCCAGAACTCTTACATATTTGACTCAAAGTTGAGAACTTTTATGGCAATCACTTTAGACAAATTGATTGTGTTTCAGATGAAACTCACTCGAGTAAAGATTTGAAAACATTGAAGATTTTGAGTTATAATGTTTGGTTCAGAGAAGATTTGGAGATGCATAAGAGAATGAAAGCTCTAGGTGACCTTATCCAACAGCACTCCCCAGATCTGATATGTTTTCAGGTTACTTGCTTTTCTGTTATCTGTTCCGCATAATATTGACTTTATCCTCTTTGTGAGTGCACCTTTTATTTATGTCCGCTTCATTGTGCAGGAAGTCACTCCCAATATCTATGATATTTTTCAGCAATCCGGCTGGTGGAAGCTATATAAATGCTCAGTTTCTAATGAAATGGCGTTCACAAGACCATACTTCTGCATGCAGGTGAGATTTTTATATCAACTTCCACTTATTGGTCCTTTTTATATGTTGTACATTTTTAACTGGTGGGGCTTTTAAGTTATTTGTGTCAATCTTAGCATGTCTGTGTATATAACATTCATATATTGTAAGGTCTGGAGGAAGATTAGGATTGCCAGCTTGATGTGTAGTACCTGTGGTTAATGTCTTATTAGACACTAGCATGTTGGGCTTTTCATTAGATACTAGTTGTTTCTTGGTAAAATTTAAACAACCTCCTTATGGTGTGCATTTAGTGCCTTTTCTTTTAGTAAGTTATATGCTTATAATTAATTAATGTAACGGGAAAGTGGGGAAATATTTTATTTGTTGGAACTTTTAAATTGTGCTTTATCAGATGATTGTAGTCACTTGTCATGAGTTCTCAAACATATCATACTGGTCATACAAATTTACTAAGTTAACGACACTGTTAATAACTTAATTTGCAATATTCTTGGTGACTTTATTTGTCAATAGCTATATTCTTTGTAACCAATTTATCAAAAAAATTCAGCTAAGCAAACTGCCAGTAAAATCGTTTAGCTGCAAACCCTTCCGTAATTCAATAATGGGAAGGGAGCTCTGTGTTGCTGAAGTTGCATTTGAGGCGGACACACCATTGGTTATTGCCACCAGCCACCTTGAGAGTCCCTGTCCAGGCCCTCCTAAATGGGATCAGATGTATAGCAAAGAACGGGTAGATCAGGCAAAGGAGGCTCTTAACTTTCTTAAAACCAAGACAAATGTGATATTTTGTGGTGACATGAACTGGGATGACAAGTTGGATGGTCAAGTTCCTCTACCCGATGAGTGGATTGATGCTTGGACTAAGCTAAAACCTGGAGAGGTTGGTTGGACCTACGATACCAAGTCCAACATGATGTTATCTGGTAACCGGACACTGCAAAAGCGACTGGATCGGTTTTTATGTTATTTGCGTGATTTTAAGATAGACGGAATTGAAATGATTGGGATGAAAGCGATACCGGGCTTATCATATTGCAAAGAGAAGAAAGTGAAAAAAGAGGTGAAGAATTTGGTGCTCCCTGTTTTGCCTAGTGACCATTATGGCTTGCTTTTAACAATTTGTTCCCAGTAGCCTTGATAAGGTATATAAACTACATTATCTGAGCTCAATGAATTTTTCAGTCCTTCTTGGCTCAGAAAGACTATCATATGCACTCGGTGTTTTTGTATAGATCATAGACGTAACTACAACTATTGCGATAATATTGTGCGCCACTATTTTGTATGAATCCTTTTATGTGGAAATAATATAGTTGCGTGGAAGTCCCATATTTTGCCTATTTATCTTGTAGGTTGTCTGAGATTATTTTCATTGCTAACTTGCTTGCTTCAGCCCGTCTTAATTTGTCATTTGATACTGATTATGCACTTCTATACTTTCTGGTATTTTGCATGCACTTCTATGCCTTGTGCTAAAGAGTAATGTTTGGGGTTTCAAATTTTTTATATAAAATATATATTTCAAATGACTATGACATAACTAATTCAACCAATAAAATGATGACACGCCATGTGAGATACGTTTTGAGACCTCTAGCATTAACCGTAAAGTATAAAAGCCTGAGATACTGATGTGAATTAGAGGAGCTGATAAGTGGAGCAGTTTTTTTGTATGTATGGAAGGAGGCTTTCTTTTCTTATATACAGGTTTATATGGAGTTGCATACTTTCAGAGCTGTTTAGAATAACTTGTTGACATGCATTGGATTCAAATCTGGACCATAATACTAAATTTTCATGCATTGCAAATGGTAAAGTTGTGTTACAAAATTTTTCCCTCCAAAGTTTAGTTATATTACTATTTTGTCCATGTTATTTAATTTTAATTTTTGTGATCCTAGCCCAAAGTCCTTTTGGGTTCTTTATATCCAACTAATTAACACTAGCACACTCATTTGAGAGCATATTCCTCTGTTCATGTGTTTTGCTTTTAAATATTTTTAAAAAGTGATGCATTTATATTTTAATATATGTCATTATTTTTGTACCATCTTTGTAACACCTCAGTCCCACATTTAAAGATAGGGAAAAATTTGTCTGCATATAAGGAAATAAGTTACTACCAATAGTACCTTCAAGTCATGACCTTTTGAAAGCATGTGGTGGGCTAAGATGACCTAAGAAGATACTATTGGGCCAGTAGTTTGAGGCATTATTTTGATGGATTTGATTCGATTCGGACTTGAGATTTTACCCGAGATTTATTCCGGACTCGGAATTTGACCCGGGTTGGTACATATGGTATCAAAGCCGACTCTCGAAAGTTCGGGTAGGGTCATCCGATTAGGTTACCGGAGGTGGGGACACGAAGGCTGGTGGTATTATCCCACAATGGAGAGATGGAGCTCCGGAGGTGGGGACACGAAGTCAGCCGGTATTATCCTACAATGGCTAGAGAGGCAAAGATCTTTGGGGTCGTGTGTGTGATCGGCCTCGACGGAACCTCGAGAAATTTAAGTGGGGAGTTTGTAACACCCTCAATTCCACATCGAAAGATAGGGAAAATTTGTCCTGCGTATAAGGAAATAAGTTCTACCAATAAGACCTTCAAGTCATGATCTTTTGGGAGCATGTGGTGGGCTAAGAATGACCTGAGAAGATACTATATTGGGCAATGAATTGATGCCTTATTTTGATGGATTTGATTCGATTCGGACTTGGGATTTGACACGAAATTTATTTCTTAATTCTTGGATTTGACCTTGTTGTTTCAATCTTTCTAATATCATACTATCGCTATTAAATTTTTAGGACTATATTTATTTTCAAGAATTATAATTTTAATATTATAATACATGTAAGACTATTAATCATAGAATTATAATTTTGAAATTATAATTATAATTCAAATACTATTAATTTTATTCTATCTATCTATATTTAAAATATATTTTTGTTATTAATAGTAAGGGTATGATAGTCCAAACGATAAGTTTTTTTTTCAATTCTTTAAATAATTCTGCATAACATGAGATTATTTTAAATTATCGCATAAATAATCCCATAAAAACAAACATGTGACTAAAAGTATTTAAATAATCCTAAAATTAATAACGTTAAAATTATAATTCATGAAAATATACTCCTGAGATTATAATTCTCGTAAATAAACACACCTAGTGTTTTTCAAGAGTCTAGTCGCTCTAAAAGGCAAGCAATTTAGTTTTACAATTTTATTTTGTTTTATTTTCTTCATTTTTGGCCTAAAGGATTAGTGGACAGTAGATCTATAGTAATTATTATTTACAAACAATCCTTTTTTTGTTTTCTTAATTATTCTCATGTTATCGATACTTTAATGAAACAAAGTTCTTCTCTCTCATCTTATACTCCATTCCGTTCGGTTTTATTTGTCACTTTTTATGATTAAATTGATCATATTTAAAATTATTTTTTAAAATTTATTAGATGTAGACACAAAATTATTATCATAAGAAAGTACATTAAATATACTATCAAAATTAACTTAATTAATTTTAAATTTTTTAATACATTTATTTGATTATTAATTTTAAAATTAATTAATTTAACCATAAAAAATCAATTACCACAAATAAAATCGGACGGAGTACATAAATTAAATAAAAAACTCTTGGTCATCAATAATAGTAGTTTCATATGATTCTATTTGCCAGTGCAAACTTAGTTGGCCCCTGCCCTCTCCCCTACTCCTGTCACCCCACCCCCCCCACACCCACCCACCCACCCACCCACCCACAGGCCCAGAAAAATTGTAGCACTAAAAGACAAGGTTATTTTGTCGGTGATTTATTGGCCGCTTCACATTACTACCAAGTATTTTAATTAAACTCTTTTTTTTCTCTTTTTTGTTTTGTTTTATGGAACAGAAGTATTATTATTATTATTATTATTATTATTATTATTATTATTATTTATAAATCTTTTATTTAATTAAAAACACTGAATTAGTGGTTTGACTTGTGAAATTGAAGGGCTTCCATTCCATTATATAAACAGGTGTGAATTGGAAAATTTAAAGCACATTACAAACTTCCTGCGTTTCTTCTGACAAAATAAAGAAAGTAAAAAAAAAATAAAAAAATTGTACTACAATTGAGTTGACCGTACAAAAGGTTGGCATAAGATAATTCTGTGCAGATTCCTCCGTACATTAATATTCTGTTTCTGAGTTTTAAAATGGACAGAAAAAAAATAGACGGAAATTTAAGTTTTCTTTTCAATTCTTATGTTTCTGAGTTTTTTAATAAACGGAAAAGAAAAGAAATAAATAGAAAACTTGGCCACTTTTCCTGTCAAAGTTTTCCGTCCAAAATTGGCATGATTTGGACGGAAAAGAAATTAGAATAAGTAATATTTTTATAATTCCAATATTATCCTCAATTTTTAATATAATAAATTTTAAATTACAACTCATGTCCTCAATTTTAAATTTTCTATTCTTTTCCATTAAAAACTCAAAAACAATACAAAGGAAAACTTTAAATTTTCTATTCTTTTTTTTTTTTTTCTAATTTAAATTTTTTTTTTTTTTTTTTTTGTTCAAAACTCAGAAAGAGTGTAAGTATTGGATTCATATTTTAACAGCACGGCATTAGTCCCCATGCCAATGATTAATAAGGTAAGACTAAAATAATTCAGAGCTCTAGGTTATGGCAGTGGCAGTGGCACTGGCCTATGTGCATACATGTGTGATCAAACGTACATCACGGCTTGATTGTGGTGATGGTATATTAAGTCAATTAAACTAATTCAAATTCAAAACTTGAAAGTAAATTTACAGATATATTTATATCGTAAATAAGGATGTAAATGAATTCAATCGAATCAAGTCGAATCGAGTTAAGTTATCGAGTATAAAATAAGATTTGATTGAGATTCATTTAATTATCGAGTCGAGTACGATCTTGAATCGAACTCGAGCATTTTGAAATTTTCGAATGATATGATCAGAGTATCAATAGAAAATTATTATTTGAGGAGGTTCGAGTAATTTATCGAATTTTAAAATTTGTTCATATTTGAATCATTTATATTTTGAGTCGAACGAGAACGAATCGAACACGAACTGTTTGCTCATTTTAGCCTTAATAGTAAAGTGTTGTTATATATGACGATAAATTTATGTCAATATTACGTTTGCGAATACATAAAATAGAAGTGTAAAAATCAATATGATATTGTTTTATTTAATCGCTTAGATATAATATGGTTCGTCGAATAAAAATTTGATGTAATGCAATAGAGTTAAATACAATGGTAATAAATTATTATGACATATTTATTTTATTTTTACTTGGTATTTGTGTGATAATTGTAAGAGTCTGCTATACATTGCGAAAATTTTTAACTGAATTATAATCGCGACGTATATACATACATGAGATAGGTAACAATTAAGAAAAGTTTAATTTTGATTTATTTTATCTTATTACACACATTTACATGTTGATCTCAATTCAACTTCGTCAAATATTTATATTATTTTCCTAATTATAATGGTATTACGTTACGTTCAAATTTATATTTGACTCACTAAATACATTTCTTATAGTGAACAACGAAAATTCCAAGTTACAATATCAAACCAGTTATATCACATTATCATAAAATTACTTATAAATTGGATTGGATTACCATGAAGTTTTCATAGTAAGTTGGTCATGTGATGAATACAATACTGACATGTAGAGAGAGATCATTTCTTACTTGTATGTAATACAACTGACTAAAATTAATTTCATGTTAACCACTCTAATATAATATTATTATAGGTATTTGAGCTAGTAGCCTACTAAATTCTGCCTGTGGCTGCACGTGACACGGGCACCTCCATAATTTAATCATAACTTAAAAAAAAAATATTGCCACTTAATTTTACGCGGTGTGGCTCACCATATATTCGATTTTCATTTCATTTTTCATCATATAAAAACTCAGCCTGACTGACAAAACTCACAAGCCATATACACAAATCTCTGCTCACTGCTCTGCTCTCTTCTCCACAAACAAGTCTGCCCTCTCTGTCTATATATTCAGGAGAGAGAAAGTAGAGAGAATATTTTCAAAAAAAAAAATCAAGAGAGAAATTGGAAGAAGAGAATGAGAGCTCAGAGAAGTCTAGTTTCTTCTCTTTCCACTTTCTTTGTACTATTTTTTCTTCATTTTGTTAATGGTGAAGACCCTTACAGATTCTACTCATGGAAAATCCATTATGGTTTTGTTTACCCACTGGGTGTTAGGCAACAGGTTTGTTTTTCTTTCATTTCTCTTTCTACATTATGCACCCACATATATAATTCTGGTTCTTGAAGTTATTGAGGTTTTTTTCTTTTTTCTTTTAAAAAAAATATCTTAATTTTTTTGGGTTCTTGGATTTTCTTGAATATATTGAGCAATATGACTGAAAGAGAGAAACTTTGGGGATTGCAGGTAATAATGATAAATGGGCAGTTTCCAGGGCCACAGATCAACTGTGTTACCAATGATAATTTGATTATTAGTGTTTACAATGCCTTAAATGAGCCATTCCTTCTGTCTTGGTAAGCTTCAATAACCCCTCTGATTTCTTTGCTGTCTGTTCTTCATTGATTTCATATCTTTACTGATTTCTGTTTACTGTATCTTTTTTTTTATTGGGGGCCAGATCTAAATTGCATTCTTTATGTTTTTTCATAATGACGATTTTGTCCCTGTACACTTGGTCTTTTGAGTTAGTTTAATAAGAATTGTCATTATGATAATTCAAATACAGGATAAAAAGGGTTCTTTTTCCCTTTACTATTACTATTATATTCTTTGTGGGGTGTGCTTAGAACTTAAAAGGGTTCAACTTTTGCCTTTTTGACCATTTTGTTAAGGGATCTTAGTTTTTAACAGGAATATTATATTGCTAATAGAGCATACTTCTTGCACAATTACTGAGGGTTTAATTAGCTGCTATAACAAGTGTTTTTTGAATGTTTTTGTTCATTTTATGTTTATTCTCTCATTTTTTACAAGTTAGTGGTTAAAAATCCTCCTAGAGCTACCACATTATGTTGCTAATCATGGATCAAAGTTCAAAATCAGTTCTTTGGCTAGAATTTGATTAAAAAGTGGTGCACTATATGCTTAATTAGTCCTTGACTGTCGTATTGATTAGTATCTTAACTGGTAGCTGCATATTTATTAAACACAGATCTCGCGGAGCATGTGCTAGATCTCTGACATGTGTATGAAGGTTTGAATGAACAAGAAAGAAGAAATTAATGACGATGTCTTCTTGCATTTCAATGTTAATTTTGTATGTGTAGTACATCCGAGACAATAATTCAGAATTTGGTATGGCATGGGTTATATCAGGGACCTTAAACTTTATTACTCCATTTTAGTACTTTTCATTTACTTAGCTGCCCTATGCTTTCATAAATCTCGCTCCTTTCTAAAATAGTTATTTATTATTAGTATTATTTGTTTGTTTTGTCAGTGAATTTGTTCAAAATCACGCTAGTCCCATCAAGGGCATAACTTTCACGCCAATACTATATGATTTTACCATCCTTAGTGAAAACTAGTACTTCCACAAAAGTTACTTTCATAATCGAATGTCTTTTACTACTATTTTAAATTCATGAAGCTGTGTTTGTACAAACCAACTGCATCTATATACTTTTACTAAGATGTTATATCACCAAGTGGATTGATGAAGATATTACACATAAAAACCAATGTTTTCGTTCTAGTTTTTTAAGGCTCCTAAATGTCTACAAATTGTCATTTCAAGAGCTACAATTAGGCTTTAAACATAAGCTAAAGAAACTAATCTTTACAAGTCTTATTATTCCTCTGTAGGAATGGCTTGCAGCATAGAAGAAACTCATGGCAGGATGGTGTTTACGGAACCAACTGCCCCATCCCACCACGACATAACTTCACTTATATGCTCCAAGCTAAAGATCAGATAGGTAGTTTTTTCTACTTCCCATCACTTGGTATGCATAAGGCTTCTGGAGGCTTTGGTGGCATCAAAATCTACAGCAGAAACCGAATCCCTGTACCTTTTCCTCAACCTGCTGGTGACCACACAGTACTTGCTGGAGATTGGTTCAAGCGAAGCCACAGGGTATGCAAACCAAATATAGTTCTTTTTGTTGTGTTTATTAGTATAAAAGATTTTTGCCTGAACAAGTGTATGACTAAAATTCTTTTTGGCCTTTATAGCAATTGAAATTAGTCTTGGATAGCGGTCACGCCCTTCCTTCCCCTGACAATCTTCTCATTAATGGTCAAGGGTGGAATGGATACACATTTGCAGTAAATCAAGGTGCTAATGAACAAAATTTGCCCTTTTAAAGTGTAATTCTTGATTGTGCATTATGCGTATTTCTGTGTTCTGATCACCTTTGTCATAAATATGTTTTCAGGCACGACATATAGGTTCAGGATATCGAATGTTGGACTCACAACATCCATCAACTTTAGAATCCAGGGACATACAATGAAACTAGTAGAAGTAGAAGGATCACATACACTCCAGAACACCTATTCTTCCCTAGATGTCCATTTGGGACAGTCCTATTCTGTCTTGGTTACTGCTAATCAGGCTCCAAAGGATTATTACATTGTTGTTTCTTCGCGCCTCGCCTCCCCAGTACTCACCACTACTGCCATTCTCCACTATAGTAACTCGTTTACCAAAGTTTCTGGTCCTCTTCCTGGTGGACCAACCATTCAGATTGATTCGTCCCTCGCCCAGGCCAGATCATTGCGGTAAATATTTAGTTCTAGTTTGTAATTTATGCTGCATTGTCTCTAAAGTTGAGAACAGTGTCAAATTTCATTCAAGTATTTGTTAATTTTTTGATGTCCAAATCCAGTTGGAACTTAACTGCAAGTGGACCAAGGCCAAATCCCCAAGGTTCATACCACTATGGAATGATCAAAGTTGCGCGAACAATTGTGCTTGCTAACTCAGCCCCATGGATTAATGGCAAGCAAAGATATGCCATCAACAGTGTCTCATTTGTACCTGGAGATACTCCATTAAAACTTGCCGACTACTTCAATATTGGGGGAGTCTTCAATCTTGGTAGCATGCCTGACAAACCCAGCTATGGAAATGGTTATCTCACGACTTCGGTTATGGCAGCTGACTTCCGATCTTTTGTTGAGATTGTGTTCCAAAACTGGGAGGACAGCGTTCAGTCATACCACATTGATGGCCATGCTTTCTTTGTTGTTGGGTAAGTCTAGTTTTAGTAATTTCTTCTATTTTAGTACCAAGTTAATCGCATTTCCTTGAACTTTTCATCTTGTTTTGGGATTAACAGGATGGATGGTGGGCAGTGGACACCAGCTAGTAGATTGCGATACAACTTGAGAGACACAGTTGCTCGTAGCACTACTCAGGTTTGTAATAATAAACTTTGTCAAATTTTATTATGAGTTTCAAGTGAGATTAGTGCTTGGTCCCAAAAAAAAAGTTGCTTCTTTACTTTCTGAATCTAAAAGTGATTTTCATCAAACATCCTAATTAAGAACCAAGAAAATGGGATTTTTAATTTTTAATTTTTTTTTAAAAAAATTCTGATGGTATTTGATTGGGTGCAGGTGTACCCCAAGTCATGGACAGCAATATACATGGCTTTGGACAATGTGGGAATGTGGAACATAAGGTCTGAAAACTGGGCAAGGCAGTACTTAGGCCAACAGTTTTACCTACGGGTATACTCCCCTGCACATTCATGGAGAGATGAGTATCCAATCCCAAAGAATGCTCTTCTTTGTGGTCGAGCAACAGGTCGCCACACTCGGCCTCGTTGAGTTTCCATGACCACCATAACACGGCTTCTGTCACGAGAGGGTGACAAGAACTGCTTATGCAGATTGAAAGAGTGATTTATCCGGCGAAGATAGTTGTGAGATTTCAACTGAGCAATGTATGTTATTTCGTTGTTATTCTTAATTCAGTGTTTTGGTATATTGGTTAAGCTATGATTTTTGTCGTTAGATAGAACGCATTGTATCATGGTCACAAATTCAATGTTTGGAACTACTTGTTCCTATTTACTAGCACAAAGAAAAAATATTCCATTTTCCGCAAGCTGTGGCTCCTTTTTTCCATTTCTGTTGGGGTTTATATTTTTTAAGAATCAGAGCCTAATGAGTAATGGTATAGATCAGATTATATACATTTCACTGCTCTTAAATCTTTCGGAAATTGTATTTCACAACACGTTTTGATACTTTCACATAAAAAGTGTCGATATAGATGTATAGCCGACGAGAAAAACCGTCGCTACAGTATCTATAGCGACACTTTTTCATGTAGAAATATCAGTTTTCAAATCTTACTGTCAAAGGTATTAGTGACTGTTTGGTTCTGGGGCACTTAGTGCATTTCATGTGTTTGGAAACTCAAATACACTCTAAAATTTTGTTTGTCTAGAATCAATTTATTTCCAGCACTGCTTATTTAACTCAAACACTCCGTATTAGTGTGTTTGAAAGGTTAAATGCACTAAACGCTAAAGAAAGCCTGTGTCCAGACACTGCAATTTCTTTTTCTCTGTTAGAATTCTGAAACGACAGTAGGGTAATTTGGGCATTTCATGTACATGAGTTGTCTTTGTACGTTATGGGGCATGCACCGCTGCGCACTAGCAAATGAGTGGCCAGCCAGCCAGCCAGCCAGCCTAGCTCACTGATTGATTTCACGCAGGTCTAACCCCAATGATTTAGCATGTGACTGCCTTAATTTAATTGGCATAACTGAAAAAACAATTGTTTCGGGTGAAGTGACAATTTTTTTACCATTTCCTGTGCAATGTAACATGTTCTAAATCACATATCTAACATTTTGGAAAAATACTAGAGCTGACAAACAACTCAACATTTTGGAAAAATACTAGAGCTGACAAACAACTCAGGTCAAATTCATTTAAATAAGGTCTTAAATTATTGGCTCAATAGTATCTTTATAGATTAAATTAGAGTTCTTTACATTACTATACAACAATTAGAAGTAATTATAAGATTAGTGCATCCACAAAAAAAGTGCAACACAATAACTACGTCAGATCATTCCGTTTCAAAGAAATAAGGAAATGCTGAAATCAATTAGAAGTTACTGTCATGTAAGAGTTCCCATTTATGTAACTGCTGGTTATTTATAAATAACCTTTTAAAAATAATTTTTTTTTGAATATGGTGCAGTTGGTAGCCAAATCTTCATACAAAGGTAACCATTTTATTTTTTGTGGGTAACCAAATAGTCATAAAAAAATAAGGAACCAAAAGAAAGCCAACAGAAATCGAAAAGAGAATAAGAGAAATTTGGTTTCCAAGTTCCCAATTAGAAAATAAGGGTTTCTAACTAAAGAAGCCTTCAAAAAAAAGAGAGAAAGGACAAAGGGTATCTGAAATGCCATGTAAGAGTTTCCATTTACTTCATATCTTTCGACGTGAGATTAGTTCCAAATTGAAACTCGAAACTTGAAGAAATATAATTTTAAAAAAAAAATACAAAAACAAACCGATTTGAATGGTTCTTTAACACAAGTAACAAAAAAGAATGTTGTCAGTAATATATTTTTTTGGCACTTTCTTCGGACTGATTTGCTTACCTTCAATTGGGCCTTAAATAGTTAAGCTAGTATACTGCCACAACTATATGGGTTGCTGCAAGCCCTAATTATGAAGGCCTTGAATTTCTTGTTTTCCAGTTTTTTGTTCCCTAAAGATTATGAAAACAGTAAGACTTGTTTGTTAACCTTTTTAAAACACCTTTTATATTGTATATTAAGAACTGAGAGAAACGAAAGGAGAAGGAAATGAAATCTGAAATTTAGTAGAGCCTTTTTAATCGGAAATTGTTAAATTCACATCACTTTTTGTTATTTCCACAACAAAAGTGTAGTTATAGATGTATAGCGACGGTGAAAAGCATCACTATAAAATCTATAGCGACACTTTTGTTGTGGAAATAACAAAAAGTGATGTGGATTTAATAATTTTCTTTTTAACCTTCTAGTACACTATATTTAACACTATATGTGTCCCGTGCCTCCGGCACTGTATGGACGGTGAAATTTATCTCAAACTTTGGACGGCCCAGATGATTTATTGAGTGAGCGGAAAATTCAAAATCATTTGTATTTTATTAGATAGATGGATGATGGGATTTATCCCAAACTTTAGACGACTCAAATAATTTATTAAGTGAGCGGGAAATTCAAAATTATTTGTATTTTATTAGATATATTGTTCTTGAGTTTAGATTATTTACAAGTATACATAATTAGAGTTATGTTAGTTGATATTTTTTTGGGTAGGCACCAACTTCTGTACATGGTCTTACAGACCTGTATTTTAGGTAAACAACCACCCAAGCCTGGTCACTTCGACTTTTATTACAATATATAGGATTTTGAAATTAACTACTCCCTATATTCCAAATTATAAGACCATTAGTCAGTTCTGAAAATTAACTTTAGACATTTTTTAACTTAAAATTAAGATTATTCATTAAAAAATATAAAACAATAAGTCTTGCAATGAATAATATTTTTTAAATAGTTGATAATATTTATCACTGTATTGATTAAAAATTACAGTAATTCATGTCAGTTTGGAGTTTAAAGTTAATTTTAAAAAGTTAATAATAATCTTATATTTTGAAATAGAGAGAGTATTTCTCAAGATTTTAGATTCCAAGCCAACAAAAATAAAATAAAATTTGGGGATGTTTCCTAATGCAGGTTCTTTTGCTATTTTTGGGAACCAAAATAAGAATTTCATTCAACAAGTGATGGATTACAATATCACACCATGCATGTACCAAAGGAAATTAACAAGTCATCATGAACAAGGCTTTGTCAAGTTTGTTAGTATGTCAAAGTGTTTACTTATATATGTACAACAAAAGGGTTTCATCTTGTTTTACTTCTGGACGTACTTTCTAGTCACAATATTTTTTTACCCATAATATATATATATATATATATATATATATATATATATATCGTCTCTCAAAGTCGAATCTTTAAAGAAGCGAACCAAAGATTTAACCGTCGTCTTTAGTGTCTATGGCGACGATTATCTATCCGTCGCCATAGCCATGTAGTCTTTGGCGACGAATTGAACCGTCGCCATAGACACAAAGATGACGGTTAAATTTTGGTTCGCTTTTTAAGGTTCGCTTTAGAGCCTCTCCGTATATATATATATATATATTTATTTATTTATTTATTAAGATAACACTTGTACTATTAAATATTATTAAAAATTTGATAATTTTTAATATTAAAATTTATTATTTGAAAACAATATATGACATGAGTAAGACATGTCATACAAACTTATCCTTTTAAAATTTATAAATTTTACTAATATATTTTTGTTACATGTTCACATCTAGATTTATTAAATGTTTGATTTAATAGTATATATAATAACATGATAATAAAATTATGATGATAAATGTGAGTCTAGAAATTTATTTTTTTCTTTTTCACTCTACCATTTTGTACCAATTTAAATGGAAGAGAAACATTTATAAATTTTCCCTCACATTTGCTTTTCAATTTTTTTTTACTAAATTTCTTCCCATCTTCAAATAAATATTAAAGTGAATGTGGACAATTCTCTTGGCTCATCCCTTCTCTCCAAATACTCTTGTAGATAACAATTGAGAGTAGCAAATTTGTCTTCAATTCACCTAAAATTTGTCCTCTACGTCTACAGTCTCATCTCTAATCTGTTCTCACTCCACCAAACTTCCTTTAATATTTTTCACTTTTGTGTGTCACTGTGACGCCCCTAAAATAGGTATACAACACCTATTTTAAGTTATCAAAATACATGGTACAGAAATAATTACAACTTTATTAATACAACATAAAAACTGTGAGTTTAAATACAAATATTATCATCTAGACAATATCCACACTTAAATAAGTCCTCAGTACAATTATTGATACATTATTTTACAAAAATGGTGAGGACTACTAAAACGACTTCTAGAACCATCATTCCACACCCCGACTAGTACTCGCTACATTTTCGCCTCCTGAGAATAAAAATGGAATAACAAGGAAAAGGGTGAGCTCAACTAGCCCAGTAAAGAATATTATGACTAAGATAATATAAAACAAATTATCGTTAGTCTTTAACAGGAAAAAATCTAATAGAATACAATAGACAACAAGTTTTAAATCAATCTTCGCAGCGAAAATAATAATTCATTAGAAGAGTTAAGTAGAGAATGCAAACTACTATCTTCTATATATGAATTTAAAAGTTCATCGCCTATCTTTTATCCTGTAACATCAATCAATATATATCCTGAATCAAATATTCATCTTTGCACTACACAGCCAAAAGATATTCATCGATTGGTCATGTTCATCTAAACACTGCTCATCTTTTGCACTACGGGCCAAAGATATTCATCGAAATCATTCATCTTTTTACACTACAGTGCAAAAGATATTGATTATATCATCATTTAGGACTGAGGATGATGAAAAATATTTTAAAGAAAACGAATCTAGTGAAACAAAAGAACAAATATTAAGGATTCGTACTTTACACAATCCAAGTTCAAAAATACTTCATAAGTAATCAGAGTGGAGTAAAATTCAAGAATGATCAAAATATGGATACAATCAAAGCTAGTATCCATAATAGATATTTTGGACGAAAAACGAAAATTTAATTTTTCTGTGAATAGTGCCGTATACGGTGAATGTGCCGTATACGTGAATAGTAACTCCGACACCAAAAGATAGAAATTTCACAAAAAATATCATCATGCTTCGTGAATAAGAACTTCGTGAATTACTCAGAATAAGTAACTCATGAATAATAAATCGTGAATAAGTAACTCCATATGAAAAAGTTCCAAATTTGATAAAAAGTTCAAACCAATATTTCGGATAATGATATTGAATAAATAATATCATTTATGAAGAAAATAATCTCCTTACCTCGTAAAAAGATTAAGATTTAGTTGAAACACCTGATATAAGCTATGACTTGAACTTACAATCAGATATAGCAACACTCAAAGTATTAAAATACTCACAAGAATACGCTCAATATATTGAGAGAGAAAGAGAGAAATCTGTAGTTTCTGGTGTGATTTTCAATTCTAACCTAAGCACCCTATTTATAGGAAAATGCTTAGAACACCAAAGCAGAAAATTTAATATAATAATATATGTATAAACAAAATTCACGCCCACCTTAAGACCATCTGAACTCAGCCATCTTGCACATGTATAATGAGGCCCACAATGTAAAAAAAAACGTTTTTTCTTAAAAATAATAATTAAAACTTCCAAAATCAATTATTTGAACTTGAACTTCAATAATTCATAATAAATAGCCCTTTTATCAAAAAATTTGAATCTCGCGAATTTTTATAGAAAATTCAATTCTCTACAACTTTGCAGAAGGAAGTTTTTCCAAATTCAAAACAGAAATTGACCGAAATCCATAAACGGACGATTTTACAGGCTATAATCAAATTTCAGTCAAGAAATGGGCACACAGACATGTTTAACATGTTTTAAATAACTTTTGCAACAAAAATACTCTTTCTCCTCATATACTCATATATCCCACATTCATTGTAAAAATTTTATCATTATTATATTATAGTAATATAATAAAATATTATTTTATCAGAAAAGATAAAATATCGATTTCCAACAATTGTCACTTTAAAAATTTTCTCCATCTATATCCACATAAAATGAATATTTTTCTCATCATATAAATCAATAATTAATTATTCACAAATAATATTACGTAATCACAATCACCGAAAATCGGCAGCCTCCTGAAAGAGGGGCTTTCAATAATAATTTCTCCTTCTTGGCCTTGATTAGGTGACCAAACCTCTCCTTAGATGTAACTTTCTAGACATTACCAATAATGTTTTCTAATAATATTATTCAGATAATATG
This sequence comes from Panax ginseng, assembly GCA_020205605.1. Classification (NCBI taxonomy): domain Eukaryota; kingdom Viridiplantae; phylum Streptophyta; class Magnoliopsida; order Apiales; family Araliaceae; genus Panax; species Panax ginseng. The sequence continues at coordinate 12,876,395 of CM035143.1, forward strand.
AATTATTGCTTCGATAATGGAAAATACGTAGTAGTGACAATTATCAAAACAACAATAATATAAAATATCAACGCAAAGAATTATTGAATCAATAAAATAAAATATCGAATAAGAACTACTTTAATAATTATTGAGTAGTGCCTTCTTACGTAAGAATCAATAATTAGTGCAATACTGCAGTCTTCGCAAGAAACAACGCCAGACATCGTGTTTTAACCAACGGGTATTCCAACAAGATAATTCAGAATAATCAAGCTACCGCAGTATTTATAAACAACTTATACTTGTCATTTTTTTTTTATCCAATCGCTTTAAGTTATGGGGCCCATAAAAGATCGCTACTGTGTCGTCATTTAATATTCCCGACAAAGAAGAAATATTCCACGACCAAACGAATATTTCGAACAACAATGAATATTTTATAACCACCTGCTTATTTAAAATATTTGTGCATTTTACCCATAACTAACCACATTAATCAAATCAACCCTTACTATTTCAAAATAATAAATAGAGGAAATTAAATTTCATTTATTAATAATTCGGGGTCTTACAACCTCCCTTCCTTATGAAATTTTGTCCTCGAAATTGACGTACGTACTTGGTGTTTCGAAAAGATGAGGATACCTCGCTTTCATTTCCGTTTTCAACTCCCAGGTCATTTCCTCAATAGCATGGTTTCTCCACAAAACTTTAATTTGTGGTATGACCTTCGTGCGTAGGACATGCTCTTTCCTATCCAAGATCATGACAGGTACCTCTTCGTACGTTAAGTCTTCGGCTATCTAGTTCGGTTCTAACTCAATGACGTGGTTCGGGTCTTTCACATATTTACGAAGCACAGATATGTGAAAAACGTTATGAACACGAGACATGCTTGGAGGTAACGCGAGTCTATAGGCTACATTTCCTACTCGTTCAAGAATCTGAAATGGACCAATAAATCGTGGATTGAGCTTTCCTCTCTTCCCGAATCTTGTAACTCCCTTCCATGGAGCCACACGCAACAACACATGATCCCCAATACTAAATTCCACGTCCTTTCGATGAAGATCCGCGATAACTCTTTTTGTCGATCCTGTGTGCTGGTTTGTATACGTTGTCGAATCGTTTGGATCTTCTCTCAGTAGTCATTCGTATTCAACTCTGGTCCCAACAACGTTGCTTCTCCCACCTCATCCCAAAGATATTGAAGAAGCGACACTTTCGTCCATACAATCCTTTAAATGGAGCCACACCCTATACTTGGCTCGATAACTATTGTTGTAGGAGAATTCCACCAATGGCAAATACTTATCCTAACTCCTTTGAAGTCTAGGACACGTAGTCTTAATAGATCTTCAAGAGTTTGAATAGTCCTCTCTGATTGTCCGTCCGTTTGAGGATGGTATGCCGAACTAAATTGTAAATCCGTCCCCATAGCTTTTTGCAAGCTAACCCAAAATCTTGAAGTGAATCTTGGGTCACGATCTGAAACTATGGATACTGGCATGCCATGCAATCTCACAATCTCATCTACGTATATACGAGCAAGACGTTCAAGCGAATAAGTCTCCCGTATAGGCAAGAAATGGGCTGACTTGGTTAATCTATCAACAATAACCCAAATCGCATCTATGCCTTGAGAAACCTTGGGAAGACCCTTAACGAAATCCATGGTAATGTGTTCCCACTTTCATTTCGGAATCTCAAGTGGTTGCAATGGACCCTTAGGCACTTGATGCTCCGCCTTTACACGTTGATAAGTTAAACACATAGAGATAAACTTTGCAATCTCTCTCTTCATATTGTTCCACCAAAATGTATGTTGAAGATCACGATACATTTTGGTACTTCTAGGATGGATTGCAAATGGTGTATTGTGTGCCTCCATCATGATCTTGTACTTCAAATCAGAATCATTAGGAACACAAAGTCTGGAATGGACTCGAAGTATTCCTTCTTCATCGATTCTTGCTTCTGGAATAGCACCTTCTTGCACTTTCTTCTTCATACGCATCAGCTTCGGGTCTGTGGCTTGAGCAACTTTAACTTTTTCGATTAAAGTCGATTTTGTGCGTATATTTGACATCATCGCACTCGTTCCTGCATATGATCTTCTACTCAACGCGTCAGCTACCACGTTTGCTTTTCTAGGATGGTATTGAATAGTGTGGTCGTAATCTTTCAATAGCTCGAGCCAACGTCGTTGCCGCATGTTGAGTTCTTTTTGAGTGAAAAAATATTTGAGGCTTTTATGGTCTGAATATATCTCCACTTTCTCCCCATATAGATAGTGCCTCCGGATCTTTAAGCAAAAAACGATCGGCGCTTAACTCTAGATCATGAGTAGGATAATTCCTCTCATATTCTTTAAGTTGTCGCGAGGCATAGGCTATGACTTTCCCACGTTGCATGAGAACACACCTTAATCCTTTGCCTGAAGCATCGCTGTAGATAACAAATCCATCTGAACCAGATGGTATTGTTAAAACAGGTGCCGAAATGAGTCTCCTCTTGAGATATTGGAAACTCTTCTCGAATTTCTCGCTCAATAAGAATTTTGTATCTTTACGAGTCAGTTGAGTTAACGGAGTAACGATTCTAGAAAATCCTTCCACAAATCTCCGATAATAACCAGCTAAGCCCAAAAAGCTACGTACTTCGGTCACCGTCTTTGGTTTCTCCCAACTTTGTATTGCTTCAATCTTCGCCGGGTCAACAGACACTCCATGTTTTGACACCATGTGCCCAAGGAATGCTACTTCCTCAAGCCAGAACTCGTATTTCTTCACTTTTGGCATATAACTTGTTATCACGAAGCCTTTGCGATACCGACTTCAAATGGCGCCATGATCTTCACGGCTTTTGAATAGATGAGGATGTCATCAATAAAGAAAACAACGAATCGATCCAAATATTCCTTGAATACTTGGTTCATCATATCCATGAAAGCGGCGAGAGCATTAGTCAATCCAAAAGACACGACTAAGAATTCATAATACTCGTCTCGAGTTCGAAGCGCCTTTGGAATATCCTCGCCTCTAACCTTCAAATGATGATATTCGTAACGAAGATCGATCTTTGAAAAGAATTGTGCTCCTTGCAATCGGTTAAACAGTCATGAATACGAGGTAGCGGATACTATTCTTGATAGTGACATGGTTTAATTCCCGATAGTCAATACAAAGTCGCATACTCCCGCTTTTCTTCTTTACAAATAAAACAGGGAGCACCCCAAGGAGATGTACTAGATTTAATGAAACCGGCGTCCAACAACTCCTCAGTAGTTGGACCTTTAACTCCACGAAGTTCAATAGAGCTATTAGATATGGGGTTTTAGAAATGGGCTTTGTACCGTGTTCAAGGTCAATAAAAAATTTAACTTCACGTTCTGGGGGTAGACCAGGAAGTTCTTCAGGAAATACGTCAGGAAAGTCACTAACAACAGGAATATTATTCAAAGCTGACGTGTCTTTATTCAAATTCATAACATGGGCTAAGAAAGCTTGACATCCGTTTTTCAATAAACGAATAGCTTTATGACTTGATATGACAGTGATTTATTTTAATGGTTTAGTTGCTTGAATTCACACAACAGGTTGATTAGGAATATGAAAACTAACAACCTTACGAAAATAATCAATTTTGGCATAATGAGTAGTTAACCAATCAATCCCTAAAATCACATCAAAAGCAAGTATCTTTCAAGAGATAAGGTCAACGGGTAATGTGATGGTGCCAACTTGGATCAAACAAGATTTATAAACAGTGGATGTGATGAAAATTTCTCCTAACGGAGTTTCCACAGATAGGTCAAAGTCTAATTTCTCTGGAGTCAAGTTTAAACGTTGAGCACAAGCAGGAGATATAAATGAATGGGTAGCACCGGTATCAAGTAATGTATAAACTTCGCATGAATTTATGATTAGCTTACCCGTGATCACCTCGTTTGGGTTCCTCGCATGTTGACCAGTCACGACAAACTCTCTTCCAGGAATCGTTGACTTTGACTTTTCTGGGACAGCCTTTTGAGTCACCATCCCCGCTGGACTTGGTTTCGCTATAGTGCAATCTCGAGCGATATGTCCTTCCTTTCCACAGTTATAACATACCTTAAACTGTTGTGGGTAGTTGAAATGATATGTCCTTCTTTTCCGCGACTTATAAGCATATAATGGGGTGGTCGTTCTCCTCCCTTGGAACCAGTTGCTGCTGGTGCTGACGTCTTCACATTATCATTGTTGAATCTCCTCTTTTTAAAATCTCCCCCCGAGTCGCTTCTTCTATTTTCATGGCCACGATTACCACCAGAGTGGTTACCGCTTTTGTCTGAATGTTTTCCTCCCCGCTGGTTTTCATTACTCCGATGACTGCTGCCACCGGTATGACCCTGGTTGCGGTCCCTTGGTTGAACGTATTTCATTATCTCGCTTCTAATAATTGAGCCTCATGGACAACATCTAAATATAAAGAAAATTTATGAGAGATAAGATATTGCCAATCTCGGGTTTTAAACCTCTCCTAACATCCTCGCTATTCGCTCTCATTCTCTACCAAATGAGGTGCAAACCTAGATAACTCTGCGAACTTCGCCTCGTATTGGGACACCGTCATGTTGTTTTGTTCTAGTCTAATAAACTCTACCTCCTTCATATGGTGAATACTTTCAGGAAAATATTTTTTGTTGAAAAGTTTCTGAAACGTTTCCCAAGACATGCTGAGTGCGGCAGGCTGGGTCCGTTTCACCGACTCCCACCAGTAGTCTGCCTCGCCACGGAACATAAAGGTGGCGAATGGAACCTTCTGTTCCTCCGTGCATCCCAAGACATCGAATATCTTGGTAATTTGCTTGATCCACATTTCCGCCATGATTGGATCTGGCTTTCCCTTAAATTCTGGTGGTCCCAACTCTTTAAACTGCTTGGCCGTGACAAGCCGTGCGTTGTTATCATTTCCACCCGTATTCTGTACACAAGTCTCCCTCGTCTGGTTTTGCATGAACTGCAAAAAGCTCCTAAACATCCCATCGTTCATCATCTGCTCAGTGGTGTTGTTTACAGGAGGAATATTGCCTTCCTGTTGCACGTTCCCCTGGGTGGTGATTAAAGGTATTTCCACGGTCTCATTAACTCCACCGTTAATATTCTCAGCTCCCATTCTGAAATACTGCCATAAAACAAGGGTTAATTAAATAATTTAACAAATCACATAATACCCCTATATTATGACCAACCAACAAATAAGTTTAGGTAGGACACTCTAACGAAGGATTTACTCGTCTCTCCCCTCCTAGTTCTATTCCCCGATCTCTGCCAGAGATCATATCCTTAAGCTCTGATACCAACTGTGACGCCCCCAAAATAGGTATACAACACCCATTCTGATTCGTCAAAATACATGGTACAAAAACAACTATAACTTTATTAATATAACATAAAAACTATGAGTTTAAATACAAATATTGTCATCTAGACAATATCCACACTCAAATAAGTCCTCAGTACAATTATTGATACATTATTTTACAAAAATAGTGAGGACTACTAAAACGACTTCTAGAACCATCATTTCACACCCCGACTAGTACTCGCTACATTCTCGCCTCCTGAGAAGAAAAATGGAACAACAAGAAAAATGGTGAGCTCAACTAGCCCAGTAAAGAATATTATGACTAAGATAATATAAAAAAAATTATCGTTAGTCTTTAACAGGGAAAAATCTAATAGAATGCAATAGACAACAAGTTTTAAATCAATCTTCGCAGCGGAAATAATAATTCATTAGAAGAGTTAAGTAGAGAATGCAAACTACTATCTTCTATATATGAATTTAAAAGTTCACCGCTCATCTTTTATCCTCGTAACATCAATCAATATATATCTCGAATCAAATATTCATCTTTGCACTACAGTGCCAAAGATATTCATCGATTAGTCATGTTCATCTAAACACTGCTCATCTTTGCACTACGGCCAAAGATATTCATCGAAATCATTCATCTTTTGCACTACAGCCAAAGATATTCAAATATATCATCATTTAGACCGAGGATGATGAAAAATATTTTAAAGAAAACGAATCCAAAGGAACAAAAGAACAAATATTAAGGATTCGTACTTTTACACAATCCAAGTTCAAAAATACTTCATAAGTAATCGTGAGTGGAGTAAAATTCAAGAATGATCAAAACATGGATACAATCAAAGCTAGTATCCATAATAGATATTTTGACGAAAAACGAAAATTTAATTTTTTCCGTGAATAAGGCCGATTCGTGAATAGTCTCAGATACGTGAATAAGAACTCAGACACCAAAAGATAGAAATTTCACAAAAATTATCATCATGCTTCGTGAATAAGATTTATGAATAAGAATCGTGAATTACTTCATGAATAAGAACTCATGAATAAGAACTCGTGAATAAGTAACTCCCGACATGAAAAAGTTCTAAATTTGATAAAAAGTTCAAACCAATATTTCGGCATAATGATATTGAATAAATAATATCATTTATGAAGAAAATAATCTCCACTACCTCGTAAAAGACAAAGATTTCTAAATTGAAACACCTGATATAAGCTATGACTTGAACTTACAATCAGATAAGCAACACTCAAAGTATTAAAATACTCACAAGAATACGCTCAATATATTGAGAGAGAAGAGAGAAATCAGTAGTTTCGGTGTGATTTTCAATTCTAACCTAAGACCCTATTTATAGGAAAATGCTTGTAACACCAAAGCGTAAAATTTAATATAATAATATATGTATAAACAAAATTCACGCCCACCTTAAGACCATCCTCAACTCAAATCTTATCTTGCACATGTATAATGAGGCCCACAATGTAAAAAAACGTTTTTCTTAAAAATAATAATTAAAACTTCCAAAAATCAATTATTTCGGAACTTCGGAACTTCAATAATTCATAATAAATAGCCCTTTTATCAAAAAATTTGAATCTCGCGAATTTTTATAGAAAATTCAATTCTCTACAACTTTGCAGAAGGAAATTTTTCCAAATTCCAAACAGAAATTGACCGAAATCCATAAACGGGAGATTTTACAGGCTATAATCAAATTTCAGTCAAGAAATGGGCCCACAGACATGTTTAACACGTTTTAAACAATTTTTTGCAACAAAAATACTCTTTCTCCTCATATACTCATATATCCCATATTCATTGTAAAAATATCATCATTATTATATTATAATAATATAATAAAATATTATTTTATTAGAAAAGATAAAATATCGATTTCCAACAATTGTCACTTTAAAAATTTTCTCCATCTATATCCACATAAAATGAATATTTTCCTCATCATATAAATCAATAATTAATTATTCACAAATAATATTACGTAATCACAATAATGAAACTGACGTGCGGTTCAGGAAAGAGGGGCTTTCCAATAATAATTTCTCCTAACCGCACACGCAATTTGGTGACCAAACCTCTCCTTGTATGTAACTTTCTAGACATTGCCAATAATGTTTTCTAATAATATTATTCAGATAATATGAATTATTGCTTCGATAATGGAAAATACTTTGTGTAGTGACAATTATCAAAACAACAATAATATAAAATATCAACGCAGCAATTATTGAACCAATAAAATAAAATCTTTGAGCGATAAGAATTACTTTAACAATTATTGAGTATTGCTTTCACGTAAGAATCAATAATTGGTGCAATACTGCGTGTCTTCTTTGCACAACGCCAGACATCGTGTTTTTAACCACCGGTATTCCATTCAAGATAATAATTGTGAATAACAAGCTACCAAGTATTTATAAACAACTTATACTTGTCGTTTTCTTCATCCAATCGCTTTCAGCATGGGGCCCATTAAAAAGCTACTTGCCGTCATCGCATTATTATTCCCGACAACAAGAATATTCCACGACCAAACGAATATTCCCCGACAACAATGAATATTTTATAACCACCTGCTTATTTAAAATATTTGCGCATTTTACCCATAACTAACCACATTAATCAAATCAACCCTTATTATTTTAAAATAATAAATAGAGAAAATTAAATTTCATTTATTAATAATTCGGGGTCTTACGGTCACACCTCACAATACTTGTCCTGTTGTCCATTCATTCATGCATGCATCCCTTGGGGAAGAATTGATAATATTACTATTATTATTATTATTATTATTATTATTATTATTATTATTATATCCAATGGATTGATTGATTTAGTACAAAGTTTATTTCTTGGGATAATCTAACGGTTATACATGAGGTTCTTGGGTGGTCTTTGACCAAAATTTTAATTTGGAAGTCTTGGGGTTCAATTTTTTGGAGTAATATATTTTTGAGAATTAATTTTGGAAAAATTATTTGTCTTGACTAAAAGAAAGAGATTCAATACTCAAAAACATCTAAAGTTCAGTGATCACATTTGCATTTTATCCTTACATTTAATTTGTATAGAGTTGAGCTTGTGCAATCAAAAGATTCTGAATCAATCAATTATAAATATAAACTCGAATCCATATTTAAAAACGTAATCACTATAAATTCCAACAGGTAAACCACCATTGAGCGTCTTGCTAGAGTCAAACAATTTCAACTAGACTTAACTGTATTAACGAGATCGATCTTTATCGGCAAACAAACATGTGTCGATTTCACATCTAAACTCATCCATATATGCAAAGGTAAACCTTAAAAGGGAATTACATCCAATCGTACAGAGAGTATTTAGCTTAAGCAGTCCTCTACATCTCTTCCTATGTAAGTTTATATAACCCCCCGGCCCTCTCTCTATATTAGCAACAACAAAAAAAATATGCCTCACAAGTTCAGGTCGATAAGCTCATTTAAGTCATCCATATTACCCAAAGAATGTCAACCATTATACCACATATTTACACTCAAGTCCATATTTAGAAAACTAAAAGTCTATGGATTCGCCGACCGGTCAATATAATTTTGTTTTTTACATATATCAAAATGACACTTAAATCACAAAATTTTATAAAAATTATAAATTATTTAAGAGTCATAAAAAAGAAAAAAAAATTAGTTGATCGCTAGACCGGTCGACGAATCCCAAGTCCCCCAAAAGAACTGAAAAAGTAGACCCTGAATACCAATGATTACAACCTCAATAAAGGTTTACTAGAGTCGAATAATCTAATAGTCCTTCTGTGGTGACAGTGGTTTGGCGACAGGGGCAGCGACCGAATATTTTTTTTTTATGATTCTCAAATAATTTATAAAATTTATTAGAACTGAAATTTTTATAAAATTCAATAATCTAGATGTTATTTGAATACATATAAAAAACAGAATTACACCTGCCACCAAAACCACGGTCCCCTAGCATTTTTGATAATCTAAATGGCCTTAGGGAAAGACTATGTCACAATTTTAGATATATATATATATAATCAGATTTGAGAGTCCGGACCTGATCAAAAACGAACCAATTTTTATTTTTTTTTATTTTTTTTTAAAACAACTAAAAAAATATTTAATATTTTATGGAACTGAAATTTTTTCATAATATAATGTTTTGGGTGTGATTTAAATACCTATACCAAAAAATGGTAGTACATGCAAGACAGATACACGTATATACATGTTTTGTTATAATCACTCAAATCATACCCAAAAACATCAGATTATGAAAAAATTTCAATTCCATAATTTTTTTTTAATTTCTTTTAGTTGTTTTAAAAAAAAAGCAAAAAAATAAAATAAAAAAATCCGGACATTAGATCCGTCCGGACGTCCGGACTGGATCTTGTCCCATATATATATATATATATATATAACCTAAATCTATATTTGGAAAGGTGAACCTTAAATCGAGTCTTTCTAAATTAAGTTGAACCATTATGGAGTAGCACCTATTGGGAAACGTGTCGCAATTTTGGAGAATCGCGACAAAATCATTTAGACGTTGTAACGTGTCAAGACTCGTTATGCCATAATTGATCGCGTCAAGGTGGTTAATTTGAACAATGGTATGGTATGGTATGGTATGGTATGTTAAAAAGTCTTCTACTGTGTTGAATAAAGTATGTCTGCGCGCGTAATACCGGCAGCTACGGTTTCCATAAAAGGATAAGTAATTTTAGGGTTTATGGTATGTTTCCTCCTTACGAGCATTATGTCATCTATTGTTTTATAATACCTGACTTCTACATCATGCTTTTTGTTTGATAGACAGGAGTCAGAAAAATTATATATTATGAATATTTATGTCCACGTGAATAAATATCAATGATAACGCTTCTATAATTTTTATCAATTTATATATTAATAAATTTTACAATTGTAATTTAGTATAAATTAATTACAACACATAACATGACTTATTTAATATATATATATATATATATATATATATATATATATAATGATTATTTAAATTCATTTTCTAGTAATTATAAAGTTAGTTCTTCTATCTTATATAGCATATTTGATTTCATATGTTTGTAAGTTAACTTAATCTAGAGGTCTGGGAGTTGTCATTGACACTCCAAAATTAATACTTTACTTCTACTCTATTAATACAAGATTTAATATAGTAACAAGTAAAGATTGATCCCACAGGGAGTTAATTGTTTTAGATTTCTCCTAATGTTTCTAATAAAAAGGGGTTTTGAGTTGATTAACTAAACTAGCAAAAGTAAACTGAATAAACAATTAGTTAAAAGCTTCAGTTTTTTAGCACAGTTTCATCTTTCAGAATTATGGAATAATCTAGTTATACAGTATTTATCCTTCAATGAGATTAATAACCCTAGATAACCGCAATCGCTCAATTATCTGAAATTCTCCTTAAATTTTAACTCTAATGTGACAAACGCCCCCAATAGACCCTAACTATCTTACAATCCAGAACTATCAACCTATATTTAATATAACAGCAATATGAAGAATTAGAGAATTACGTTATTCCAAGCAACAATCACACTATCAATGATTATTTATATTTGTTCTCATGAAAATATTTTAGAACTTAATTATCTAACACTAAATAAACTTTTATGATGTGAGAGCATCCTAGAAGTTCACACTAGCAGGTGTAGGACTTAGGTAAGACATTAATTGAATTCTTCAATTGGATTTTGGCATCATATCCTAATAATGACTAAAGTAACGTACTTAATCATACTTAATACCCAAAATAAATATTTTCCTGCATACCCAAAACAAATCTATTCATATTTAATACCCAAAACAAATCTTTTCCTGCACGATTCATGATTCATACTAAATACCCAGTAAATATTTTCCAGCAAGTTCATGCAACGCCGTGATACATAGAGTACTTCACGGCTAGTACTATTTGGGGCTGTACTCGTGAATGATGTTGTGTTATGTTGTTGCGTGTTGCTGTATTACGCATGAAGGAATTCTACAGGATGAGGAGGGCTCTAAGCAGGGTAGAGAGAGAAGCTCCTTCTTCTCACTAGGAAACCCACCCTTCTTTCCCCGCCTCCCCACCTCATCCTTCAGTCTGCTGTCCATTCTCATCCCTTGCTCCCAGCTCACCCCCTCTTGCGGCCCACCCGTTCTCTGTATGGAGCTTCGGATCTAATCTGGTTGGTTTGGATTTATTTGGGTTTGTTGTGAGGATCGAAATGGCTGTTTTTGTTGGCTGATCTGTGGAGGTTCTACCAATTTTCATTCCTACCTCTGATTTCCTTCTGGTCCACCCGCCTCCTCCTTCCTCCTTCCTCCTCCTCCCTCCTCCCTCCTCCCTCCTCCCTCCTCCCTTCGGCCCACCATCCCTTCCTCTTCCTGATCGGATTGCCGGTCTATGGCCAGACGGTATTTATTTCCACTTCTAGAAGGCTCTGACCTTGCTTCTTGTATGGAGGTTTGTAAGCAGTGGCGAGACATAGCACAAGATGATTACTTCTGAAAGTGCCTTTGTGCCAAGAGATGGCCTTCAACCTGCAAGCAGTCATCCCCCAACTGTAACTTACTACAAGCTATTCCAAACCTTCTATAAGCACTTCCATTGTGCCAAGAGATGGCCTTCAACCTGCAAGCAGCCAATATCCCCCCAATTGTATCTTACTACAAGCTATTCCAAACCTTCTATAAGCGTCAGCACCGAAAAACTCTGCTTCCCACAAGACTCTGCACCGAAAGACTGATAAGTGGGAAAAGTGGGGGCATAAGCGTCCGAAATTTCAATTACTAAGTCCGCTAGTAAGTGTAGCGGACAGCGTGCTCCTAAATTAAATCTCTGCCATTCATTTAACAAACGAATGATTAAGATGTTATATGTCATTTTTTGATCCATAACAAATAGATGCTATGGATTATTTCCATATATATATATAGGATTTTGAACATTTGATTGAAAACTTTCTCTTGGAATACTAGAATAAATATCTTTTAATGAATGTATTTTCATATATTTTGTTGTAGTCGAACTTCTCATATACTTTGTTGTAGTCCAAGTTATCATATATTTTGCTGTAGTTGAACTATTATCATGTTTTAAGCTCCGGAAAGGTACTTTTTTGGATATAACTTGTACTTTTTATTTATCTATTTTTATCTTTTTTTTTAGATGAAGACTATGTTTCGAAAAAGGGTATCGTTTTCATCTTTCACCTTAAGCCACCAAAATCTCAAGAATGGCACTGTCTAGGAGTATTGTCTGATTTATTGATTAAAATAAGATCTTTTTTTGTTGATATGCACCATTTGTAGTATACAAAGTAGAGCGAAGAGAAATGATAAAATTTGATATTCATATAATGATAACTTAAAAAATGAGGAGCCAAAAATTTATGAATGTGCCTATATATATTACACATTAACTTGCATCAAATAAAATTGACTCTTATATTTGAAATAGAAGTACATTCTTATTATTTTTGAAAAAAGTGTCAAAATATATTTCTATTTATTTATAAATTTGGGGGGCCTAAACTAAAAATATCAAAATTTCATAGGCTCAAAAAAAATTAGAAATCTGATGGTAGCTAGCCCGAGCCCTCCCGGGTGTTATGCTCCCTTCGTCCCTAGTTGGATACCCTGGTATTTTCAGAATTTTTATTTTAAACCCCATGTGAATTTTGTTCTAGAAACCTCAAAGATAGCAGGTGCATCTCACTTGACATTATGTGGGTCCACTGTTGAAAAAGTTGTAAAAATTGACGGAATGGTCTCTAGTATTTATTCTCTTCTCGTAATGACATAGAAGACTACAAGACCGAGTCTCTCTTGCTCTTAATCTTGCTGACGCTCTCACTCTTATTTTTTCGCTTAAAAATGAAGAAGTTATATAGACACTGAAAGGCTCTCTTAGAGAATCTTCATCCTCTTCCATTGATAACCTAAAAAATTCTACGAAATTATCTTCTAGGGTTCCGTTACAGTTAATGGAAGATATGTTGCCGGAGAAGATCATCAGCTCAAGGCCTGTGTCCGACGTCAGACCTTACGTCCGATCAAAAATGCCTCGACTTAAGTGGACTCGTGATCTTCACCAATCCTTCGTGCATGCAATTGAGTACCTTGGTGGAGAAGAGAGTAAGTTCTTTTATTTTAAATTTCTCTCCATATATATATATATATATATATATATATTCTCGACAAGTTCATAAATCATATATAAGAATATATATTTAACAAGATTTCATTTTGTTGATTAATTTTCTTTATAGGTGCGACCCCAAAGATGATTTTACAATTAATGAGTGTGAAGGGACTAACTATATCTCACGTAAAGAGTCATCTCCAGGTCCTTTTTAATCTTTTCCCTTATATATATTGTTAATGATCCCATGGATCAAATTTTGCAAGTTTTTAAGATTTCCAAAGTTTTTCTTAAAATAATCATATAATATATATATATATATATATATATATATATATATATATATATATATATATATATATATGTGTGTGTGTACAGATGTATCGTAGTATGAAGCAGGAGGAGATGATTCACGGTACGCATATACATCCATAACTTAATAGATGACCTCATTATCCAAATTATATTCCTCCTATTCTCTTTTTGTACGGGCACAAATATATATATATATATATATATATATATATATATACTTTAAAGATTTTTTATCTAATCATGATATTCTATCGTTACTTTTTTTTTCTCGGAAATATGTTATAATTGAATAATAAAAGTAGCGAGAAATACGCCAAAAGAAAAAATACGCCACTAAAATTTAATTTTTGCAATGAAGAGTAACTTTTTTTGAAAATAATAATTACATTTCCCATTTGAGGAGTGAAATTTTTTATTATGGAATAAATTATAGTGAAAGTTTTTGTTCTTGAAACTTTAATTCTATGTGCTAAAAAAAAGGTAATGGGTTTTTTATTTTTTATTTGTTTTAAAAAAAAATTGATGTCAGGTATCTATAAACAATATATACGTGTCCTATTATGATTCTGAATGCATCACACGTGTCTGAATTTGTTTTGCATGCACTAATTGTAACCGAAATCTGACTTTTTTATTTCTGACTCAACGAATAAATTAATGATATTGTTACAAGTAGTTATGAATATCTTTCTAAATCCGATTTTAATTATTATCTATAGTTTTAGGCATTTAGCCATCTGATAATAGATTTAGGGGTGTTTTTTTTTTTTGATAAAAATGAATGAAATAATTTTGAATATTTAAATAATCTGAATGAAGTAGAATCTGAATATTGAATGAAAAATGTTATTTGATATTCGATATGTCTGAAACATCTGAATAACAGATTTTTATTATTTTACCCCTCTGAAAAAATTCAATATTGTTATAAATTTATTTAATATTACTTCATATAATAGTTAATGTTGTAATATATATATATATATATATATATATATATATATATATATATATATATATATATATATATTAGACCGATTCATTATTCAACCCAAAAAATTTGATTCAAATTCGACGTTTTATTCAAAATAAACGTATTGAATGACTGATTGATTTAGTCATTCAGTCATTCAACTCTAAACAAACACCCTCTCAGTGAACCCACTTTTTGATTCTATAGGAAAATTACAAGGAATTAATTTGGATTTAGTCTGGAACCCAGATTTAGATTAATTTCATGCGGTTTGTTTTGAACAGTCCATTTAAACACTCCTAATTAAATTGGTATAACTATATATAGAGAATTGAATTTTTGTGGCATTTATTATATAAGTTTTATATATTTACAACTTTTTAATTATATAAATACAATTCATTCCTATAAAATTATCAAAAACGAAGTCATTCCTTAGTAATAAATCAAGAAGGAAACAAATCTGCTATATTAATTCTAGATAGCAAAAAGGGTTTAAAAAAAGAGAAGCAATCTCTCAATTGAAAATCACAAAATATCTTGCTTTTATTATCTTTAATATTATTGAACTAATTAATAATAAGTTGAAGTTTGACTTTTTAAAATTTATATTAGATATTTTTATTTTAAAAATTAATGTAATTCATTTATGCATTAATTAATGATATGTTAAATTAAAAATATTTATGACTAGATCAAATTAATTTTAATTCAATTTCAATATAAGCATTTGTTTTTGTAATAGCTGCTGAATTAGAAGCCAGGGAGAATCAGATGATGAATGACATTCCAAGACAAAACTATTTCCTGCGCTCTGACTCCACATATCATCACTCAACGAGTGTTTTTACACCACCACCAACAACTAATTGTAAATTTTCCTTGTTAATTATAAGACTTTCAAATAAGACTTTCATTATTATTATATATAATAAAACCCCAATAATTAATTAAGATATCAAGAAACTAAATAAACCAAACTGAAATACAAAATAATTAATTATTTATTGAAAAAATTTATATTTTGTTAAAACTTTGGTTTATATATATTAATTGCAGGAATGCAGTGCATGAGAGCAAGAGTGGGAGTGAGTCATCATCCTACAAGGAGTTCTTATTCAAGGACTTTCTCAATGGCTGCACTGCTCAAGTACTCTTCACCCTCCTCCCCCAATTAAATTTCCTTTGAAATCAATAATCTTTTAATTAATATTCTATGATCAGTTTTAAAATTAAAGATACATAGTTTTTTTAAACTATAAATGACATGAAATTCCTAGACCTGCATGTCATTACTGTTATTCTTAGTTGATTGATTAATATCATATCTCTACTACATTTCTAATTTAATTTTGGGAATAACTTTAAAAAAATAACTTCTTTTTTTCTAAAAAATCATAATTTTGCAAAAAGAGATACTAATTTTTTATTTTTCTTTCAGGATATCAATGGGAAAGAGAAAATGATACCTGCAAATGCTGCTGCTCAAGCTTTCTTTACAAAGCCTGCTAGTGCTAGTACTAGTGGTGGAGATTATGGCGGCGGGATTTCGTCGTCAAATTCATCATCGTCAAGAGCTTCAGAGCCATCTGCAAATACGACTGATGTGAACAACAACATCTCTCTTGAGCTCACTCTTGGTTTTAAAACTTTATAAGTTTGCATAAAATGATATATATATATATATATATATATATATATATAGAGAGAGAGAGAGAGAGAGAGAGAGAGAGAGAGAGAGAGAGAGCTAGCTAGATGGAAAAAAAATTACTTGACCTGAACTTAATTGCAACAACTTAATTTCTCAATATGGCTAGCTAGCTTTGTCATATTGAATGGTAGTAGTACAGTAGCTAGCTAGATCAATTAGAATATATATTTGGGACAGTGGGCGTTTAGTATTTTACTTGTAGTGTATTGTACTAAGCTGGTGGGGTTTGAATATGCTACAAGTAACCTGAAGACTATATATGTGGAGTAATATATGTATGGTTTAACTCAATAAAACTGACCGCCAGGCATCCTCAGAAGAGCATGCATGGTTTTGTTAATGTTTCATGTTAATTTTCTCGTTTGCATGCCAATGGATAGATAGATCATATATAGATGTACAATAAATAAAAATAGGGAATTGTTATACGGGAGCTAATTCATAGTAAATAATGACTATAGATCAGTTCATGATCACCACATCTAAACTCTCTATTTTGAAATCAAATGCCCACGATTTTAAAAAAATTAACCTACCGAAACAATGTGTTGTGATAAGGGAGTTGTATTTTTAAATTGTGACCATCAAATTCACTACAAGAAAATGGGGATGTAGTGAAGAAAAAATTGTGAAAGAATTAATTCCTTCACATGAAGAACTTTTTAGTGAGGAAATAGTGAAGGAAAAAATCAATGACAATATAATTCTTAGTGATAGAAACATCGGTGACAATTTATTTTTATTTAATTTTTAATTTTTTTACAAAATTAAGGAGGTAGAAGAGTAGTTGGCGCCATTTTTAGAGTGAAAATTTGTGAAGAAATAATATTTTTGATGAAAGAATTAGTAGGGATAATTTTGTCACTGGCTTGCTAGATGTAACTTTTTTTTAATTAGGATTACAGAATATTTCCTTCAAAAATTTAACGTTAGTTAATTATTTTAAATAAAAATTTTATTCTTAACAAAAAATTTAGAATTTCACAAATTTACAAATTTTAAAAAAAATCAAAGAAGATTTTTTTTTGAACAACTCACAAATGCAAAAATATTACTCCTCCGTCAAACAAAAAGAGATTATTTATTTATGAAATTCTAAAATTTATTTATATTTAAATTTATTTAATTTTTTTGAGTAATAGTTTTTTTTAGTAATACTTGTAGATACTCAATTTCGTTTTCATTTGATTAACCTTACAAGAGGGTAAAAACATAAATTTATCTCGAATAACCCCGAGGGAAGGCAGAGATATAAATTCACTCCAAAGACAACATCACTACAAGAAAAAACTTTATTTCCGACGGAATTAAGGTCGACAGAATGTATTCAGTCGACTTTAATCCAAAACCGACTGAATATTCGGTCGACATTAAGTCAATCGGTGTTAATTTATCCTCGACGAACATCAGTCGGATTTAAGCCCTCCTCCTTGGCGCGAAGGTTTCCGCCAGCGCGAATATAAAGTCGACGGAATATGTGTTATCCTGGACGAAACCTTTAGTCGGAAGTATGTTAAGGTCGACTGAACTAAACTCGACGGAATTCCGTCGAGAATAAGTTTTAAAACCTAATTAGTAGCGTCTTCTTCAGCGCCTCCCTCATTTCATTTCTCTCTTTCTCTCTCCTCACTCCCTCACTCTCTCTCTCTGCACTCCTCCTGCTCCCAAGAATCACCCCCCCTCCTGTGAAGACCCTTCTCTCCCGTGACCACCCCTCTCCCCCCGCCCAACCTTCTCCTCCTCCTCGGCCTTCTCCTCCTCTCTCCTGGCCTTCTCTCCTCTCCTCCTAAGTGGTTAGCAGCTTCTCAACCGAGATAATTTAGGGGGTATTTTGTTATTTGGGATATATATATATATATATATATATATATATATATATATATATATATATATATATATACCGGATCTAACACGGACCAAAAGACGACCAAACCGGACCAAAGCCAAAAAGACACGCACTGTCGGAAAGGAAAAAACACTCACGATTCGAACCAATTTGAAATCCTTTACGCCATTCGCGAATCTATATTGCCGATTATCTCTCAAAGCCCTTTTCCCGATTCTCATTCAAAGCGCAGTTTGAAGCTAGATTCAGCGAAATCGCTTGACATCTTCGCGAACTTACGATTGTGTTACAAACTTGTGTTGAAGAAGATTGTGAGTAATAATACATGAAAGAGGGCTTCAATCTCACCCGTAAAGCAATTGTTCAAAGAATTCAACCAAATCACAACAAGAGGTATAATAATTCTTTCTTTTCTAATTTATAGAAATTGATTGAAGTTTAATGGTTAAATTGTTAGAAATTGTTGTGGAAGGTTGTATTGTTCGTGAATCAGAAGGATTCAGAAGTTATAAGGATGGAATGGGTTATGGAGTTGAAATTTATTGTGACGCCCCCAAAATAGGTATTCATCACCCATCTTGAGTCGCCAAATACATGGTACATAAATCAAATACAACTCAATTATACAACTGTCGTGTAAAATATGAAAAAACATAAACTGAGAGTTTAAACAAGAATATTGCCTTCTAGACAATATCCATTCTCAATAGAGTCCTCATATACAGTATACAAACTCAAATTCAGTCCTCATTACATTTATTATCACACTATTTAACAGAATAGTGAGGACTACTAATACTATCATCTGGTCCATCACTTCGTTCCCTGACTCGTCCCAGCTATATTCTCATTTCCTGAAGAGAACAATGAAAGCAAAAGGGTGCGCTCAACTAGCCAGTAAGAAATACTATAACTAAGATAATGCAGGATAAATTATCATTAGCCTTCAACAATGTTAAACTGATAAAATATAATAGACATCAAGTTTAACAGCAGCGGAACAAGCAATCCATTAAAAGAGTCAGGTAGAGAATAAAATCTACTATCTTCTATGATTTAAAAAAAAAGTTTTTCATCAACTTAATCGCTGAGACTCAACTTAATAAATAAACCACATCATCGAATCATCCTTGCACTACAGGCCATGGATATTCATTAAATCATCAATGGTCATGACTATACCGAATAATCCCTGGTCATAATCATACCAATTCCATCTCTGCACGTAAGCCAAAGATATATAATTCAATAAACAATAGTCCATCTTCGTACGTAAGCCAAAAATAACTTTCATCACCAATGATCAAATCCCTCATAAAAAATATGCATATACCTTATATAGGATTTCCAAGCCATAAAATCCTATTTTCCAACTTTGTTACTTCACATAACATATTTAACTCATATGTTTGTAACTAAACTATTTTCATGAAAAATAACAAATCAGTCCCAAAAATATTTCTTTTCTGGGATTTAGCAGTATATAGTCCCATAATGAACATACATTTTTCTCGAAATTTTTAAAATTTATTTACTATTTTTTAAAAATCAATTTCTAATTAATTCCTTAAGAAATTAGCTACCTCAAGTTTAACTCCAAAAATTTCCAGATCTTGGCAGAATCTTACACATGTTAATGTGAACTTCCAGTTTAAATTTCATGGTCATCGGAGTTATAGAACTCCAGTTATAGCATTTTTTGTCGGAAAAACTTAAATATTGAAATGGTCATAACTTGCTCATTTAAAGTCGGAATGAGCTCATTTTTGGACAGGATGTTCTTTATACAATATACTTTCATGTCCCAAAAGGCCGGAATTTTTCTCACAAATTAAGTGGCCGAAACTGCCATTTTAAAATTTTGAGCAGTAGCATTTTCGGTATTTGCAGTTTTTGACTCCTTTGCTAAAATCAGTCCACACAAAAATCTACAACACCTTTTACAGTGATTCCACTTGGAGATGCTTCAAAACTCATAGATCTAACTCTAGAACTTGACCACACTCAAAAATTCGAAATATAATAGGAGATATGGTCAATTGAATTTTATGTTCCGTTTTCACCAAAATCTGATTTTCAACCCTTCATGATTTCTAATAAACTTTCATGTTTTCACATAATAACCAACATAACTCATCATAACACTTACTAATACTTCATATACCCATGATTTTCATCAGTCCAAAGTTTTTATTATGACTCTCATCATAATCAACATAAACAGATCTTTTCCATAATTTAATAAGGAATGAATACAAAGGATCATTCACCATGCATGTGGTAATTCACATAGACAAAGTTATTTTAACGTAATAATAAAGAATGGAATAATGTAAGATTCACCATGCATGCGATAGAGACCGCATGCATGGGTTATTCCCAATGAATAATAAAGAATGGAACCCGTGTCGGGCGTGATATGCTTACCGGCGGATATTCCAATGTAATAATAAATAATGGAACCGAATCCTGTAAATGCACGAGATAGGATATTTCGAATTTGAATAATAAATAATGGAACTGTGTCCCAAAGAAAAACGCATACGAACAAGATATTCGACAGTAATAGTAAAGAATGGAATAATAGAAGAATTTCACCACGTATGCGAAGATTTTGCATATACAAAGTTATTCTAACATAATAATAAAGAATGGACTAACAGAAGTTCTCTTCATGAATAAGAAAGAAATAATACCACTTACAGGTACAACAAATAATATCCCTTACCTTAGAATAAAGCTGGATACTGGAATAAAAATATAGCAGATTTCTTTTCTTCTTTCTCTCTATAGATTTTCTTTATATAGCTTCTCTCTATAATTTCTCTCTATAATAATTGCTCTATAGCTTTGGTGAATTGGTGAGAAATGAAGGAAGAATGAGCTTCTATTTATAGAAAAATATAGTTTCGATAATTGAACGTTTTGGGGCTCAAAAAATTTCAGTACAATACCTCCAACTTTTTCTTTATTTTTAATTTAGTCATGGAAGTATTATCAAACTTGCACCACCTCCCCTAATAGTAAATAATGTGTCAATAGTAAATTATGTGAATCAATAGTTCTAGACATGTGAAAATACGAATTACAGTATAGTACCTCCATCTATACCTCCATTTTTAACTTAGTCATGCAAGTATTATCAATTTTGCACCAACTCCCCTAATAGTACAAGAATGTGATTCAATAGTACACACATGTGAACAAATAGTTATATAAGCATGTGAATTAGTAGCAATTAATTGCTCATTTATCCGATAAATTACCCGATTTATCAATATAACCCCCAGACATCAATTATCATCGGAATAGATGTCGATTTTCACTAACACAAACAATTCTAACATAATGAAACTATTTTTATCAACAATATAAATTTTGAAATTTCGAAGTTTGACTTTTCCCAAAAAAGTCAACTATTGACTTTTTGACCAAATAGTGAATCCCGGAAAATTTTGTGTTTATAGACTATTTTTACTAATTTCATCGTTCCGGACTCAAATATCATGTCCGCGTCTCCAAATTCAACTCCGAACACAACTTCAATTTTAAATAACATTCATCATTAATATTATAACTCACAATATTTATCAACCAGGTCGTTCCCAGGAAAGAGAGGGCTTTCCAATAAGGATTTCTCCATATTGGCGCACAATTAGGTGACCAAACCTCTCCTTGGCAGAACTTCTAGACATTGTAAATATTGCAATTCAATAATATGAATAACTTTGTCGTCTTAATTATTGATTTAATAATATAACATATTATGCAGATGATACTATGACAATAATCGAATCAATAATATGAGAGATATGATGTAGCAATTCTTTGTAGCAATAATTGAGTATAACCGGAGTGACTTCTCACGTAAGCATCAATAACCAATACCGTGTGTCACTATGCAACCACGCCAGACATCTTGTATTTTTTTACTACCGGTTAGTTCAACTGTTTTAAACGGTAAAACTTCCACCGTTATTTTCATAAAAATATTTTTTTGTCGCTTTTCTCAATCCGATAATAATTCCGTTGTTTTCCACCAATGATTGTCTTGGTTATTTAATATTCCCTGTTAAAACGAATATTCCCAGACCAATCGAATATTATATAACAACTTGCGTACTTTGTAAAATTTATAAATATTACCCACAACTATAACGTTATCTCAAATCCACACCAAAATTTTGAAAAAATATTTTGAGAAAATTAATTCTTTATTCATAAAATCTGGGGTCTCACATTTATACTTCAATATCCATATAAAATCTTAACTTATGTATGTTAGGTGTTTATAAAAATGTCTCAATAAGGTTATTTTGATTAAAACATGAAAAATTAGTTTATTTTCTCTGTAAAATTGTTGAGGAGATAATGAGTTATAGATTAACTCAGTTGAGTTACTCATTTTCATAGTTTCCTACTATTGTGCTAATAATGCAGGTGATATCTGAAATACTTCATATGATTGAATTATCTATTTATAAAGATTTCATAATTTTATAAGCTTATATAGATGATTATTCCTTATATGTTTAAGTAATTTAGCAGTTCTATATCACAGAAAAGACAATAAATAAGTTTACACATACATGAAGTGACCAACTTTGTACCCACAACCATGTTAAATAGATAAGATTCAAAAAATCTGATTATTCTGTATGAATGAAGTTAGAACTGCTATTAGTAAAAATCATATGTCATTGATCATAATATAATTTAGGTGTTAAAATTTTAAAATCTTATTAAAAATGCTTCATCACTGATGTGCATATTCAAATACTTACCTTGTTATAAATCTCTGTTGAAAGAACAAATTTTTTGTTTTTTGTTTTGCAATTCAATTAATTATTTAAATAACATGTTTACAGACTAAGGTGACTCTTAGAATACCCGTACATTGCATTTGATGATCTCTTATTCGCATCAGATTGTCTTGACCAAGGAAGCTGCATTAAGAGTGTACTTGTCTCTGAGTCTGCAGCTCTAGAGCGGAATTTAAAGTCTCCTTTGAATGAACTTCCATATTTTGAGAGTGATTTTGGATGCACCCTGTTGTTTCAAGCTCTGATTTATTGAAGAAAGTTGGCTGTGATGTCAAGTTCGAAACATTAAATCGGTTGCAATTTTGATAATTTTCATTATTTAACCAACACGTTATGTATGAGATTGGTGGATCTATGGTATGAAAATTACTATGTTCTAAATCTGGATTCTAAATCGGTTGTAATTTCTTGTGTGTTTGATACTTATAATTTATAAAGATTGTGCTTCAATCTTTTAGGGACAAGAATTATATGAGATTGGTAGTTATTTTCCCAATTCTTAGAGGCCTCAAATTAAATTATTGAAAATGCCTACTCTTAAATGCGAGAATCTTCGCATCAAATTGCGATCTAAAGTAAGGCTAAAGTAATTGTTGTCATTATTTGGGTTGGAAAGTGAGTTAAAGAGAAAAGAGTTCAATTTCATACACAACCGAAAATCCTAATATTGCTCTTATACATACGAAAACACACACTTGATTTTATATTATCTCAATGCCAGTACTCCAAAATAACAGACATCCTATGAGTTATCAATACATAAGATGCTTACAAACTGAAAGCATAAAAATGCTCAGTCTTTAAACATGCACAAGACATCAAATTAAATTATACAGCAACTCCACACTAGTGACTTGAAATGCTTTCATTGCTACACAAAATAATTAATTTTGCAAAGCCAGACTCTGCAGTCCATTCCAAAATCGCAGCAGCCCAGCAATAGCAACAACATTAGGATTGCTTCCAAAATCTCAGCATTGCTTCAAATTAAATTATACAGCAACTCCACACTAGTGAATTGAAATGCTTTCATTACTACACAAAATAATTAATTCTGCAAAGCCAGACTCTGCAGTCCATTCCAAGATGCAGTCCATTCCAAAATCTCAGCATTGCTTCCATTTGAATCTTCTAGTTTATCAGAAATGCCAAAAAAATGATATTAATAATGCCAAAAATGATTACAGATAACAAATCAATATCAGTAAACAAAATATGAGAGAGTAGAAACACAACATCAGGTTTATACTTTGCAACATAATTAGAGGCACTGTGAAGAACATCAGGTTTAGCACCACAAAATCTCATCTTGAAATGAAAAACAAAATGTTAGTTGAAAACTCTATAATGAAAATATCCTTTATAAAAGGATATAAAATAGTAAAATATAAATATTAACACTTATAAGCTTATAAAAAGATAAGAAAAATAGAGAATTTAATGTATGGGCCAGTGCGTTATAGTCCTAATTACCTTTCAAGTCTATCTCAATGGTTGCAAATCTGTCATAGATAATATAAACTGATGTTCCACAACCATAAGTTAGGCTTGTTAACTGGGAAAGTAACTCTACAACCATAAATTTGTCATAGATAATATCTCAGAAAGGATGTTTAACTCTAAATAAAGCATGTTTAGAAGCAAAAGCGTAAAAGAATTACCTATTATATATTCTTGTGCGAACCTTATTCATTGAGAATGTTTTGTAAAGACATTAATAAGTTCATAACCTACGCATATTCTGATTTCCAAAGTTGATAAACAGTTTGCTTAGAATTTGATAAAGAATTTATAATGTACTCCCTCTGTTCCGAAACAACATAGGACTCTCATTGTGGGATGCACTGGTAGTTTGCATAGCAATTGAAATTAACATCCATCAATTGGGAAGCATCTATGGCCCGCAAATTAACAGGCCATCATCAATCCAACATTACTCCACTACTAAAAATCACAGAGCAAAATCTAAAGACCATCTTGCTTATTCCCCCTTTCAGGTATACTCAGCCATAAGTTATAGTGTTATGACTATAACTTATTCCCCCATTATACAACTCTTATATCAAACCGGAAAGTCGTACCGTTCTACAAGGCACTGTGAATTGATGATGGTATGATAATTTCTATATAGTATTTATGAGTGGGAGGAAAACAAAAATACAGATTTTTTACGATACCTCAAGGTAGTAGTCCTTAGCGTAAAGCAACGAAGCAAAGTAATCCTTGTATGTCGAGGGAGACAAAGGCTTCTTCAGAACTTCCGGTACAACGTCTCTCTGGATCAAACCTTTAATATCTTCCGGAATTATATAAAGAGGGGTTTGCGAAAGGGTCTTTCATATGGATGGGTTTGAGAGAATCGGAATCTAGTGAGAATCGCCCCTTTGCTTCAGCTCTCTGAATTCGCAAAATGGCCGGGTTTGAGGTGAGGGAGTATGAGATCTCTTTGCTTCAGCTCTGCCAAATTCGCGAAATGGATGTAATTGAGAGAATCGCAGCTCTGTGAAATTCGTTTGTATTAGATCTGTGAAATTCGTTTGTATCTGCCAATTATCGAGTGTTTCATTTGGAAATGGTCTCTTTGAATCGACCCGGATCTCAGCGAATTTGACCCGCGTGTTTCCTTTAGTCCGTCAAATGGTCCGTTCAAATGGTTCGTCTAAGATCCTATTCGTATATATATATATATATATATATATATATATATATATATATATATATATATATATATAAAAACCGATGTTGAGGTGATTATAATATTGTTCAAATTAGGTTTGGAATCTTTAATGATGTTGCAATTTCGGTTTGATATTTATTGCAATTTGGGTTTGATATCTTATGATTTGGGTTTGATATTTATCTTTAAATATCTGGTTTGATGATATTTATCTTTAATTTGGGTTTGATAAAATTTGGATTATGTTTAGGTATAGCTTAGCGATGGTATATTTGTTATTTCAAGATGAATTCTCTAATTTAATTTCGCGTAATTAATCAATTACAAAATTTGGAAGCTTCTGTACGTGTATATATTTCCTTATGTTTCCTAATATTAAAATAATATAAATAGAATATTACTTACTTCATTTTAATTTAATTAAATTAAATGTTACTTACTTCATTTTAATTAATTTAAATAATTAATATAATTAGTTTCTAATATTAAAATATGCTAAGTAACATTTACTTTTAAAATAAAATAAAATAAAATAAAAATATGATATAATATAATACAAATTAAATTTAATTAATTTAAGATAATAAATTTTAAATAAATTAAATATTATAATTTAATATAATACAAATAAATTTAAATTAAATTAAAATAAAATAAAATAAATAATTTTATTTAAAATAACATAAATAAAAATATGATTTAATTTAAGATAATACAAATTAAATTCAATTCAATTCAATAAAAATGTACTTAATTTAATTAAAAATAATATAATAGAAAATAAATACAATTAAACTGAGTAGCACTTACTTAGTTAAATAGAATCAAAATAAATTTAACTTTAGTCTAAATTCAATAAAAAAATGGACTTAATTTAATTAAAAATAATATAATACAAAATAAATACAACCGAATTGAGATGTTAAGTATCCCCCGACTGAAAGATCGACGAACTTAATTTCGACTTGCTTATATACGACCGAATTGCCGACCGAATATTTTGTCGGAAATAGGGTTAAAATCGACAGAAAATGTTTATCACCGATGGAATATTCCGTCGGAAATAACCCTTTTTGTTGTAGTGAACCTCATGGAGAAATCAAAGTGCAACAAAGCCCAAACACAACGTGGTCCAAACGAGGATCAACTAATTAATTAGTAGAAACTGCGAACTACCCAAGACGAGCTGTAAGAACCCGAATTTGTAGAAATTATTAAAATAAGAATTTAGTAAATAAAATTCTTAAGGCATGAGAAGGGTTCAAATAACAATATATATGTGTTGTGAGGTATCTGGAATGGTGTTGCATGGGGTAATATAAACTATGCAATAAGTGATTTATGTGTTTAATAAATATATCATTATTATATATTTATTATGAATTGTAAAGATAAATTAGTAAGAAGATGGAAAAAAATTATCTATTGATATTAAATAATTTATGTTAAATTATTTTATAATAGTAAGTTGGTGACATTAAATATCTGTGATAATCACCAATTTCTTGAGTATTGGTACGAGTAAGTATCAAGCCTAAGGCAGTGCAACCTTACTCTTTAATGGTGGATGTATAGGAGCTGGGCTAAACAATTCCTTCAGAGAGTGGAGGTATATACGAATTAGTAACCATTCTAACTCACTGTGAAAACAGTGTAGACGAGACGGAAACAAATTTGTTGGTTATTTGTGGGAAACCACTCAGTGTACTATATTGAATACTATTAAAGACTCGATAAATGCTAGGTTTAGATTTGTATATATATACGCGTTGTTGATTTAGAGAAGAAAATCGATATACCATTAAAATGGTTAGAGAATTATTGAGTAATTTGATACACTATGAGAAGGGAAGATTAAAGGAATGTATATGTGTTATATATGTACCTTGAATTATGTGATTTGGTGGAAGAGAAATAATTATAGTATATTTCTACTACTAAAGGATATTAAAATAAATTCTAGCATTTGATTATTTTAATAAAAGGGGAATATTATTTTAATATTACCTTATATAGCTTTATGCGAGAAATGTGTGTGATTAAGTAATGTGGTAAATATATTAAAACATATTTGCTATATAAGTTGATGGAAACAATTTATCATAATAGAAATAAACTTATTTTCTATATATATATGTGTATGCGTGTGTGCGTGCGTGTAAATATTTTAATAATACTGAAAGGGATTATATTAAGAATAATATCTTGCAAAAATGAGTAAATCGTGTTATTATGATTAGTTTTTATATTTAGAGAAAATATGATAAAAACATCTTATGTTATGGAGAAGTACATAATTTTGATTATAGTAATGTGTTGGGAAATGAATAAGTAATGAGAATAAGTAATAAGCTTAATGTAAACTTGTGTGATATGCTTAGTGTGGCAAAGTGATGGAATATGTAAGGCCCCAACTTTTTATAAATGAAGATTTAATTTTCTCTATTTATCATTTTGAAATAGTAAGGGTTGATTTGATTAATGTGGTTAGTTATGGGTAAAATGCGCAAATATTTCAAATAAGCAAGTGGTTATAAAATACTCATTGTTGTCGGAGAATATTCGTTTGGTCGTGGAATATTCTTCCGCAATAGAAATATTCGTAATGCGACAACCGCACGACCTTGTGTGGCCCCATAACGAAAAAGCGATTGGATGAAGAAAAGAGACAAGTATAAGTTGTTTATAAATAACGCCTATGATTGTTACCATTAATCTTTGTTGGAATACCCGTGGGTTAAAACACGATGAATACTGGCGTTGTTGCGTAAGTAGCACGCGGTATTGCACCAATTATTGATTCTTATGTAAGAAGGCACTAATCAATAATTGTTACGATGAATTATTGCTTCGATTTTATTTTATTGATTCAATAATTCTTTGCGTTGATATTTTATATTACTGTTGTTTCAATAATTGTCACTACACAGTATTTTTAATTATCGAAGCAATAATTCATATTATATGAATAATATTATTAGAAAACATTATTGGTAATGTCTAGAAAGTTGTCTAAGGAGAGGTTTGGTCACCTAATTGCGTGCCAGTAAGGAGAAATTCTTATTGGAAGCCCCTCTTTCTGAGGAAGCGGCACACAAAGATCTTGTGATTCTCATAATATTATTTATAAATAATTAATTATTGATTTATATGATGAGAAAAATATTGATTTTATGTGGATATAGATGGAGAAAATTTTTAAAGTGACAATTGTTAAAAAATCGATATTTTATCTTTTCTGATAAAATAATATTTTATTATATTATTATAATATAATAATGATGATATTTTTACAATGAATGTGGGATATATGAGTAAATGAGGAGGAGGAGTATTTTTGTTGCAATAAATACTAAAAACATGTTAAACATGTTGGTGGACCCATTTCTTGACTGAAATTTGATTATAGCCTGTAAAATCGCCCATTTATAGATTTCGGTCAATTTTTGTTTGGAATTTGGAAAAAATTTCTTCTGGAAAGTTGTAAAGAATTGAATTTCCTATAAAAATACATGAGATTCGAATTTTCTGATAAAAGGGCTATTTATTATGAATTATTGAAGTTCCAAATTTCTGAAATAATTGATTTTTGGAAGTATTAATTAATTTAATTAAGAAAAACGTTTTTTTAAGTTTGGTGAGGTGGGCACTTGGTGGCTGATCAAATGAGGAGTGCGTAGGAAATTTATAATATATATATTATTATTTTATTAAATTTTCTGCTTTGGTGTTCTAAGCATTTTCCTATAAATAGGGTGCTTATATTAGAATTGAAAATCACACCGTAACACACAAGTTTCTCTCTTTCTCTCTATAATATCGAGCGTATTTTGTGAGTATTTTAGTACTTTGAGTATTGCTATACTGGTGCAAGTTCTTTCAAAGACTATATCCAATTATTCCAGATTAAATCTTATTATTCTTTCGAGGTAAGGGATGTTATTTTATTCGAAAATGATATTATTTCTTCAATATCATTATGCCAAAATATTGGTTGGAAATTTTTATCAAATTTGGAACTTTTTCATGTCGGGGTTACTATTCATGAGTTACTATTCACGAATTACTATTCACGAGTACTATTCACGAAGCGTGATGATGTTTTTTTTTATATGAAATTTCTATCTTTTGAGGTCGGAGTTACTATTCACGTATACTGGCCTTATTCACGTATCGACCTTTATTCACGAATCGACACTATTCACGTAAAAATTAAATTTTCTTTTCTGTGTCCAAGATTGTCTGTTATGATTCCTATCTTTGATTGGATCTATATTTTGATCTTCATTCTTGAATTTTACTCCAATCTGATTATTTATGAAGTATTTTTGAACTTGGATTATTTAAAGTACAAATCCTTAATACTTGTTCTTTTGTTTCACTGGATTCGTTTTCTTTAAAATATTTTTCATCATCCTTAGTCCTAAATGATGATATTCTCGAATATCTTTGGCCCAGAAAGTGCAAAGATGAATGATTTTATAATGAATATCTTTGGCCGTAGTGCAAAGATGAACAGTGTTTAGATGAACATGATCGATCGATGAATATCTTTGGCCGTAGTGCAAAGATGAACAGTGTTTAGATGAACATGACCAATCGGGTGAATATCTTTGGCTGTGTAGCAAAAAGATGAATATTTGATTTATGATGTATATTGATTGATGTTACTGGGATAAAATATCGATGATGGACTTTTAAATTCATAGATGATAGTAGATTTCATTCTTTACTTAACTCTTCTAATGAATTGTTGTTTCATTACGATTGTTGATCTAAAACTTGTTGTCTATTGTATTCTATCGATTTTTCCTGTTGAAGACTAAGGATAATTTGTTATACATTATCTTAGTCATAATATTCTTTATTGGGCTAGTTGAGCTCACCCTTTTCCTTTTGTTCCATTTTTTTTCTCGAGGAGACGAGAATATAAGCGGGAACTAGTCGGGTGTGGAGTAATGGTTCAAGATGTTGTTTTAGTAGTCCTCACTATTTTGTAAAATAGTGTATCAATAATTGTAATGAGGACTTATTTGAGTGTGGATATTGTCTAGATGACAATATTTGTATTTAAACTCACAATTTATGTGTTGTCGTATTTTGCACGACAATTGTATTAATGAAGTTGTAGTTGTTTCTGTACCATGTATTTGGCGACTCAGAATAGGTTGGTTGGATTGGACCTATTTTGGGAGCGTCACAGTTGGTATCAGAGCTTAGGGATATGATCTCTGGCGGAGATCGGGGAATAAAACTAGGAGGAGAGATTTAATAAATCCTTCGCTAGTGGTGTCCTACCTAAGCTTATTTATTGGTCATTCCCTAATATATGGGTATTATGTGATTTGTTAATTTGTTTAATTAACCCTTGTTTTATAAGCGTGTTTAAGAATGTCGTGATCGAGAATGTTAACAAAGTGGAGTAAATGAGACCGTGGAGACACCTTTCTTCACCAACGAGGAGAATGTGCAACAGTGGCAATGTTCCTCTTGTGAACAACACCACCGAAAGCGAGATGATGAACGATGGTATGTTTAGGAACTTTCTAGAATTCATGCAAAACCAAACGAGAGACTACTCGCTCAAAATGCAGGTGGAAACACCGACAACTCACCGATGGTCACCGCTTAGCGATTCGAGGAGTTAGGGACCGCCGAGTTTTTGGGAAAGCGAGACCCACTTACTACAGAGACGTGGATAAAGCGAGATCACTAAGATATTTGATGTCTTGGGATGCTCGGAGAGAGCAAAAGGTTCCTTTCGCCACTTTCATGTTACGAGGAGAGGCAGATTATTGGTGGGAATCCGTAAAGCGTACTCAGCCTACCGCACTGAAGATGTCTTGGGAGAAGTTCCAAGAATTTTTCAATGAAAAGTACTTTCCCGAAAGTATTCGTCACATGAAGGAGGTAGAGTTCATCAAGCTAGAGCAAAACAATATGAACGTGTCGCAGTACGAAGCTAAGTTTGCCGAGTTATCTCAATTTGCATCACATTTGGTTGATAATGAGGAGAGAATGACGCGAATATTTCTGCGAGGTTTGAAACCCAAAATACGCCAATACCTCATTTCTCACAAACTTTGTTTATATTCAGATGTTGTAAATAGGGCTCAGTTATTGGAGCGCGATAATGAGTAAGCATAATCGAAGAATAACGACCTTCAACTCGATGATAATCGTGCCGATGGCAACGGTCATCGGAACAAGGATTACCATCGTGGAGGAAATTATCATGCTAGAAATGGTAACCACTTTGGTGGTAATCATGGCCAAGGTAATAGAAGAAATAACTCAAGTGGAAATTTCAAGAAGAGAAGATTTAATAATGACGGGAAGACGTCGACACCAACACCAGCAACGAATTTTAGAGGATGAGAAAGACCGCCAGTTAGATGCTACAGATGCGAAGAAGAGGGACACATAAGTCCAAACTGTTCACAACCTTCCAAGGTATGTTATAATTGTGGAAAAGAAGGTCATATTGCTCGAGATTGTATGGTAGTGAAACCCAGTCCAGCGGGGATGGTGACTCAAAAGGCTGTCTCGGACAAGTCAAAGTCATCGGTTCTTGGAATAGCGTTTTTCGTGACTTCTCAAAAAGCGAATAACCCGAACGAAGTTAGCACGGGTTAGTTAATTATAAATTTTTACGAAGTTTATACCTTATTAGATACCAGTTCTACCCATTCATTTATATCTCCTGCTTATACTCAACGTTTAAACTTGACTCTGGAGAAAATTAGACTTTAACTTATTTGTTGAAACTCCGTTAGGAGAAACTTTTATCACATTCACTGTTTATAAATCTTGTTTGATCCAAGTTGGCACCATCACATTACCTGTTGACCTTATTTCTTTAAAGATACTTGCTTTTGATGTGATTTTGGGGATTGATTGATTAACTACTCATCATGCCAAAATTGATTGCTTTCGTAAGGTTGTTAGTTTTCATATTCCTAAGCAACCTGTTATTCGAATTCAAGCAACCAAACCATTGAAGTCAAACTCTTTTATATCAAGCCATAAGTCATTCGTTTATTAAAAAATGGATGTCAAGTTTTCTTAGCCCATGTCATGGACTTGAACAAAATACGCCGATTTGAATGATATTTACATTAGTAAAATTTCTGACGTATTTCTAAAAGAATTTCTTGCTTACTCCCCCCAAGTGTGATATTGAATTTTGTATCGACTTTGAACCCGATACAAAACCCATTTCTAAAGTCTCATGGCTCCTATTGAACTTCAGAAGTTAAAAATTCAACTGTAGAAGTTTGTACCCGAGCCTTTATCTGGTGACTTCCTTTGTGGAATGCACCGAAGCTAGACTCTTCGTAGGGGATGCCATATTTGTGTGATAGTAAACTGATAGGTACCATTATGACGTGCTATCCAAGATTGAGATATGAGTCATAGTTGAGAGCAACCTAAGTCAGTAATCGAAATACGTAGCTTTCTAGGCTTAGTTGGTTATTATCGGAGATTCGTGGAAAGATTTTCTCGAATCACTACTCCATTAACTCAGCTGACTCGTAGAGATACAAAATTCGAATGGAGCGAGGAATATGAAAAGAGCTTTCAAGAACTCAACATGCGGTAACGACATTGGCTCGAGCTGTTGAAAGATTACGACCATACCATTCAATACCATCTTGAAAAAAAAAACGAACATGGTAGCTGACGCGTTGAGTAAAAGATCGTATGCGTTTATGAGTGCGATATTATTAACACAAAGACACATTTCGTATGACTTACAGAAGATGGAGATAGAGTTAACGATTCCAAGAACCTGCGTGAAGATAACGAATATACGATTAGAATCGACTTTAATCGATAAATTGCTTAAGCTACAGACTTGGATTTGATGAATATGAAGAAGAAGATGCAAGAAGTCGTTATTCCAAAAGCAAGAATCGGCGATGTGAGGAAAGCTCAAACCTTCGATTTATTAGTCCATTTGAAATCCTCGATCGAATAGGAACTGTGGTCTATAGACTCGTTTTACCGCCAAGTATGACGCGTGTTCATAACATTTTTCACGTATCGATGTTACGTAAATATGTGGACGTCCCGAACCACATTATTGAGTTAGAACCAGATGAGATAGCAGAAGATTTAACGTACGAGGAGGTACCAGTCAAGATCTTTGATGGGAAGGAGCATGTCCTACGCATGTCAATTTCAAGGAAGAAATTTCATAAGGAGGGGAGGTTGTAAGGCCCCAACTTTTTATAAATGAAGATTTAATTTTCTCTATTTATCATTTTGAAATAGTAAGGGTTGATTTGATTAATGTGGTTAATTATGGGTAAAATGCGCAAATATTTTAAATAAGCAAGTGGTTATAAAATACTCATTGTTGTCGGAGAATATTTGTTTGGTCGTGGAATATTCTTCATTGCATGGGAATATTAAATGCGATGGCGCGACCTTAATGTGGGCCCCATAACGGAAAAGCGATTGGATAAAGAAAAGACAAGTATAAGTTGTTTATAAATAATTGTAGCTTGTTATTCTAATTATCTTGTTGGAATACCCGGTGGTTAAAACACGATGTCTGGCGTTATTACGCAAGATGGATAGACATCTGGTATTGCACCAATTATTGATTCTTACGTAAAGAAGGCACTTACTCAATAATTGTTACAGTAATTACTATTCAATTATTTTATTTTATTGATTCAATAATTCTTTGTATTGATATTTTATATTATTGTTGTTTTAATAAATTGTCATTACACGTTATTTTCCATTATCTATAATAATTCATATTATCTGAATAATATTATTGGATAACATTATTGGCAATGTCTAGAAAGTTCTGTCTAAGGAGAGGTTTGGTCACCTAATTGCGCGCCAGTAAGGAGAGATCCTTATTGGAAAGCCCCTCTTTCTGAGAACGGCACAGTTCTTAATCTTGTGATTACGTAATATTATTTGTGAATAATTAATTATTGATTTATATGATGAGGAAAATATTGATTTTATGTGGATATAGATGGAGAAAATTTTTAAAGTGACAATTGTTAAAAAATCGATATTTTTTCTTTTCTGATAAAATAATATTTTATTATATTATTATAATATAATAATGATGATATTTTTACAATGAATGTGGGATATATGAGTAAAGGAGAAGGAGGAGTATTTTTGTTGCAATAAATACTAAAAACATGTTAAACATGTTGGTGGACCCATTTCTTGACTGAAATTTGATTATAGCTTGTAAAATCGTTCGTTTGTGGATTTCAGTCAATTTCTGTTTGAAATTTAGAAATAATTTCTTCTGCAAAGTTGTAGAGAATTGAATTTCCTATAAAAATTCACGAGATTCGAATTTTGTGATAAAAGGGCTATTTATTATGAATTATTGAAGTTTCAAAGTTTCGAAATAATTGATTTTTGGAAGTTTTAATTAATTTAATTAAGAAAAATGTTTTTTTTAAGTTTGGTGAGGTGGGCACTTGGTGGCTGATCAAATGAGGAGTGCGTAGGAAATTTATAATATATATTATTATTTTATTAAATTTTCTGCTTTGGTGTTCTAAGCATTTTCCTATAAATAGGGTGCTTATGTTAGAATTGAAAATCACACCAGAAACACAAGTTTTCTCTCTCTATAATATCGAGCGTATTTTGTGAGTATTTTAGTACTTTGAGTATTGCTATACGGTGCAAGTTCTTTCAAAGACTATATCCGATTATTCTAGTGTAAGTACTATTCTTTCTCGAGGTAAGGGATGTTATTTTATTCGAAAATGATATTATTTCTTCAATATCATTATGCCAAAATATTGGTTGGAAATTTTTATCAAATTTGGAACTTTTTCATGTCGGGATTACTATTCATGAGTTACTATTCACGAGTTACTATTCATGAGTTACTATTCACGAGTTACTATTCACGAGTACTATTCACGAAGCGTGATGATGTTTTTTTTATGAAATTTCTATCTTTTGAGGTCGGAGTTACTATTTACGTATACGGCACTATTCACGAATACGATACTATTCACAAAAAAATTAAATTTTCTTTTCTGTGTCCAAGATTGTCTGTTATGATTCCTATCTTTGATTGGATCTATGTTTTGATCTTCATTCTTGAATTTTACTCCAATCTGATTATTTATGAAGTATTTTTGAACTTGGATTATTTAAAGTACGATTCCTTAATACTTGTTCTTTTGTTTCACTGGATTCGTTTTCTTTAAAATATTTTTCATCATCCTTAGTCCTAAATGATGATATTACTGAATATCTTTGGCCCGTAGTGCAAAGATGAATGATTTTATAATGAATATCTTTGGCCCGTAGTAGCAAAAAGATGAGCAGTGTTTAGATGAACATGACCAACTGGTGAATATCTTTGGCCTATAGTGCAAAGATGAATATTTGATTTATGATGTATATTGATTGATGTTACGAGGATAAAATATCGATGATGGACTTTTAAATTCATAGATGATAGTAGATTTCATTCTCTACTTAACTCTTCTAATGAATTGTTGTTTTCGCTGCAGTTGTTGATCTAAAACTTGTTGTCTATTGTATTCTATCGATTTTTTTCTTGTTGAAGACTAAGGATAATTTGTTGTACATTATCTTAGTCATAATAATATTCTTTATCGGCTAGTTGAGCTCACCACTTTTCCTTTTGTGTTCCATTTTTTTTTTCTCGGAGGAGCGAGAATATAGCGGGAACTAGTCGGGGTGTGGAGTAATGGTTCAAGACAGTTGTTTTAGTAGTCCTCACTATTTTGTAAAATAGTGTATCAATAATTGTAATGAGGACTTATTTGAGTGTGGATATTGTCTAGATGACAATATTTGTATTTAAACTCACAATTTATGTGTTGTCGTATTTTGCACGACAATTGTATTAATGAAGTTGTAGTTATTTCTGTACCATTTATTTGGCGACTCAGAATAGGTTTGTTGGATTGGACCTATTTTGGGGGCGTCACAGAATAAGCATTCATTAAATAATTGTATGAATGA
The DNA here is from genome assembly GCA_020205605.1 of Panax ginseng. Lineage (NCBI taxonomy): Eukaryota > Viridiplantae > Streptophyta > Magnoliopsida > Apiales > Araliaceae > Panax > Panax ginseng. Next base: position 12,913,269 of record CM035143.1, read on the forward strand.
ATAATTGAAGGAATGAATTTGTATGTGCAATGATTTTATATTATATAGTAGCTACATCTATATGATATGAATTGAAGTGTGACACTTCAATGGTAACTATATAATATAGGTAGTATTTGAATATATAGGTATAAAGGCTTGTATGTTAGCATTATGTACAAGTGAGATAATAAAATGTAACATGGTGCAATAGATCACTTCCATGACCATGTTATAAGATGTAATATTGAGAATAATATTATTTGGTGAGATTATATTATTATAAGCTTGGGACTATTAATTACTAAGTTCATATAATTATGTCTTGTGTGGCATAACTAGTGAAGTTAAATTAAAGGGAGATTTAATGGGAAGTATTAAGAGAAAATAAATGAGGAGTTAATAAATAATTGATATTAATTATCATTATAATAATTAAGTGTATTTGAGATGATAACTTTTATGGAAAATGATGGATTAGGGAATATCCAAGTATTTTATAATTAGCCCAATTAAAATATTTATTGGAATAAATCAATGTACATGGATTATATAATTCTATGTGAGTGGGTATATATATACACATTTGGGGAAAAATATCAAATAAACCTAAGTATGCTAGTAGTAGTTTTGCAATCTTTGAGTTATAAGCTTTTGTCCCAAATAGAGAGTCTCATTTCTCTTATGCACGTGAATAGGCAAATGGCCTACTCCTCTATTGCTTAAGCTCGGCCATGGCTAGATAAGGTGATGATGAAGGGAAGAATGGCAGGGGAAGGAGTTGGTAATCAACTCTTCATCATCCAATGGCTTCTTCTTCCTCCTCTTAGTTTAAATCTTTGGGCAAAGGTATTGTATGGATAATGAATTTTCTATAAATAAAGACTCCTCCTTCTCTTTCCCGTTTGTTTTTTTTTGCTGAGAATTTGGTTATGGAAGTTAAGAAGTATTGAGATCAAGCAGAGGTTTGGAGTGCTATAGATATCAAATTGAAGCCATTAAGAGGTAATGAATCTAATGTTTATGCTTTTGATTCCTAAGTCTTGATTTCCTTAGAAATAACAAGAAAAAGTCACTTTTGAGTCACAAAATTGATGGCTAAGGATTTTTATAATTCATGAATTTTTGTTAGATATTGTTAATATAATCAAATATGAAATCAACGGAAGTTAAACGAACAAATTTGGTTTAGAAACGAATTCGTAGTGAACAAATTTGCTAATTTGTCAAAACATGAACAATTAGTATGAACATGAGTTATAGATTCATATTTGGGTTAGTTAATGTTTCTGTTAGTTGATGGGTATCTAGTATGTTTTAGTTCTATGAATTACGAATCCATAGAATCGAAAACGGATTAATTTGGACATGTATAACTCAAATTATGAAGGTAGAAAGGATTTTTGGCTTGTTATTTTATAGCAGAGCATGAATCCGTGAGTTAACAGTAACTATGCCCGCTTCGACGAATATTTATAGAAGCAAGAACCCCGCCCCTGGGGGTGGTCTAATCATTACTATCTAGCGAGAAAAATCTGACAGAACATGTTTTGGTAAAACGACCATAACTTTTTCATACGAACTCCGATTGAGGAAATTCAAGATGATTCGGAACGAGGACGAATAGACCTAAAACTTTTGTGCTTTAAGTTATTCAATTTGAGGTCATTAGGAAGGATAAAAATAGTTATTTGTGTGACTATTATGTAATCGAAGGCCATCGGAGGGCGTCGAGCGAGCACATACGCAAATATAGTGCTCCCAACGATGGAATATGTTATTCTAAGTGATGTAACATAAAAATGCATGATAATAGACATGACATATAAGATTACCTTACTCATTATAGAATGCTTTAGCATGGCTTAGTATGTGTTTTGAAAAGAAACTTAGAGTTTTGAAAAACGAATATTGACGAACCTTGAGTCTTTGAAGTTATGATATTTTAACACATACATCTTGTTGAGTTATGAGTATACTTAAGAATTAGAAGTGATTTAAAGTTACTTTACTTATTATCAACTTACAATAGCTTAGTTGAAAAGGATTTCTAAAGAAAACTTAAAACTTTAAGAACGAACTTAAAGTAATTTTTGTACTTAAAGTTCTAAACATGATAACATATATTCATGGATTAGTTTGCTATGAAATGAGATTAAAAGTTTCACCTAGTTGCTTGACCTTGGCCTAGAATAACTTTTAAAAGTGAACTTCAACGCCTTATGTCCCTAGACATGACGATTATGTTCATCTTTTAGCCAAGCATGAATTGGACGTTTCAAGTGTGATTTAAAATACGTTTTCAAATAAACTATGCTATATACATGTGAAGCATGCTAGTAGAGGCTTATTAGTTTAAAAGCTTATATCATCGAATCTTGTTAAAGAAAGTTGTTAAGCTTTATTGATTGAAATAAATCATTACGAAACTAAGTAGTTTGAATATGAGCAGCGTAGATCACGTGTCTATAAACTTTAAAAATGTGTCAACACATAGCGAGTCAAGTGTGTGATAAATGTATATGAATGTTGATGTCAAAATGCGGGTGGTTAGGTATACCTATATATACCTAGCTATTCTAAGAGTATGATGAGAAAGTGAAGTGTAGGTTTTACAAACCTAGTTAGGAGACAATATTTGTTCTTATATTAAGAGCGTATGAAATGTATGACTAATGGATATGAATCTATGATTATATAACTGTGTAGGAATACACGAAGTGCAGATAAGCGTTAAGCAGTTAAGTCGTAGTTCATAAACTACGAATCAGGCAAGTCTTTCAGTTCCTATTTGATATATGAATTCTATAACTGTCAGTGAGTTATATTATGCTATGATAATGTTGATGTATATATATGAAATGCATATGAGATATGTATGAATGTTGAAAGTTGATCTTTGATGATATGCTTATGGAGTAAATCGTGAATGCCTGTTATATGAAAAGTAACATGCGTAGTAACTGTTAATTGATTATGAATGCATGAACTAAATATGCTATTATATGCTATGTGCTGCATGAAAACTGTTAGAATTGCTAGGCTGTCGAGTTCACCCTTACAAATAACCACTTTTGCAGGTTAAAGACTCACGGTAAAGATTTTGTGCTTCTTGGTTGACAAAGTAGATAGTTTCACGACGAAGGATACTATTAAATTATTACTTGAACCATGTTTAGGTTCTAGGAGTGTACTTGATATATACTTATGATGTTTAATATTTGTTGTATTATAAAGATGTATTAGTTAATACATAGAGGATATCGAATCAAGATGTAAAATCTTATACAGTAATTCTAATAGACTGAACCATATTATATAGTTGATTCAAGAATTGTAATTGGTTCAAAGTTATGAAATCAATAAAATATTTTATTCAACAGATTGAGAAAGTTTAAATTATTCCGTATTTTTATAATATCGAATGTGATGTAATACAGGAATAGTAAATGATCAATATTAAAAACTTATAAAAGTTTAGGGTCATTGTGCAGATCCTGAAAATTGAATGAATTTATATTCTAAATTGTAATAAGTAAAGTTATATTCATTAAGTTATGAATTAAAGATATAAATAGTGTGAGACCCCAGATTTTATGAATAAAGATTTAAGTTTCTCAAAATATTTTTTAAAAATTATGGTGTGGATTTGATATAATATTATAGTTGTGGGTAATATTTATAAATTTTGCAAAGAACGCAAGTTGTTATAAAATATTTGTTTGGTGGGGAATATTCTTTTTGTCGGGGAATATTAAATGCGACGACACAATCATTAGTGGACCCCATTAACGGAATTATTGTCGGATTGAGAAAAGCGACAAAAATACTTTATGAAAATAACTTGGCGGAGGTGTTACCGTTAAAACCGTTGAACTACTTGCGGTAGTAAAAGTACGATGAATACGCTGTGGTTGCATAGTAGCACCAAGGTATTGATTATTGATGCTTACGTGAGAAGTCACTCACATTTATACTCAATTATTACTCATAATTTCTACGCATCATATCTCTTATATTATTGATTCAATTATTGTCACGATATCATCTCAGATAATATGTTATATTATTTAAACAATAATTGAGACGACAAGTTATAAATGATTAATAATTGTTGAAAGATTAAATATGTGTTGATTAAAAATAAAAATGATTTACGGTAATTTTATTCAATCCTTGATGTATATAAAGAGTCTCTTTCAGTAAATAGTAATTACCTTCAATCAATAGTAATTACCTTCGTAAATAGTAAATACTTTAAGTAAATAGTAATAAATCTTCTATAAATAGAGGCCTGGGGCTTCATTATTTTCACACGAATTAGTTCAAGCTATAGAGAGAAAGTATAGAGAATAAGAGAGAAAGAAGAAGAATATTCTACTACTTCACTTATATCCGGTTCTTACAAGGTAGGGAATATTATTTGTTGTACAAAGTAAGGGTGTTATTCTTTCTTATTCATGAAGAGAACTGTTGTTATTCCATTTCTTATTATTACATTGGAATAACTTTTGTATCGCTGATCTACCCTATACTTGGTGACATTCTTCTATTATTCTGTTGGAACATCACATGCATGTGTTTTACAGGACTGGTTCCGCTCTTTATTATTATTACATTTGGAACATCACATGCATGTGTTTTTCATGGGACTGGTTCCATTCTTTATTATTATTCTGGATGGATATATCACATGCATGCGTTTCTGTGGGACACGGTTCCGTTATTTATTATTACATTTGGAATAACTTTTGCACATCTGCAAGGCTCTATCGCATGCATGGTGATTTCTTTTGTTATTCCATTCTTTATTATACTCGGTTGGATAAAACTTTGACTTACATGCTCCATGAAATTAGTGGAATATCCTTGATATTTGCGCTTCATCCAGTATCTTTTCATGGAAATATTCTTCTGAGCATTCTTGAATTTTACACCACAAAACAGTATCGTGTTGACAATTTGGACGTTAATAATTTCTGGATAAAATAATTCTTGAACTTGTTTTATTGAATTCTTATATCATTGTCATCATCCTCTTATTTATATTTTTGAAAGTCATCACGTGGCTGTGGTGCATAGATGGACTTGGTATGATTATGACCAGGGATTATTCGGTGTAATCATGACCGTAATGTTACAAATGATGTGGTAAAAGTCTCATTTGCCGTAGTGCATTGATGGACAGTTGTTGGCATGATCATGACCATTAATGAATACACAAATATTCTTGGCCGTAGTGCATGAATAATTATGGTCGTGATACTAAAGAATATCCTTGGCCGTAGTCTTGGGGGTGATTCGATGATGTGGAATATTTATTAAGTTTGAGTCTCAAATTATAACAGATTATGAAAAATCTTTTAAATCATAAAAGATAGTAGATTTTATTTTCTACTTGACTCTTTTAATGGATTCTTTGGTTCCGTTAGAGCTTAAACTTGATGTCTATTATATTTTATCGGTTTAACAACGTCATTGAAGGCTAATGATAATTTATTACGCATTAAACTTAGTCATAATATTTCTTCTTGGGCTAGTTGAGCTCACCCTTTCTTTCACTTTGTTCTCTTGAAATGAGAATATAAATTTGAGACGAGTCGGGGAGCGGAGTAATGGTCCGAGAGGATAGCATTAGTAGTCCTCACTATTCGTGAAATAGTGTGATAATAATTGTAATGAGGACTCCTTTTGAGTTTGTATAATCTCTAGTAGACAATATTTGTATTCAAACTCACGGTTTATGTTTTGTCGTATTGTATTTACATAGGTTGTATTAGTAAGTTGTATTTGAATTCTGTACCATGTATCTGGCGACCCAAGATGGGTGATGTATACCTAATTTTGGGGGCGTCACAAATAGTTTGACGATAGTAGTATCGTGGCGGACCGGATCCGAGGTTTGAAGGAATCTGGATTTGGGGGCGTCACACGAGCCATCTGACAGACCTCGAGAACCGAAAGGTACCTATAAGCTAATTGCTTCATTTTTCCGAACTCAGAATCTGTCAGACTCTCAACCTCATTTTGCAACCTTTGGTAGAAACTTTCTAAGATATTTGAGTACGGAACTCAACTTTTCCCATATATATTAACGACCGAAGCAACGAACTTCAAGACAACGGGGCCCATAGGCCCAACAAGTAGAAATGCACTATACCGTTGGCCAGATATGTATCTGTAATTTGGACCCACTCATTTTTGAAAAAAAAAGAAGTTAGAGAGAGAAAAACATTTCTAGAGTGAGAAAGGCTCGAGTTTACAATTATATTACTAGATTTGAGTTATTTTCATCATTTATATATATAGTAGATCTCATCCGCATAGAGCGATATAGCATAAATTTATGTCCTAGGAGGCTTGTTTCTACATTTCACAAGGTGAAAAAAGGGGTTAAATATATTTTTTTCCTACTCTACTCAACCTCAATTTACAAATACATCACTGAACTGAATTTTTTTACAATCGAGTTAATAAAGTACAAATGTTTATCAAATCATTACAAATTCTGTTAAGTGAGTTGACTTTTAACAGAAACATATTACATCAGACAAGGATAACCCCACATCTAATTACACGTCATCTATTTCACGTGGCCGTTAATCCTAGTCATTACCACGATGGAATTAGTTTTGATGATATATGTAAGACCCCGAATTTTACGAAATGAAAGTATTCAATTTTTCTATTTAGTAAATAGTTAAATTGATAAAAGTTTAAAATTATGGGTGAAATTATTTTTTTCAAAATAAGTAAGTGGTTATAAAATATTCATTGTTGTCGGAGAATATTCGTACGACGACACAACCATTTGTGGGCCCCATAACAGAATAATTATCGGATGAAGAAAATGACAAATTTAAGTTTTTATAAATAACGGCGTAATCATTACCGTTAACACTGTTGGAATACCCGGTGGGTAAAGTAAAGTAAAATGTCATTGCATTGTTGCACGCAAAGAAATACTGCAGTATTACACAATATTTTTGAATTATTGATTCTTACATAAAAGTCACCACTCAATAATTGTTACAGTAATTACTGTTCAATATTTTATTTTATTGATTCAAAAATTACTACGTTGATATTTTATATTATTATTGTTTCAATAATTATCACTGCACAATATTTTCCATTATCAGATCAATAATTCATATTATTTTAATAATATTACTAGATAACATTATTGACAATGTCTAAAAAGTTCTGTATAAGGAGAGGTTTGGTCACTTAATTGCTCGCCAGTAAGGAGAAATCCTTATTGGAAAGTCCCTTCTTTCCTGGGAACAGCCTGGTTGTCAATATTGTGATTCTGTAATATTATTTGTGAATAATTAATTATTAATTTATATGATAAGGAAAATATTCATTTTATGTGGATATAGATGGAGAAAATTTTTAATGTGACAATTGTTGAAAATTGATATTTTATCTTTTCTGATAAAATAATTTATTTAAATATATTATTATATTTTAATAATATAATAATGGTGATATTTTTATAATGAATGTGTGATATATGAATAAATGAGGAGGAAGAGTATTTTGTTGCAATAAATGATAAAAACATGTTAAACATGTCGATGGACTCCATTTCTTGACAGAAATTTGAATATAGCCTGTAAAAACGTCCGTATGTGGATTTCGGTCAATTTTGTTTGAAATTTGGAAAAATTTGAACTTACAAAGTTGTAGAGAATTGAATTTCCTACGGAAGGACATAAGATTTGAATTTTTCTGATAAAATGGCTATTTATTATGAATTATTGAAGTTCCGGAATAATTGATTTTTTTTGGAGTTTTAAATGATTTATTTGAGAAAAACGTTTTTGGTGGTTTTTGTTGAGGTGTGGCTGATGTTTGAACTAAATTGGGGTGCGTAGGAAGTTTAAGAAAATTATATTATTATTTATTAAATTTTCTGCTTTGGTGTTCTAAGTATTTTCCTATAAATAGGGTGCTTAGGTTAGAATTGAAAATCACACAAGAAACTGAAGTTTTCTCTCTCTATATTATTGAGCTTATTTTTGTGAGTATTTAGATATCTTGAGTGTTGCTATCTCGAAGCAAGTTCAGCTTCGTTATATCCGATATTCCAATTCAAAATCTTGCTTTCTTTTGAGGTAAGGGATAATAAGGGATTGTAAGGGTTATTATGTTTTTCAGTTTCGTAGTTTTTCCGACTCTCAAAAATTCTGGAAAAATCTGAAATGATAATTTGATGAATTTTCTAGATTGTGTCCAAAAATGACGATTTTTGGATGTATAGATTAGGAGTTATGAATTTTATGGGAAAAGACTATTTTAAAAGTAAACCCTTATAACTCCTTGTGGTTAACTCCAAAATTGGTGAAATTTTTATTGAGAGTACATGTATATATGTAAGTATATACTCAGAAATTTCAGAATTTTTGGACAAAAGTACAGTTTATGATAAATGTCTAAATATTCAGCAATTTTGGCCATATGAAAAATAGTAAATGAATTTTAAAAATTCAGAGAAAAGTATATGTTCAATATGGGACTATATTCTGCTAAATTCCAGAAAAAGAAAATTTTATGGGACTGATTTGGTATTTTTCATGAAAATAGACTAGTTATGAGTAAATAAATTAAATATTTTATGTGAAGTAAAAAAATTGGAAAATAGGATTTTATGGGTTGAGAATCCTATATAAGGTATATGCAGATTTTTGATGAAGATTTTGGTTATTGGTGATGAAATCTTATAAGTTTGGCATTTTAGGATGATTAAATGCATTAATTAGTAAAGTATAGTTACTATTCACGAGTTACTATTCATGAGTTACTATTCACGAGTTACTATTCACGAGGTACTATTCACGACAAACTTGGTTTCTTTTTCTAACCAAATTATCGTTGATTTATGAATATTGCTCTTGAAATTAAATCCATGTTTTGATCATATTATTTTTATTATCATATATAACATTTTTATAACCTTGGTGATGGAATTTCTCTTTTACTTGAGTATAAAGATGGGTAGATTATTGGTATGATCGTGACTATGGGTTCTCTTTGGCCAGTAGTGCAAAGATAAATTGTTGACTGGTATGATAATGACCATTGAATTTATAAACAATTATCTTTAGCTTAAGTGCAAAGGTGAAATGATCAACATGGTTATAATTATAGTTTATATAAATTTTGAAATGATTATATATTTCTTTGAGATATTAATATCTTTGGCCCGTAGTGTAAAGATGTCCTGTTGTTGAATATCTTTGGCCTGTAGTGCAAAGATGAACGGTTGATGAATATCTTTGGCCGTTGTGCAAAGATGAATTTATTAGTATGATTATTAACAGGAACTGTGATTTGGTATAACCATGATCTTTGATATTTCAGGTAAAGACAGGTGATAAAAATTATCTTCGTCCTGGGTGCGAAGAGGAATTTAGAACCATAATTATGATTATGAGTTATTCACATAATTGTGGACAGAAACTGTTGATTGATGTAACAAGGATAAAATATTATTGGTGGACTTTTAACATGGAGAAGATAATAGACTTTATAGTCTATTTGACTCTTCTAATGGATTGCTCGTTCCGCTGCAATTATGGTTGAAAAGTTTTATCATCTACCATATGTTCTAAATCTCTGATTTATTACTGATGAAGGCTATTGATAATTTAATTATCTTTAGTCATGATATTCTTTACTGGGCTAGTTGTGCTCACCCTTTTGCTTCGTAATTCCTTTCAGGTAATAAGAGTGTAGGTTTGGGTCGACGGGGATAACGAGGAAATAGAATCGGTGGTCTCTAGTATGGAGATTCTCCTAAACAATATAGAAAAGTGTGTTGTATTTTATACATCATTTAGTAGTTATATTTGGTGAATCAAATAGGGTGAGGCGAACCCAACGTTGGAAGGGTGTTTTGATACTATCATACAAGATGTCTAATGACATACAACCTCGTGTTATCATAAGACTGGGTTGTGCACATCCACTTGTTGAGTATATCTACGAGCACTACCTATATGATCTTGGAGTTTGGTTGGAATATAATTTTCAATTGCAGATAGTGGAGATAGTTATATGTCAAGAGAAGACTCGCCATTGGAAAGAACATGATAGTAATCTTCTCTTTGTTATTTGGGGTCTATTGGGTCAACCAAGGATAATTCTGTGGGCATATGATATCTATCATAACCTAGACGCATGGCCTCCCATGTACGAAGGTTTCCTTGAGCACTCAAAGATTTTAATTTCTAAAATAGTTATTGACTGTACCTTTATGTAAGGTGCCATTGTGACGTACTATCCAAGGTTGGGACATGAGTCACAGTTGGTATATATTTGTATCAAAACTCACAACATATGTGTTGTTGTATTTTGCACGACAATTGTAGTAATAAAGTTGTAGTTGTTTTCTGTACCATGTTTTTGGTGACTCAGAATAGGTTGGTTGGATTGGACCTATTTTAGGGGCGTTACAATATAACTTATTAATTTAAAATTAAGGGACAAAGGAATAAGATTTATAGATATGAAGTAATTGAATACACATTGAATCAGAGTGATTCAAAGAGTAAGCCACTAGGTCACTAATTTCTCAGAGAAAACAAACCCATTTCTTCATGGAAGCTTCAATCTCAGGTCTAAATCTAAACTTAAATTCAACTAGAGTTAGACCTTGACTCTATAAGATTTGGTGTTGCAGGTAACAACAAATTTCAAAGGAAAGCATATGAGAGAGAAACAACTGACGAAGATTATAGAGAGCAAAGTAATGGAGGCGTGTGACGGTTATCAGAGCTCAGACGAGTGTATGGCGGCATGGGACGAAGTGGAAGAAGTGAGTCACGCCAAGGCTGATATGCGGCTCAAGTTAGAGAAAGAAGAAGATCCTCTTGAATCCTTCTGTCACGATAATCCCCAAACTGATGAGTGCCGCGTCTACGATGAAACCCATGGCAGATGTGTTTGACCCGGGGATTAGTAATTACAGCGGTACGAGAGAGAGATTAGGGGTTTCTCATTTACAAGGATGTCGTAATGGTCTACAATTGCGGTGCGAGAGAGAGATTATTGATGTGTTAATGGTCTGCAATTAGATGTGTGATAGAGAATTTCATGTTCTCTAATTTAATAAAACTTCTTCAATTTAAGCTCCATTGTTGTGTAAGAGAAAAAAAGATGAGTATATTTTTTTACAGATCCAACGGGAAAGGGAAAGACCCTTTTTACAAAAAACATATCTTTTACAAATATAAAATATTAAAAAAATATATTTTTTTTCAAAATATAAAAAGTATATAAAATATTTTTAATTTTTATATTTTTACATAAAAATATAATATTTATATTTTATATTTTATATACTTTTTACATTTTATATTTTTTATATAAAAATATAAATATTTTTAAAAAATATAAAATTGTCTTCAAAAATATATCTTTTAATTTTGAAGGGAATGAAGTTTTTCTGGTAATTTTAAGAAACTAGGTAAAATTTTATAATTTTTTAGTAAATAAAGTGCTTGACAACATTAATTAATAAAATAGTAGTATATAATAATACAATACTTTAAATTATATATTTAATCCATGTAAGTATATACTGTCATGTATTTTAATTATATACTGCCACTTATTGCTACGTCAGTTTTCTGTTAAATGGTTAACAGACATAGACGGTTTTCTCACTTTTTGTAAATAATTTGTAGTTCAATGAGTTGACCATAAAAAAATTCAATTCAGTGATGCATTTGTAAATCGAGGTCTAGTAGAGTGGGAAAAAGTATATTTAACCCGTGAAAAAAGTGAATCGTTAGTCATTTCATTTGTAAATATTGTTATAACTACTAGATCTATTTTATATAGTGTTAATCTATAGTTAGACTTGTTGTTTTTTACATATATTGCTTAGGGGTTGGTAGAAATATCTATTTTACCATTTATTTTGTACATATATAGTTAGAAATCAAGTCCTTTCAATAGATCTACCTAGATCTAGCCGGATGTAGCCCTTAATCGGTTCATGAGTTTCAAAGCTCGAACCCCCACGCTAGATCGACTTATATTTAGGATAGATCTACTCATTTTTAATTTCAATATTTTCGACCGATCTCGATCACTCCATAGAGCCCTAAATCCATATCTAGAGGTGAGGGGTCCTGTGACGACCCGAGAATTCTGATAGCCTTGAAATTATGTTTTTCAATAACAATATCTAATAAGTAAAATTTTATTGATATTATTACGTGTTATGTGATTTAGGTGGATTAATGACCTAGTTTACGCGTTACGTGATTATGTATGAGTGTTAGGAATTTTTGGGAGAAAATAAATTTTTCCGAAAAAAACGCAAAAATACTATTCAGAAAACGCTAATAAATGTATTTTTTTTCCCGAGATATTTGAATTACGTCATAGCGTTTATTTGAGAAGGCGAGATGAAATTTGTAATAAAAGTTTTTTCAGGAAAAAGTCGTAAATAAACTATTCACGCTAAAAATGCCTTTTCATATTTTTTCGACTTTTTGAAGAACGACATCATTTATTTGAAAAATGGGATCGGTAGCAAAATCGAATTTTTGAAAATTGTAAGTAGGTTTTTCGGGTAACCGAGCGAGTTACGAGAACATAACCAAAAAAGTTAGAAAATCTAACTAGAAAAAAATCGGGCAACTGACTTAGTTCAGGAATTAAACCATAATTAATTGTATGAAAGGGAAAAATGGACTTTTTCTAACTAAATAAATTATGGAAGTTTATTAGAAAATAAAATAACTAATTAAATTTAGTTGAATTAACTTAGCCTAGGGTTTTAAAGTCTTGATTAGGGTTGGAATGGTTTGGCTAAGAAATTAAAATGGCTTGGCTAGAGAATAAAATGGCTTGAAGACTTGGAGTCAATTCTTACAAAACTTGGAGCCAAAGACTTGAGAGACCATGTGTCATTTGCTAGAAAATTAGCATGTGATTTATAAATAAGAAGCTAAAAAGGATGAATGACAAGTGGAGGGGCATGTGTCAGGTGTAATACTCGTGAACTTTATAAATAATATAATTAGTAATAAAAAATATAGATATTTGAAATTAATTGAGTGTATGTATATTTATATGTGTCTTGAAGCTTAATAATTCATTTGAGTTGAATTGAGTATGAGATGATAGTGATGTTGTTAAAAAGCTTGGTTATAATTAATTAACACTACAAGAAATAGTCTTTAGGCCGACAAAAGTATCTTCGACGGAATAAATTCCCTCGAAATTATAATATTCTTGACGGAATGTTCTGTCAAACATAATTCAATCGGACTTATAATATCCTCGACTGAATTATGTCAGACTTGAGCACAGTCCCTTGGCGCGAAATTTCCTGCCTACGCGCGAACACTACAAGAAAAAGGCCTAAAAACAACCAAGACTATCAGCGACCGTGTTGCTCGAAAAACTGATAACTAAACACGAGCAAGTATACGCGGTCTAACAAGTAATACAGTGATAAGGAGTGTGTCGTACCCACGAGGAACTATGACTAATATTTACCAAGTACCAATTATGTATCGCTAATGTAAGACCCCAGCTTTTTATAAATAAAATTGAATTTTTCTCTAATTATTATTTTGAAATAATAAGGTGTTAATTTGATATAATGTTTTGGTTATGGGTGAAATGTAAAAATTTTGTAAAATAAGCAAGTGGTTATAAAATATTCATTGTTGTCGGGGAATATTCGTTTGGTCGTGGAATATTCTTGTTGTCGGGGAATATTAAATGCGACGGTAGCGCTGACCATTTGTGGGGCCCCATAATGTAATAAGCATGTAGGATGAAGAACACGACAAAGTATGGGTTTTATAAATAACGACGTAATTATTACCACCGTTAAGCCTTTGTTGGATTACACGGTGGTTAAAATACGATACGCTGGCGTGGTTGCACAAATAACACAAGTTTTTGCACAATATTTTTGAATTATTGATTCTTACGTAAGAAGCCACTACTCAATAATTGTTACGATAATTCTTTATTCAATATTTTATTTTATTGGTTCAATAATTCCTGCGTTGATATTTTATATTATTGTTGTTTCAATAATTGTCATTGCACAGTATTTCCCATTATCGGATCAATAATTCATATTATTTGAATAATAGTATGAGATAGAATTATTGGCAATGTCTAGAAAGTTCTGTCAAGGAGAGGTTTGATCACCTAATTGCTCGTCAGTAAGGAGAAATCCTTATCGAAAAGCCCCCTCTTTCCTGGGAACTACCTGGTTGTCATAAATGTGATTCTGTAATATTATTTATGAATAATTAATTATTGATTTATATGACAAAGAAATATTTATTTGATGCGGATTTATAAGATGGATTTATTTATGTGGTTATAAATGAAGGAATTAATGTTGAGGTGTTTTATCAGTATTTTATCGGAATGGAGGTATTAAAAATTAAACCAGTGTTCTTGAGATATATTGTATGAGTTATAATTTTTAATCCGATCGTTGGATCATTGTGATTTTTGGATATGTTATACATATATAAGTTGAGTATATGTCCACAAATTTTGAACCGTTAAAAATGAGCGAATGATTTGTTATGAATTTTAAGAGGTGACTGGTTCAAAAATTGTTGAAGTTTCGGAATTTATCATTTTGGTGGAAAATTCTAGAATTGATGGGCCCCACTTTTGGTTGGTGAGAAATGTGCTCAAATTGAATTTCAAATGTGGTGGGTGGCAATAGTAGCAGGTAAAGTCATTAGGTAGCAGGTCAAGTCTGCTTCGGCGTGCTAATATTTTCCTATAAATAGAGGGCTAAGTTAGAATTGAAAATCACACCAGAAACAAGTTTTCTCTCTTTCTCTCTCTATATTATCTAGCGTATTCTTGTGAGTATTTTGATACTTTGAGTGTTGCTATTCAGTACAAGTTTCATTCAGCATCATATCCGATATTCCATTCCGAAGTACAGTTTCTTTGAGGTAAGGGATGTTATTTTCTTCGTAAATGATATTATTTCTTTCGATATCATTATGCCAAAATATTGGTCTGAACTTTTTATCAAATTTGGAACTTTTTGTGTCGCGGTTACTATTCACGTATACGGCACTATTCACCAAAAAATGAATTTTTTTCTTTTTATCCAAGATGTCTATTATGGTTACTATCTTTGATTATATCCATGTTTTGATCTTTATTTTTGAATTTTGCTTCAAATTTAGTTATTATGGAGTATTATTGAACTTGGATAAACTGTAATACGAATCCCTAATATTTGTTCTTTTATCTCACTGGATTCGTTTTCTTTAATATATTTTTCATCATTCTCGAGTCCTAAATGATGATATTCTTTGAATATCTTTGGCTGTAGTGCAAAAGATGAATGATTATCGATGAATATCTTTGGCTCGTGAGTGCAAAGATGAGCAGTGTTGAGATGAACATGACCAATTTGGTGATACAAATGAATATCTTTGGCTGTAGTAGTGCAAAGATAAATATTTGATTCAAGATGTATATTGATTGATGTTACAGGATAAAATATTGATGATGGACTTTTAAATCTTAGAAGATAGTAGAATTCTTTCTCTACTTGACTCTTCTAATGGATTGTTATTTTCACTATAGTTGTTGATCTAAAACTTGTTGTCTATTATATTTTATCAGATTTTTTCCTGTTGAAGACTAATGATAATTTGTTGTATATTATCTTAGTCATAATATTCTTTTACCGGGCTAGTTGAGCTCACCCTTTTCTTTTTGTTCCATTGTTCTTCTCGGAAAAGAAATTTAGTAGGAAACTAAAAGGGGTATGGAGTGATGATTCAAGATAGTTGTTTTAGTAGTCCTCACTATTTTGTAAAATAGTGTATCAATAATTGTAATGAGGACTCCTTTTGAGTTTCTATACTCTCTATTAGACAATAGTTGCATTCAAACTCACAGTATATGTGTTGTCGTATTTTGCACGATAATTGTATTACTGAAGTTGTATTTGTTTATATACCATGTATTTGGCGACTCAGAATGGGTGATGTATACCTATTTTGGGGGCGTCACAGCTAAAGTCTTATTCGAACAACAGTAAATGGAAGTGTGATTAATCTAGTTAAAACTAATTAACAAAACAAGTAAATGGAAAACGAATGGTAATCTAAGGAAATATAAGCAAAGGTCACAACTTCACCCCACACAGGCATTCTGTCGAACACCTGGTGTGCTATGTTTCATCAAACTAGCTACCCTTCTCTTTTTGGTCTTAATGGTCACGAAAATTTGTCGACCGAGAATACACATGTGCCTATGCACCTCTGTCGAGGTATGCACAAACATATCCTCTCCAGATCCACCCAAAAGGGAATAGAACAGAAAATAACGTCCAAGCTAGATACAATCCTACACATGTCTATGCAAATCAATCATAACAAGGATTTAAGCATAGGTTCTCAATTAGGTCGCACGTGGCGCACAGAGATATGTCTATTCTACGCACAACTTACGCAGTCGAAACCCACAATCACATGCCAATATATTTAGATGTAAATCTACAATCCTTCTGTCGATATCATACAGATTATCAAAATCATCACTAATATCTTAGCGAGAATCATAAAGCACAAATATATTAATCCAAATCATATGGTGCCAACCAAAGAGATAAGACAGTCAATTTAAATAACAAAGGGTTCCATTATAACATTAGAGCAAATATTCAGTTCATAGCTATTAAACCAAATACAAGTAGCAATAAAGACAACATTTATATAATACAAAATTAGATAAAATAAATGGATAGAAGAAACTCTGTCAAAGCCCCTTCAATCTTCACGCATTCCGCTCAAATCAAGCTTTCCAATCCGTGTCGCTCGTAGCTCTTGTGCTCCAAAGAAATACAGACTTCTCCCTAAATCAACCTAATCTATATATACAGACATCAATTAAGGGAAAGAAAGAGAAATTCCAGAAGAAAACTAAAAACTAAGCTAAAACTAAATAACAACTATGATATAGTATGTCTAATATCTGAAGCAGAGGCTTTTTTTTGTTATATATGCATTTTTTCCTTCAAGCTAGGTCAAAAGACATTTGTCTCTCAGGCACCGGAGCTTTCATGTTGCCGCTACGAAAGCAATAGCCTGATTAGCGATCTGCGGCCACGCGTGTGACTTTTGAGACTCGTCATGGCTGTTGCAAGCGAGTCTTTATAAAGTCATTGGCACTGCGGCGCTATGGTGATGTCAGTTGGCCTAGGAAGGTGGTATTGTATGGGCAACTGATAAGTTTGGAATTAGCGTCATTGTTGCGAAGTGTGAGAAATATGGCCATTTTTGTCCCTGATTGCTAGAAAACACCTGTAACGCTCTGCAATTCATCGATTAAGCACAATAACACTATAATCATATTAAACCATATAAAGTGTACAAGAACATACAACTATTTAAGTCATAAAGTATCTGATTCGCAGGTATAAATCCCACTCATCAGACCGCATGTGCAGTCGTTGATATTAGTAATATCGACCGACATATGTGACCGTGATTTACTCCAATCGTTATATTATATCAGCGACCGTATGACGTCGCTGAGCGGTCGCTTACATAAATTCGCCTCCAAAAAATTGACGTGAAATATTGACGCAGAAGTTTTGTGCGACCACTTAAAATTAGTGACCGTGTAAGACCCCAACTTTAATGAATAAAGATGAATTTTCTATAAATATCATTTTTGAATATTATGGAATGAATTTGATATAATTTTATAGTTGTGGGTAATATTTATAAATTTTGCAAAGTCATGAAGTTGTTATATAATATTCTATTGGTCAGGGAATATTACGTTTTAACAGGGAATATTAAATGACAACGGCACAATCATTGGTGGACCCCAGCGAAATTATTGTCGGATTGAGAAAATGACAAAAATATTTTATGAAAATAACGGCGGAAGTTTTACCATTAACTTTATTGAAACACCGGTGTGTTAAAGAAAAGAATGTCTGGCGTAGTTACACGATGAAGACACAGGATTGATTATTGATACTTTACGTGAGAAGTCACTCGGTTTTGTTCAATTATTATTATAGTAATTGCTGCATAGTATCTCACGTTATTTGATTCAATTATTGTCAATATTTTATAATCAATAATTGAGATGACAAAGTTATTAATATTATTATTTACAATATTAACGATATCTAGAAGTTCTGTCAAGGAGAGGTTTGGTCACATAATTGCGCGCCAATGGGGAGAAATCCTTATTGGAAAGCCCCCTCTTTCCTGGGAACGACCTGGTCGATTAATATTGCGAATTATAATAATGATGATGAGTTTCGTTTTATTAGTATTATTAATGTAATAAAAAAGCGGAAAAGCTTTTATATAAAAAATGAATGCTTTTATAAAGTTATTCGTTTTATTAGACTAATAGTAAAATCTTTTTATATAAAATGTAATACTTTTATAAAGTTATACATTTTATTAGACAATAATTAGAATATATTATATTTTATTATGCATAATGCTACTGCATAGTATTTGCATAGTAAAATCTTTTTATATAAAATAGAATACTTTTATAAAGTTATTCGTTTTATTAGATTATAAATAGAATATATTATATTTTATTATAAACCAATCTAGACCGTCCGTTTAAAGTAAATCAATCTGGACCGTTCATGAATTAGTTACTATGCAGTCTATTTTTCTATAAATAGAAGCTCATTCCTTCATTATTTCTTACGAATTCACTGAAACTCTAGAGCGAGAAACTATAGAGAGAGTTCTTCTTCTATAATCTTGAGCTTATTTCTTTAGAGTTTAAGAAAGCATTGAGCGTAGTGCAAGTTTTCTTTGAGTATATCCTCGCTTTCTACCAAAAAATACTATTCTTTTTACTGGTGAGGGATATTATTTGTTGTACTCGTTAGGGGTATTCCTTCTTTCTTATTGGTGAAATTCTTTTGTTATTCCATTCTTTATTATTCTGTTGGAATAACCTGTATATGTGGGATACCCTATACTTGGTGAAATTCTTCTGTTATTCCATTATTTATTATTCTGTTGGAACATCTTGTCTATGCGTTTACGCATGACCTGGTTCCGTTGTTTATTATTTTATTGGAACATCATGTCTATGCGTTTACGCATGACCTGGTTTTATTATTTATTATTCTTTTGGAATATCCTGTCGGTGCGTTTACGCATGACCTGGTTCCATTATTTATTATTCTATTGGAATAATACATGCATGCGATCTATCGCGTACCCGGTGATTTCTTTTGTTATTCCATTCTTTATTATACTCGGTTGGTTAAAGTTTTGACTTCTATACTCCATGAAATTAGTGGAATATCCTTGATATTTAAGCTTCATCCAAAGATCTTTTCATGGAAATATTCTTCTTAGCAGTCTTGAGTGTTACTCTACAAAGAAGTATCATGTTGACAATTTGGACGTTATTGGTTCCTAGATAAATTAATTCTTGAACTTGTTTTATTGAATTCTTATATCATTGTCATCATCCTCATGTTTATATTATGTTAAAAGTCATTTGTGGCCTGTAGTGCAAAGATGGACTTTGTATGATTATGACCAGGGATTATTCTGTGTAATCATGACCGTAATGTTACAAATGATGTAAAAAAAGTCCTCATTGGCCCGTAGTGCATTGATGGACAGTTGTTGGCATGATCATGACCATTGATGAATACACGAATATCCTTGGCTGTGGTGCATGGATAATTTGTGGTTGTGATACTAATGAATATCCTTGGCCAGTAGTGCGAGGATGATGTGGATTATTTATTGTCGAGTCTCAAATGATAAAAGTCATGAAAAATCTTTTAAATCATAGAAGATAGTAGATTCTTCTCTCTCTCGACTCTTCTAATGGATTGCTTGTTCATTTGCAGTTAAACTTGATGTTTGTTATATTTAATCGGTTTAACATCATTGAAGGCTAATGATAATTTATTCTGCATTATCTTAGTCATAATATTTCTTCTTGGGCTAGTTGAGCTCACCCTTTTGCTTTCATTGTTCTCTTGAGAAATGAGAACGTGGCGAGGACTAGTCGGGGAACAGGTGATGGTCCAGATAATAGCATTAGTAGTCCTCACTATTCTATGAAATAGTGTGATAATAAATGTAATGAGGACCCCATTGAGTTTGTATATTGTCTAGATGACAATATTTGTATTAAAACTCACAGCATATGTTTAGTCGTATTTTACACGACTGTTGTATAATTAAGTTATATTTGAATTGGTCGGTCAGAATATAGGGATAATATGTTACATGTCAATTAACCTTTGTTTGTGGAAGTATCTGAAAATGACATCCGAGAATGTTAAGAATAGCAATGGAGCACGAAGCGGCCAGTTACGACAGCTTTGGGATGCTCGAGAGCAAAAGGTTCCTTTTGACGCCTTTATGTTGCGAGGAGAGCGATTCTTTGGTGGGAATCGTTAAAAGCGTACTCAACTGCCGCCTTTGAAGATGTTTTGGGAGAAGTTCCAAGAACTATTCAACGACAAGTACTTTCCCGAAAGTATTCATCACATAAAAGAGGTAGAGTTCATCAAGTTGGAGCAAAATAATATGATCGTGTCGCAAAGACGCGAGCTAAGTTTGCCGAGTTGTCTCGGTTTAAATCCCCACTTGGTGGATAATGAAGAGAAATGACGTGGATGTTTTTAAGAGGTTTAAAGCCAGAGATACGTCAACATCTTATTTCTCATAAACTGTGTTTGTATTCAGATGTTGTAAATAAAGCTCAGTTAGTAGAGCGCGATAACGAGTCAATGCAACCAAAAGAGAGCATCCGGGAAAATGATAATACCAGTCAGAGCAGTCACTGAAGCGGTGACAACAAGCATGGAGGGAATCAACATGCCAGAAGTGGTAACCACTTTGGTGGTAATCAGGGCCAAAATAATAAGAATGGACATTTTAAGAAGAGGAGATTCAACAATGATGAAAAGACGTCAGCACCAGCACCCGTTGTTAAAGAAGGAGAACGACCACCTATCATATGCTTTAAATGCGAGGGAGGACACATCGATCAAAAACTGCGCGATGCCATCCAAAGCATGTTATAATTGTGGAAGAGAAGGTCACTTAGCCCGATTTTGTCGTTCATCGAAGACAAGTTCAGCTAGGATGGAGGCACCAAAGGCCGTCCCAGAAAAGTCAAAGCCGGTAGTACAAGGGAGAGAGTTTGTTGTGACCTCCCAAAAAGCAAGGAACCCGAATGAGGTCATCACGGGTAAGCTTATCATAAACTCTAGCGAAGCCTATACTTTATTTGATACCGGTTCTACCCATTCTTTTATTTCTCCTACTTGAGCTCAACGATTAAATTTGACTCCGGAGAAATTAAACTTTGACTTATCTGTGGAAACTCCATTGGGAGAAACTTTCATTACATCCACTATTTATATGTCTTATTTGGTTCAAATCGGTACGCTCACATTACCTGTTGATCTTATTTCATTGAAAATACTTGCATTTGATGTGATTCTAGGGATTGATTGGTTAACTACTCATCATGCTAAAATTGATTGTTTTCGTAAGGTTGTTAGCTTTCGTATTCCTAATCAACCTATTATGCGAATTCAAGCGACCAAACCATTAAAATCAATCACGGTCATTTCAAGCCATAAAGCTATTCGTTTATTGAAAAACGGATGTCAAGATTTCTTAGCTCATGTCACAGATCTAAACAAAAATACGTCAGTTTTGAATGATATTTCTATTGTTAATAAATTCCCTGACGTATTCCCTAAAGAACTTCCTGGCCTACCCCCAAAGCGTGAAATTGAATTTTGTATCGACCTTGAACCCGGTACAAAACCCATTTCCAAAGCCCCATATCGAATGGCTCCTATTAAACTTCAGGAGTTAAGGACCCAATTGCAAGAATTGTTAGACATTGGTTTCATTCGTCCTAGTACGTCTCCTTGGGGTGCTCCTGTTCTATTTGTGAAGAAGAAAGATGGGAGTATGCGACTTTGTATTGATTATCGGGAGTTGAATCATGTCACCATCAAAAATAGGTACCCATTGCCATGTATTGATGACTGTTTGACCAACTTTACAAGGAGCCAAATTCTTTTCAAAGATTGATCTTAGTTTCGGATATCACCAATTGAAGATTAGAACCGATGACATTCCAAAGACGGCTTTGAAACTCGAAGACGGGCATTATGAATTCTAGTCTTGTCCTTTGGATTGACTAATGCTCCTACCTTGCCTTCATGGATATGATGAACCGAGTATTCAAGGAATATTTGGATCACTTTGTGGTCGTCTTTATTGATGACATCCTTATTTATTCCAAAAGCCGTGAAGATCATGAGCAACACTTGAGGCTGACACTCCACAAG
Organism: Panax ginseng; assembly: GCA_020205605.1. Classification (NCBI taxonomy): domain Eukaryota; kingdom Viridiplantae; phylum Streptophyta; class Magnoliopsida; order Apiales; family Araliaceae; genus Panax; species Panax ginseng. The sequence continues at coordinate 12,935,617 of CM035143.1, forward strand.
CTTCGTGAATACAAGCTTTATGTCAAGTTAAAGAAATGTGAGTTCTGGCTTAAGGAAGTAGCATTCCTTGGGCACGTAGTATCAATTCATGGAATATCTGTTGACCTGACAAAGATTGAAGCAATTCAAAGATGGGAGCAACCTAAATCAGTGATCGAAGTACGTAGCTTTCTCGGCTTAGCTGGTTATTATCGGAGATTCGTGGAAGGATTTTCTTGAATAGCTACTCCATTAACTCAGCTGACTCGGACAGATACAAAATTCGATTGGAGCGAAGAATGTGAGAAGAGTTTTCAAAAACTCAAGAGGAGACTCATTTCAAAGACTGCTTACGACAATACCATCTGCTCGGAGGATTTGTCATCTCTGATGATACTTGAGCAAAGGTTTGGGATGTGTTCTCATGCAACATGGAAAAGTCATAGCCTATGCCTCAAGACAACTCAAAGAATATGAGAGGAATTATCCTACTCATGACCTAGAGTTAGCAGTTGTTGTCTTCGCACTTAAAATTTGGAGGCATTACTTGTATGGGGAGAAGGTGGAGATCTTTACGGAACATAAAAGCCTCAAATATTTCTTCACTCAAAAGGAACTCAATATGTGACAACGACGTTGGCTTGAATTGTTGAAAGATTATGATCATACCATCTAATACCATCCTGGAAAAGCGAACGTGGTAGTGGCGATTTATTGAGTGAAGATCATATGCAAGTACGAGTGTGATATTGTCAACACAAAGGCCCATTTTGTGTGACTTGCAAAGGATGGAGATAGAGTTAAAGACTCCAGGGACCCATATAATGATGGCGAATATACTAGTAGAACCGACTTTAATTGATAAAGTTAAAATTCTTTCAAGCTTCTGCACACGGAGGTGATGCGTATGAGGAAGAAAGTCACGAAAGGTGCTTTATCACGGAAGCAAGAATCGATGAAGAAGGAATACTTGAGTCAACTCCGCACTTTTTGTTCCTAACGACCACGATTTAAAGTATAAAATTATGATGGGCGCGCAACAACACACCGCTTGCAATCCATCTCAGGAGTACCAAAATGTATCATGATATTAAATATACATTTTGGTGGGGCAATTGAAGATAGAGATAGCGATGTTTATCTCAAGGTGTCAATGAGTTAATGTGGAGCATCAAGTACCAAAAGGTCCATTTCAACCACTTGAAATTTTAGAATGGAAGTGGGAGCACATTACCATGGATTTAATTCTTAGGTCTTCCTAAGGTTTCTCAAGGTATAGATGCGATTTGGGTCATTGTTGATAGATTGACCAAGTCTCGCTCATTTTTACCGATCACGAAAACTTATACACTTGAACGTCTTGCTCAGATATACATAAACGAGATTGTAAAGATCGCATGGTATGCCAAGATCCATAGTTTCGATCGAGACCCAAGATTCACTTCACGATTTTGGGTTAGTTTGCGAGAAAGCTATGAGCGCAATTCTGATTTAGCTCGGCATATCATCCTCGGACGGACGGGCAGTTGGAGAGGACTATTCAAACTCTTGAAGATTTATTAAGACTCTTTGTCCTTGACTTCAAGGGAAGTTGGGATAAGTTCTTACCATTGGTGGAGTTTTCCTACAACAACAGTTATCAAGCAAGTATTGGCATGGCTCCATTTGAGGCATTGTATGGAAGAAAGTGTCGCTTTCTCGGTATCTTTGGGATGAGGTGGGTGAAGCAACGTTGTTGGGACCGGAGTTGGTACGTATGACTACGAAAAAGATTCAAACGATCCGACAACGTATAAAAATCTCACAAGATCGACAAAAGAGTTATGCTGATCTTCATCGAAAGGATGTGGAATTCGATATAGGAGATCATGTGTTGTTACGTGTTGCTCCATGGAAAGGAGTTACGAGATTTGGAAAGAGAGGAAAGCTCAATCCTCGATTCATCTACCCATTTTAATCCTCGATCGAGTAGGAACTGTGGCCTATAGACTCGCTTTACCCCCAAGTATGTCTCGTTTTCATAACGTTTTTCACATATCCATGTTACGTAAATATGTAGAAGACCCGAACCACATTATTGAGTTAGAACCGGACGAAATAGCGGAAGATTTGACGTATAAAGAGGTTCCTAGCCAAATCTTGGATAAGAAGGAACATATTCTACGCTCCAAGGTTATACCTCAAGTCAAAGTTTTGTGGAGAAACCACGATGTTGAGGAAATGACTTGGGAGTTAGAATCTGAAATGAAATCAAGGTATCCTTACCTCTTGACATACCAGTCGTACCCTAATTTCGAGAGGCTTAAATTTCATAAGAAGGGAGGTTGTAAGACCCCAACTTTTATGAATAAAGATGAATTTTCTATAAATATCATTTTTGAATATTATGGAATGAATTTGATATAATGTTATAGTTGTGGGTAATATTTATAAATTTTGCAAAGTACGCAAGTTGTTATATAATATTCGATTGGTCGGGGAATATTCGTTTTAACAGGGAATATTTGTACAACAGCACAATCATTGGTGGACCCCACAACGGAATTATTGTCGGATTGAAAAAACGACAAAAATATTTATAGGAAAATGCTTAAAACACCAAAGCAGAAAATTTAATTTAATAATATTATTATTTTTTTCCACAACTTCCTACGCACCAAGAATCTGAATTCAGCTCCTTCCACACACATGTGAAACACACCAAAATAAAAAAAAATGTTTTTGTTACTTAAAATATTTTAAACTTCCAAAATTAATTATTTCGGAGCTTCGAAACTTCAATAATTCATAATAAATAGCCCTTTTATCAGAAAATTCGAATCTCGCGAATTTTTATAGGAAATTCAATTCTCTACAACTTTACAGAAGAAAGCTTTTCCAAATTCTAAAAGTAAATTGCACGAAATCCACAAACAGGCGATTTTACAAGCTATAATCAAATTTCGATCGAGAAATGGGGTCCACCAAACACATAAAACATGCTTTTCCGGGATGGTATTGAATAGTGTGGTCATAATCTTTCAACAACTCAAGCCAACGTCGTTCTTGCATGTTGAGTTCCTTTTATGTGAAGAAATATTTAAGGCTTTTATGGTGCAAATATATCTCCACTTTCTCCCCATATAAATAGTGCCTCCATATCTTTAATAAGCACGCTTGTTGCTTTGCTAACTCTAGATCATGAGTAGGATAATTCCTCTCATACTCTTTAAGTTGTCATGAGGCATAGGTTATGACTTTCCCACGTTGCATGAGAACACATCCTAACCCTTTTGCACGAAGCATCGTTTGTAGATAACAAATCCATCCGTACGGATGGTATTGTTAGAACAGTCTTAGAAATGAGTCTCCTCTTGAGCTCTTGGAAACTCTTCTCGCATTCTTCGCTCCAAACGAATTTTGTATCCTTCCGAGTTAGCTGGGTTAATGGAGTAGCGATACGAGAAAACACTTCCACTAATCTCCGATAATAACCAGCTAAGCCCAAAAAGCTACGTATTTCAGTCACCGACTTCGGTTCCTCCCAACTTTGTATTGCTTCAATCTTCGCCGGATCAACAGATACTCCATGTTTCGACACCACGTGCCCAAGGAATGCTACTTCCTCAAGCCAGAACTCGTATTTCTTCAATTTGACATATAGTTTGTTTTTACGAAGCCTTTGGAGTACCAGCTTCAAATGGTGCTCATGATCTTCACGACTTTTGGAATATATGAGGATGCCATCAATAAAAACAACAACGAACTGATCCAAATATTCCTTGAATACTCGGTTCATCATATCCATGAAAGCCGCAGGAGCATTAGTCAATCCGAAAGACATGACTAAGAATTCATAATGCTCGTACCGAGTTCTAAAGGCAGCTTTGGAATATCCTTAGTTCTAATCTTCAGCTGATGATATCCAGAACGAAGATTGATCGTTAAAAAAAATTGTGCCCCTTGCAACTGGTCAAACAAGTCATCAATACGAGGTAGAGGATACCTATTCTTGATAGTGACATGGTTCAATTCCCGATAGTCAATACAAAGTCGCATACTCCCGTCTTTCTTCTTTACTGAATAAAATAGCGGACCCCAAGGAGATGTACTGGGGATCGAATGAAACCGATGTCCAACAACTCTTGTAGTTGGACCTTTAACTCTGAAGTTCAATAGGAGCCATTCGATATGGGGTTTTAGAAATGGGCTTTGTACGTGTTCAAGATCAATAAAGAATTCAACTTCACGTTACGGGGTAGACCGGGGAAGTTCTTCAGAAATCGTCGGGAAAGTCAATAACAACGGAATATTATTCAAATTTTACGTGTCTTTATTCAAATCCATAACATGGGCTAAGAAAAGCTTGACATCCATTTTTCAATAAACGAATAGCTTTATGATTAGATATGATGGTGATTGATTTTAATGGTTTAGTTGCTTGAATTAATAACAACAGTTGGTTAGAATATGAAAACTAACAACCTTACGAAAACAATCAATTTTGGCATGATGAGTAGTTAACCAATCAATCCCTAAAATCACATCAAAAGCAAGTATCTTTAAAGAGATAAAGGTCAATGTAAGGTGATGGTGCCAACTTGAATCAAACAAGATTTATAAATAGTGGATGTGATGAAAGTTTCTCCCAACGAAAGTTACCACGAGATAGGTCAAAGTCTAATTTCTCCTGAGTCAAGTTTAAGCGTTGAGCACAAGTAGGAGAGATAAATGAATGGGTATGCAGACCTTATCAATTAAGGTATAAACTTCGCAAGAATTTATAAATAGCTTACCGTGATCACCTCGTTTGGGTTCCTCGCATTTTGACCAGTCACAACAAACGCTCTTAGGAACCGTTGACTTTGACTTTTTTTGGACGATCTTTTGAGTCACCGTCCCCCATTGAACTAGGTTTATTTCTGCATAACGTCTGATCTCGAAAGCGATATGTCCTTCCTTTATACAATTATAGCATACCTTGAAATGTTGTGGGCATTTTGGACTAATATGTCCCTCTTTCCCGTATTTATAGCATATGACCGGTGGTCGTTCTCCTCCCTTAGAACCAGTTTCTGCCGGCACTGTCGTCTTCACATGGTCGTTGTTAAATCTCCTCTTTTTAAAATCTCCTCCTGACTCGCTTTTTCTATTTTCATGGCCATGATTACCACCAGAGTGGTTACCATTTTTGTCCGTCTTTTTCTTTCTCCGCTGGTTATCGTTGTTTTGTTGACTGTTATCTCCGGTATGATCCTGATTGTGGTCCCTCGGTTGACCGTACTCGTTATCTCGCTCTAATAATTGAGCCCTATTTACAACATCTGAATAGAGAGAAAATTTATGAGAAATGAGATATTATCGTGTCTGGGGTTTCAAACCTCTTAGAAACATCTGCGTCATAATGTTCCTCATTCTCCACCAAATGAGGTCTGCAAACTGGATAACTCTGCAAACTTTGCCTCGTCTTCGAGACAATCGCCATGTTGTTTTGTTCTAATCGATGAACTCCACTTCCTTCATATAATGAACACTTTCGTGAAAGTATTTGTCATTAAATAGTTCTGAAACTTCTCCCAAGACATCTTTGAGTGCGGTGGATGTATACGCTTCACAGACTCCCACCAAGATACGCTTCGCCACTGGAACATAAAGGTGGCGAATGGAACCTTCTGTTCCTCCGTGCATCCCAAGACATCGAATATCTTGATAATTTGCTTGACCCATATTTCATACATGATCGGATCTAGCTTTCCCTTAAATTCGTGGTCCCAACTCTTTGAATCTTGCTTTGTGACAACCCGTGAATTGCTATCATTTCCTCCTCATTTTGAACACGAGTCTCCTCGTGCGATTTTGCATGAACTGCAAAAAGCTTCTAAACATCCCTCGTTCATCATCTCGCTTTCGGTGGTGTTGTTCACGGGAGGAACATTGCGACTGTGTTGCGTTCTCCTCGTTGGTGAGTACAAAGCGTCTCCACTGGTCTCATTTCCACTGTTAATATTCTCAGTCGACATTCTCAAATACTGTCATAAAACAAGGGTTAATTAAGGAAATCAATATATCACATAATATCCCTATATACTGACCAACTAACAAATAAGCTTAGGTAGGACACACTTTAGCGAAGGATTTACTCATCTCTCCCTCCTAATTCTATTCCCCGATCTCCGCCAGAGATCATATCCCTAAGCTCGATCCCAACCTGTGACGCCCCAAAATAGGTATACATCACCCATTCGAGTTGTCAATACATGATGCGAAACAACTACAACTTTATTATTACAACAATAAAGCTGTGAGTTTGAATACAAATATTATCTTCTGAGACAATATCTATACTCAAATAAATCCTCATCATATTTATTGATACATTATTTTACAAAATGGTGAGGACTACTAAACAACTCTCTTTAGAACCTTCATTCCATACCCCAGACTAGTACTTTCGCTATATTCTCGCCTCACGAGAAGAAAAAATGGAACAAAAAGGAAAAGGGTGAGCTCAACTAGCCCAGTAAAGAATATTATGACTAAGATAATATACCACAAATTATCATTAGTCTTCAACAGGGGAAAAAAATCTAATAGAATACAATAGACAACAAGTTTTAAATCAATATTCGTAGCAGAAATAATAATTCATTAGAAGAGTTAAGTAGAGAATGCAAACTACTATCTTCTATATATGAATTTAAAAGTTCATCATCTATCTTTTATCCCCGTAACATCAATCAATATATATCTGGAATCAAATATTCATCTTTTACTTTCTGAAGCCAAAGATATTCATCGATTAATCATATTCATTTAAACACTGTTCATCTTTGCTCTGGACCAAAAGATATTCATCAAAAATCATTCATCTTTTGCACTACGAGCCAAAGATATTCAATAATATCATCATTTAAGGTGAGGATGATGAAAAATAATTTTAAAAAACGAATCCGGTGAAGCAAATGACAAGGATTAAGGATTAAGGATTAAGTACTTTGTTTTATCCATGTCCAAAAATACCTCAAAAATAATCATAGTGGTGTAAAATTCAAGAATGATCAAAACATGGATACAATCAAAGCTAGTATCCACAATAGATATTTTAGACGAAAAGGAAAATTTTCATTTTTCGATGAATAGTGTCGTATTCGTGAATAATGTCGTATACGTGAATAGTGTCGTATACGTGAATAGTAACTCCGACACCAAAAGTTCCAAATTTGATAAAAACTTCAGATCAATATTTCAGCATAATGATATTGAAGAAATAATATCATTATGAAAAAAAAATAATATCCCTTACCTCCAAAGATCGATTTTTTTAATTTGAAACACTTTGGATATAGGCTATGACTTGAACTTGCATCAATATAGCAATACTCAAAATACTCACAAGAATACGCTCGATAATATAGAGAGAGAAAACTTCAGTTTCTGGTGTGATTTTCAATTCTAACCTAAGCACCCTATTTATAGGAAAATGCTTAAAACACCAAAGAAGAAAATTTAATTTAATAATATTATTATTTTTTTTCCACAACTTCCTATGCACCAAGAATCTGAATTCAGCTCCTTCCACACACATGTGAAACACACCAAAATAAAAAAAAAACGTTTTATTCTTAAAATATTTTAAACTTCCAAAATTAATTATTTGAACTTGAACTTCAATAATTCATAATAAATAGCCCTTTTATCAGAAAATTCAAATCTCGAGAATTTTTGTAGGAAATTCAATTCTCTACAACTTTACAGAAGAAAATTTTTCCAAATTCTAAATGAAATTGCGAAAATTCACAAAGCGGGCGATTTTACAAGCTATAATCAAATTTCGATCGAGAAATGGGGTCCAATTGACACATAAAACATGCTTTAAATATTTTTTGGTAACAAAAATACTCCTCCTCCACATATAATCATATATCCCACATTTATTATAAAATATCATTATTATTATATTATTAAAATATAATAATATATTTAAATGTATTATTTTATCAAAAAAAGATATAATTTCAATTTTCAACAATTGTCACATTAAAAATTTTCTCCATCTATATCCACATAAAATCAATATTTTTCTCATCATATGAATCAATAATTAATTATTCACAAATAATATTACAGAATCACAATATTGACAACCAGGGCAGTTCCCAGGAAAGAGGGGTTTTCCAATAAGAATTTCTCTTCTTTGGCGCGCAATTAGGTGGCCAAACCTCTCCTTAGACAAAACTTTCTAGATATTACCAATAATGTTATCTAATAATATTATTCAGATAATATGAATTATTGCTTCGATAATAAAAAATCTTGTGTAATGATAATTATTGAAACAACAAAGAATATAAAATATCAACGCAAAGAATTATTAAATCAATAAAATAAAATCTTTGAGCATTAATTCTGTAACCATTATTGAGTAGTGCCTTCTTACGTAAGAATCAATAATTGGTGCAATTCCTGTGTCTTCTTGTGTTTTAACCATAGAGTATTTTAACAAGATAATAGCAGAACAACTACGCCAGTTATTTTTAAACAACTTATATTTGTCATTTTTTTCATCCAATAAACTTTTCCAGTTATGGGGCCCACACATGGTGGCAAGTAAATACGAATATTCTACAAGCGATGCGAATAATATTCCATGACCAAAACGAATATTCTAAAACAACAATGAATATTTTATAACCACTTGCTTATTTTGAAATATTTGCGTATTTTACCCATAACTATCCACATTAATCAAATCAACCCTTATTATTTCAAAATTATAAATAGAAAAAATTAAATTTCATTAATAATAAGTTGGGGTCTTACAAAAATCTTTTTATATAAAGCGAATACTTTTATAAAGTTATTCGTTTTATTAGATTATAAATAGAATATATTATATTTTATTATAAACCAATCTGGACCGTTCATGAATTAGTTACTATGCAATCCATTCTTACATAAATAGAAGCTCATTCCTTTATTATTTCTTACGAATTCATTGAAACTCTAGAGAGAAACTATAGAGAGTTCTTCTTCTATAATCTTGGCGTATTTTTTAGAGTTTAAGAAAGCTTTGGCGTAGTGCAGTTTTCTTTGAGTATATCCTCGCCTACCCGGTCAAAAATACTTTTCTTTTTACGGTAAAGGATATTATTTGTTGTACTCTCGTTAGGGTATTCCTTCTTTCTTATTAGTGAAATTCTTTTGTTATTCCATTCTTTATTATTACATTGGAATAACTTTGTATCATGGATATACCTATACTTGGTGAAATTCTTCATTATTCCATTATTTATTATTACATTGGAACATCACATGCATGCGTTTACGCATGACCTAGTTCTGTTGTTTATTATTACATTGGAACATCACATACGTGCGTTTCTGTGACTGATTCTATTATTTATTATTCTTTTGAATATCTTGTCGGTGCGTTCTGCGTGACTGATTCCATTATTTATTATTACATTGGAATAACTTATGCATGCGATCTATCGCGTGCACGGTGATTTCTTTTATTATTCCATTCTTTATTATACTCAGTTGGTTAAAGTTTTGACTTATACTCCATGAAATTTGTGGAATATCCTTGATATTTAGCTTCATCCATATCTTTTCATGGAAATATTCTTCTTAGCATTCTTGAGTGTTACTCTACAAAGAAGTATCATGTTGACAATTTGGACGTTATTGGTTCCTAGATAAATTAATTCTTGAACTTGTTTTATTGAATTCTTATATCATTATCATCATCCTCATGTTTATATTATGTTTAAAGTCATCTTTGGCCTGTAGTGCATAGATGGACTTGGTATGATTATGACCAGGGATTATTCGGTGTAATCATGACCGTAATGTTACAAATGATGTGGAAAAGTCATCATTGGCCCGTAGTGCATTGATGGACAGTTGTTGGTATGATCATGACCATTGATGAATACACGAATATCCTTGGTTGTGGTGCATAGATAATTTGTGGTTGTGATACTAATGAATATCCTTGGCCGTAGTGCAGGGATGATGTGGATTATTTATTAATCTGAGTCTCAGCGATAAAAGTCATGAAAAAACTTTTAAATCATAGAAGATAGTTGATTCTATTCTCTACTTCACTCTTCTAATTGATTGTTTGTTCCGCTGCAGTTAAACTTGATGTTTATTATATTTTATCAGTTGAAGGCTAATGATAATTTATTCTGCATTATCTTAGTCATAATATTTCTTACTGGGCTAGCTGAGCTCACCCTTTTGCTTTCATTGTTCTCTTGAGGAAATGAGAAGCGTGGCGAGGGACTAGTCGGGGAACAGTGATGGTCGGATAATAGCATTAGTAGTCCTCACTATTCTATGAAATAGTGTGATAATAAATGTAATGAGGACCCCATTGAGTTTGTATATTGTCTAGATGACAATATTTGTATTAAAACTCACAGCATATGTTTAGTCGTATTTTACACGACTGTTGTATAATTAAGTTTATTTGAATTTTGTACCATGTATTTGGCGACTCGGAATAGGTGATGTATACCAATTTTGGGGGCGTCACAGACCGCATGCGGTCGTTGATTAATTTTAATGTAATCAATATCAAGCATTCGCTCGACACAATATGTGAAAGAAAAATAAAGAAGGAGGATAAGAGAGAGAAGATGGAGAAGGGGAGAAGAGAGAGGGCGCCACCACTCATGACCGCAAATCATCACGAATCAAAACCGCCACCACCATGCATATACATATAACCCTTTTAATTTGTTCTGTATATGTTAATGATGTGTGGAGTAATCATATTGGGTGTGTTCATATCGTATTAACTTGGAGAATGTTTATTGATATCGTTAGGTTTTCTTAGAAAATATGCTATATGCTTTTATGGCCTGTTTATGAGTATTTGTGACACTCCCAAATCCGGGTTCCCTAGCCTTAGGTTTGGTGCTCACGGTCCATCATATATATCAAATTTAACTACTCATTCATTAATGAAAGACATCATTCACTACACGCCCTTAATGAAAACATAATTCAAAACATAATTATACCGTCGTCCCAGGTTAAGTAACCTTAACATAACTTACATAACCTTAGCTATTCAAAAGTTTTACAATAATTAATTTACATAATGAAACATAACCATTAAAAATCGATAATAACTACTCTTGAGCCTTGCCTTTGCCTTTGTCCCCTTTAGAACCTTCTATTACCTCGGCCTTATCTGAAATGTTTTGTTTAAACAAGGATGAGCAACGAGTTTGCTCAGAAAGTTAAAGTATTCAATAAATGATATATATCTTGAATAGAAGAGTCTAGCATCTATAAAACTCCAACAATAATCAAAGGATTTCGAATTAGATTAAGAATAATTCATTTTTTATAACAAATACTTTCTTAAACTTCATGTTGAATAACATATCAAGGATGAAAGAGTAAATTTCTTTCAAAGATTCAATCATATTCAAGTGAATAATAAGAATTAACAATACTGCAATAATATTTAATAAAGTGGGATATTCCCAGATTTCATGTTGAGTGATCCCAAAAGGATCATGAACTAATAGAGGCATCATTAGTTATTAAAACTAAATTACCTTAGGAATATAAGTTAGTTATAAAAAATAAACTATACTCCTCTGCAAGTACCTAGAGTGGCCAATTCCTTTATACCCTATATTATGCATAATACTCAATAATAGCACATGGGTCATTTTACGACAATAAAGTTTGTTCATCTCAGTCTTATATCATGAGTCCATAACACAACAATATGGTTTGGATTGCTTTCATACTCTGAAGCTTGATTTAAATCACAATTATATTTTTTGGATCATGTTGCAAATATTGGACTTAGAAATTCTTCCTAAATGTATTGAGAAAGGTGTCTAAGCCATTTGAATCGGCTAGGCCAATATCTATGATTTAGAAAGATATCCATACCAATTACTTTGGTGCGGACTCTTATAATATGCTGAGATGAAAAACCCTCATAACAGGGGAAATTATATAAGGTCAAGAGATCGGCGTGCGCACAAACAACATGTTTAAATATTATGCATAATGTAGGGTACTTTGGGATGATCACCTATTGTACTTGTTTATATTGGGTTATCAGTGAAATAATCTTAATTCTAGTAAGAGTTCTTGGTCCATAGTGACTGCTCAATATTAAAATTTTATCCATTTGGAAAAACATTGAAACATTTGAATTCTTTATTAATCCTTCGGTCTATAATGACTTATCATTTAAAATTTAAAGAACAAATTTGGAACTATTGAGACTTATTTGTTTATAACATTATTCTATAAATTTCCAAGCTATCATTTATCACTATACCTTTGAGATTATGAACTTTATATATGCATGTTCACCCTTATTATTATATTACTTGCTGGGTAAATTTGTTGATCATTCTTTCTTTCCTTAAACATTTCAGTTAAGGTAGAACATTGTGGAACCTCAGGCAAGGTTAAGGGCAAAGGCAAGGTTATGGATTATCTTTGTCCTTCTATGATATAATTTAATTCTTATGATGTATTAAGACTTATCTATGGTTATGTATTAAGACTTAATTAAGGTTATGTATTAAGTCATGTTTAGATCATGGTATGTAATGTATTAGTAATGGTTGTGAGACTTGGGATGAGAATATTTATGTATTATCAATGTAAATTATTCTATTATTATGTTGTATGAGTTATTAGTATGTTGTATAAGTTAGATTGTGGAACACCAAATTCGAGGTACATGTATCTGAATTTGGGGACATCACATCATGTGTTGGTAATTAAACACATGGGATAATTGAAAGCAAAAATAAGCTAGGAAAGGAAGGAAGGAGATCCGAATATATAGACCAAGAGGTGGGAATATGTGGTGACTCACCTAGCATAGGTGGCAAGGTTATTAAATTTTAGCTTATCTCTTTTACCATCTTCATCCATCCCAAGTGTCATCCTTTTACTCCTAAATCCAACATGAGTTAGCTTAACCTAAGAGGATGGTTAGGTTAGTTGGTGGGAGATGAGATGAGTTAATTCTATACACTTAGCTAATTCATTTTATTTGCAAGATAGGAGAAAAAGAAAACAAAAGAGAAAGAGAAAGAGAAAGAGAGCTTGGATGGAAGGAGCAAGAAGAGAAGAGGAATAGAAAGCCATAAACAAGATTAAGTACGAACAAGAAGAAAAAAGAACAAGAATAAGAATGAAGAACCATAAGAAGGTAAACCTAAAATCCTAGTTTCATTATCTTTCTTTAAAGCTTTGTAAATTAGCTTTGATGATGTATGAAGGTGATATATATGAGTATGCTTGTAATCTACCCGGTAGATGCATGAAAAGTGGAACAAGTAATGAAAAATGCAAACATGTGCGTAAAGGATGAAAAATGGACAGTGCTCTTGTGAGTTATGAAAATAACCCAATTAGAACGAAGCAAAAAGAAGCTAAAATGAATTTATGGTTAAAGTTTTGGTAAAACATGTTGAAAACTGAAATCTAATGAGCCGCCTTTAGAAAATTTCGAGGCTAGTTTATATTTCCAAAAAATTATTGTTTTCCGCATGTGTATATTACACTGAATAAGGAATCCATAGCCTCTGAAATGGACTCATTACGAGTTCGGACAAACGAGTTATGATGTTCCAAAGTAAACGCATCAAAATTGTCCAATCTGGAAAATCAAATTTGGACCTTCCTTTTGTATGAATTTTTTGGATTTATGTGTTCAGAATTTGAAAATGGTTAAAGCATAAGAATTGTAGACCCATAAGTTATTTTCGCGTGGGCGTAAGAATCTCTAGAAAATATTTTGAAACGAATTAGTTATGATTTTTCTATCGAGATAGGGTAAAGCTGGACAAATTTTTGTAATAATCGGACCTTGGATGTAAGAAGTAAAAAATATGTTTTGATTGAATGAGGACCTTGAAGCAGGGTCTAGATTATAGCAAAGTAAACTCTATAACATTTAGTTTAATGTAAGAATGAACAAAAATGGATACAAAAGGAAGGAAATACGATAAAAACAAGAAATTTTTAAACTTAAGAATTGAAAAAAAAATCGAGAAAACGAAGACTGAAATTTGAACAAGCATAACTCCTAACCTATTTCGAATTTTTGACTATGGTCAAGTTCTGGAGTTAGATATATAAGTCCCATATGACCTCTTATTTAAATTTCCAGAATATCCCTTGTAGATTTTCGAGGGGAGAGATTTTTCCAAAATAGTCCAGAACAAAAAAATTGAAAAACCCTACTGCCTAGTTTGTTCCACGGTGTGTTTGGTCCATTAAGGAAATGAAATAAATTATGGCCTTTTGGGGACTGAAACTATATGGGATCATGTAATTCCTGTCCAAAGACGAACGAATTCTAACATCGGACGAAGGATCAGTTATGGCAAAAACAAGAACTAGGGTTTTTCCAACGGAAACGGTTATAACTTGAGTACTATAACTCCGATGGCCATGAAATTTAAACTGGAAGCTCATGTTAATATTTTTCAAATTCTGCCGAGATTAAGGAATTTTTGTATTTGAGCACAATATAGGTAATTTTGCTAAGTTACGAACTAAAATTGACTTTTGAAAAATATTTAATAAAAAAGAAAATTTTCAGAAAAATTATTTTTGCATATGAAATATATGTATATATGTGTGGCCAGAAAAGAAAAAAATAATGTGACGCACCCAAAATCGGTATACATCACCTATTCTGAGTCGCCAAATACATGGTAGAAATATAAATACAATCTTTAATATACAACAAGAGAGCTGTAAGTTTTAATACAAATATTGTCTTCTAGACAATATTCACTCTCAGAATAAGTCCTCATTACATTTATTATCACACTATTTAATAGAATAGTGAGGGACTACTAATACTATCATCGGTCCATCACTCAGTTCCCAGGCTAAATCCCAAGTACCTATATTCTCATTTCACAAGAGAAACACGGTGAAAGAAAGGGTGAGCTCGACTAGCCCAGTAAGGAATATTATAACTAAGATAAAGTAGAATAAATTATCAATAGTCTTCAATAGTGTTAAACTGATACAATATATCAACCATCAAGTTTAACTGCTGCGAGTGAACAAGCAATCCATTAAAAGAGTCAAGTAGAAAATAAAATCTACTATCATTTATGATTTAAAAGGTTTTTTATCATTTATTATCATTTGAGACTCGACAATAAATAATCCACATCATAAGAATCACCCTTGCATTATGGCGAGGATATTCTTTAGTATCACGACCACAAATTATCCATGCACTACGCTGCCAGGACATTCGTGTATTCATTAATGGTCATGATCATGGCAACAATCATCCATCAATGCACTACGGGGCAATGAGGGCTTTTTCCACATCATTTGTAACATTACACTCATGATTACAATCGATAATCCACTCGGTCATAATCATACCAAGTCCATCTATGCCTATAGGCCACGTATGACTTTCAACAAAATATAAACATGAGGATGATGATAATGATATAAGAATTCAATAAAACAAGTTCAAGAATTAATTTATCCGAGAACCAATAACGTCCCAAATTGTCAACATGATCTTTGCTTTGTAGAGTAAAATTCAAGAATGCTCGGAAGAATATTTCCATGAAAAGATCTTCGGATGAAGCGCAAATATCGAGGATATTCCACTAATTTCATGGAGTATAGAAGTCAAAACTTTAACCAACCGAGTATATAATAAGGAATGGAATAACAAAAGAAATCACCGAGAATGCGATAGGCCGCATAGGCGGAGTTATTCGAATAGAATAATAATTAACGGAACCAGTGTCGGCGTAAAAAAGCGCATGCAGACGGGATATTCAACGAATAATAAAGACGGAATCGAGTCCAACAGAAAAAATGCAGACGGGATATTCAACGAAGACATAATAAAGATGGAATCGGTCCGTCCCAAAAAAAGCGCATAGAGATATGATATTCCAACAGAATAATAACGAATGGAATAACAGAAGAATTTCACCAAGTATAGGGTAGCCCGCGTATACAGAAGTTCTCTTCATGAATACAAAAGATATAATACCCCTTACCGTAAAATAAACTAGATATATGAGTAGGGAAGTAGCAGAATACTTTTCTATAGTTTCTCTATAATTTCTCATTCTAGAGTTTTAGTGAATTCGTAAGAAATAATGAAGGACTGAGCTTCTATTTATAGAAGAATGGACTGAATAGTAACTAATTCATGAACGGTCCAGATTGATTTATTTTTAATCAGACGGTCCATAATTAAAGCAAAATCTTTTAAATAAAATATAATATATTATATATATATATATGCAAAAAAAAAATCACGGTGGAAGACCCGTGAATTCATCTTACTCCTCTCATCCCATTTTTTTTTCAAACTTACATATATATATATATATATATATATATATATATATACATAATAATACTCCTCCCATCCACCTAATTTCCCCCCATCTCACCTTCCATTAACAATATTATATATATATATATATATACTATATATATATATTCATATATATATATATAAAAAAACTGAGATAACTTCTACCGATAATTTTTTAAAAATGGGAAAGTGGGGGTTCCAAATAATAAGTAAAATTTACATCAAATACTTCATAAAATCCCCTCAATATTTTTAACAACATTTATCATCATTATTATAATTCACAATATTAATCGACCAGGTCGTTCCCAGTAAAGAGGTGGCTTTCCGATAAGGATTTCTCCCCATTAGCGCGCAATTAGGTGACCAAACCTCTCCTTGACAGAACTTCTAGACATCGTTAATATTATAAATAATAATATTAATAACTTTGTCATTTATAAAATATTGACAATAATTGAATCAAATAACGAGTGACTTCTCACGTAAGCATCAATAATCAATATTGTGTGACTTCTTTAAGCATCATAATCAATCAGACATATTCTTGCACTTTTTCTTAACAACTACCGGTGTTTCAACAGTTAACGGTAAAACTTTCGCCGTTATTTTCATAAATGTATTTTTTGTCGTTTTCTCAATCCGAAATGAATAATTCCGTTATGGGGTCCACCAATGATTGTCTTGGTTGTATGCGAATATTCCCCATATTCCACCAATCGAATATTATATAACAACTTGCGTACTTTGTAAAATTTATAAATATTACCCACAACTATAACATTATATCAAATTCATTCCATAATATTCAAAAATGATATTTATAGAAAATTCATCTTTATTCATAAAAGTTGGGGTCTTACAACCTCCCTTTCTTATGAAATTTTGCCCTCGAAATTAGGGTACGTACCTGGTATGTCGAAGAGGTAAGGATACCTTGATTTCATTTCAGATTCTAACTCCCAAGTCATTTCCTCAACATCGTGGTTTCTCCACAAAACTTTGACTTGAGGTATAACCTTGGAGCGTAGAATATGTTCCTTCTTATCCAAGATTTGAACAGGAACCTCTTCATACGTCAAATCTTCCGCTATTTTGTCTGGTTCTAACTCAATAATGTGGTTCGGGTCTTCCACATATTTACATAACATGGATATGTGAAAAACGTTATGAAAACGAGACATACTTGGGGGTAAAGCGAGTCTATAGGCCACAGTTCCTACTCGATCGAGGATTAAAAATGGGCCGATGAATCGAGGATTGAGCTTTCCTCTCTTTCCAAATCTCGTAACTCCTTTCCATGGAGCAACACGTAACAACACATGATCTCCTATATCGAATTCCACATCCTTTCGATGAAGATCAGCATAACTCTTTTGTCGATCTTGTGAGATTTTTATACGTTATTGGGATCGTTTGAATCTTTTTTTCGTAGTCATACGTACCAACTCCGGTCCCAACAACGTTGCTTCACCCACCTCATCCCAAAGATATCTTGAGAGCGACACTTTCTTCCATACAATGCCTCAAATGGAGCCATGCCAATACTTGCTTGATAAGCTGTTGTTGTAGGAAAACTCCACCAATGGTAAGAACTTATCCCAACTTCCTTGAAGTCAAGGACAAAGAGTCTTAATAAATCTTCAAGAGTTTGAATAGTCCTCTCCAATTGCCCGTCCGTCCAGAGGATGATATCTTAAAGCTAAATCAGAAATCAATGCCCATAGCTTTACTGAAACTAACCCAAAATCGTGAAGTGAATCTTGGGTCTCGATCGAAAACTATGGATCTTTGGCATACCATGCGATCTTACAATCTCGTTTATGTATATCTGAGCAAGACGTTCAAGTGTATAAGTTTCTCGTATCGGTAAGAAATGAGCGGACTTGGTCAATCTATCAACAATGACCCAAAATCGCATCTATACCTTGAGAAACCTTAGGAAGACCGAACGAAATCCGGTAATGTGCTCCCACTTCCATTCTGGAATTTCAATGTGTTTGCAATGGACCTTTTGGTACTTGATACTCCGCTTTAACTTTCGTTGGAAAGTTTGACACCTTGAGATAAACAATGACTATCTCTCTCTTCATATTGCTCCACCAAAATGTATGACGAATATCATGATACATTTTGGTACTCCTAGGATGGATTGCAAACGGTGTGTTGTGCGCCTCCATCATGATTTTATACTTTAAATCAGGGTCGTTAGGAACACAAAGTCTGGAGTTGACTCGATGTATTCCTTCTTCATCGATTCTTGCTTCTGGCATAGCACCTTCTTGCACTTTCTTCCTCATACGCGCGTCGACTCCAGTGCAGTAGCTTGGCGCGACTTTAATTTTATCAATTAAAGTCGGTTCTACTCATATATTCGTCATCGTCACATGGGTCCTTGGAGTCTTTAACTCTATCTCCATCCTTTGCAAGTCACACAAAATGGGCCTTTGCGTTGATAATATCGCACTCATACTTGCATATGATCTTCTACTCAATGCATCAGCTACCACATTCGCTTTTTCAGGATGGTATTGGATGGTATGATCATAATCTTTCAGCAGTTCAAGCCAACGTCGTTGTCGCATTTTGAGTTCCTTTTGAGTGAAGAAATATTTGAGGCTTTTATGATCCGTAAAGATCTCCACTTTCTCTCATACAAGTAATGCCTCCAAATTTTAAGTCACGAAGACAACAAATGTTGCCAACTCTAGATCATGAGTAGGATAATTCTTCTCATATTCTTTGAGTTGTCTTGAGGCATAAGGCTATGTCTTTTCCATGTTGCATGAGAACACATCCTAACCCTTTTGCAGAAGCATCACTGTAGATGACAAATCCTCCGGCAGGATGGTATTGTTGTCGAGCAGTCTTTGAAATGAGTCTCCTCTTGAGTTCTTGAAAACTCTTCTCACATTCTTCGCTCCAATAGAACTTTGTATCTTTTCGAGTCAATTTGGGTTAATGGAGTAGCGATTCAAGAAAATCCTTCCATGAATCTCAGATAATAACCAATAAGCCGAAAGCTACGTCTTGATCATTGATTTGGTTTGCTCCCACTTTGAATAGCTTTAATCTTTGCCGGTCAATGAGATATTCCATGACTTGATACTACATGCCCAAGGAATGCTACTTCCTCGAGCGAACTCGTATTTCTTGACTTGGCATAAAGCTTGTATTCACGAAGCTTTTGGAGTATCGACCTCAAGTGTTGCTCATGATCTTCACGGCTTTTGGAATAAATAAGGATGTCATCAATAAAGGCGACCACAAAATGATCTAAATATTCCTTGAATACTCAGTTCATTATATCCATAAAGGCAGCAGGAGCATTAGTCAATCCAAAGGACATGACTAGGAATTCATAATGCCCTTACCGAGTTCTGAAAGTCGTCTTTGGAATATCATCAGTTCTAATCTTCAATTGGTGATATCCGGAACGAAGATCAATCTTTGAAAAGAATTTTGCGCCTTGCAACTGGTCAAACAAGTCATCAATACGTGGCAATGGGTACCTATTTTTGATGGTGACATGATTCAACTCCCGATAATCAATACAAAGTCACATACTTCCATATTTCTTCTTCACGAATAGAAACAGAGAGAACCCCGAGGAGAAGTACTAGGACGAATAAAAGCAATGTCTAACAATTCTGCGGTTGGGTCTTTAACTCACGATGTTCAATAGGAGCCATTCGATATGGGGCTTTGGAAATGGGTTTTATCTTAGGGTTCAAGGTCGATACAAAATTCAATTTCACGCTCTGGGGTAGGCCGAGAAGTTCTTCAGAAATTTATTAACAATAGAAATATCATTCAAAAGCTGAAGTATTTTGTTTAGATCCGTGACATGAGCTAAGAAATCTTGACATCCGTTTTCAATAAACGAATAACTTTATGGCTTGAGATGACCGTGATTGATTTTAATGGTTTGGTCGCTTGAATTAGCATAATAGGTTGATTAGGAATATGAAAGCTAACAACCTTACGAAAACAATCAATTTTTGCATGATGAGTAGTTAACCAATCAATCCTAGAATCACATCAAATGCAAGTGTTTTAATGAAATAAGATCGACGGGTAATGTAAAGTGCCGATTTGAACCAAACAAGACTTATAAACGATGAGATGTAATGAAGGTTTCTCCCAATGAGTTTTCACGAGATAAGTTAAAGTCTAATTTCTCGAGTCAAATTTAATCGTTGGTATAAGTAGGAGAAATAAAAGAATGGGTAGAACCAGGTATCAAATAAGGTATATACTTCGCTAGATTTTATGATAAGCTTACCCGTGATGACCTCATTCGGGTTCCTTACTTTTTGGGAGGTCACTACAAACGCTATCCCTTGCACTACTGGCTTTGACTTTTCTGGGACGACCTTTGGTGCCTCCATCCTAGCTGAACTTGTCTTCGGTGAATGACAAAATCGGGCTAGGTGACATTTTCTTCCACAATTATAACATGCTTTGGACGACATCGCGTAGTTTGGACTGATGTGTCCCTCCCCTCCGCATTTGAAGTATATGATAGGTGGTCGTTCTCCTTCCTTAACAATGGGTCTTTGGTCTTTGGCGTCTTTCCATCATTGTTGAATCTCCTTTCTTGAAATGTCCATTCTTATTGTTTTGGCCCTGATTACCACTGAAATGATTACCATTTCTGGCCTATTGATTCCCTCCATGCTTGTTGTCACCGCTTTGATGACTGCACTCACTAGTATTATCATTTTGCTGGCTGCTCTCTTTTAATTGCGTTGACTCGTTATCACGCTCCAATAACTGAGCCCTATTTACAACATCTAAATACAAACATAGTTTATGAAAAATAAGATATTGACGTATCTCCGGTTTCAAACCTCTTAAAAACATTAGCGTCATTCTCTCTCATTTATCAACCAAATGGGATGCAAAGGGACAACTCGACAAACTTGGCCGTCTGCAGAATCTGGTCCATGTTGTTTCTGCTCCGACTTGATGAATTCTACTTCTTTCTTGTGATGAATACTTTTTTGAAAGTACTTGTCGTTGAACAATTCTTAGAACTTCTCCCAAGTCATCTTCGGTCTTGGCGGAGTTGAGTCGCTTTTCTGGATTCCCACTAGTAATCTGCTCTCCTCAAACATAAAGGTGGCAAAGGAACCTTTTGCTCTCGGGGCATCCCAAGACATGAAATATCTTGGTGATCTGCTTTATCCATGCTTCCGCCTTAAGTGGTTTTGGCTCTCCAATAAACTCCTAGGTGGTCCCAGCTCCTTGAAGCTGTTTAGCGGTGACCGTCAGAGAGTTTCGATGTTTCCACCTATATTTTGGGCAGAGCCGCTCTGCTTTGATGTTCCATGAGTTGCATAAAAGCCTCTGAACATTCCATCATTCATTATTTGGTCAGTGTTGTTGTTTGCATGAGGATTTTCGCCTTCCTGATGCACATTATCCTGATTATTGATATGTGGAGACTCAACGGTCTCCTATGCTCCATTCTTTATTCTCAACATTCTCGGATGTCATTTTTTGAGATCTTGCCACAAAACAAGGGTTAGTTATCATATCACATATTATTCCTATACTCTGACCGACCAATTAAATACCAAATAAACTTAGGTAGGCCATACTAGTGAAGGAATTCTCCGTCTCTCCCCTCCTAGTTCTTGTCTCACATCTCGGCCGGGATCATATCCTAAAGCTTT
The DNA here is from genome assembly GCA_020205605.1 of Panax ginseng. Classification (NCBI taxonomy): domain Eukaryota; kingdom Viridiplantae; phylum Streptophyta; class Magnoliopsida; order Apiales; family Araliaceae; genus Panax; species Panax ginseng. Next base: position 12,957,637 of record CM035143.1, read on the forward strand.
GATACTGTTGTGGCGCCCCAAAAATCGGTATACATCACCTATTACGAGTCGAACAAATACATGGTACAAAATACAAATACAATCTTTAATATACAACAAGAGAGCTGTGAGTTTTAATACAAATATTGTCTTCTAAACAATATTCACTCTCAGAATAAGTCCTCATTATATTTATTGTCACACTATTTAACAGAATAGTGAGGACTACTAATACTATCATCTGGTCCATCACTCCGCTCCCCACTTTCGTCCCGGTATATTCTCATTTCAGTAAAAGAAACGGTGAAAGAAAGGGTGAGCTCGACTAGCCCGATGAAGGAATATTATGACTAAGATAAAGCGAAATAAATTATCCTTAGTCTTGATAGTGTTAAACCGATACAATATAACAACAATCAAGTTTAATCTGCGAATGAACAAGCAATCCATTAAAAGAGTCAAGTAGAAAATAAAATCTACTATCTTTTATGATTTAAAAGGTTTTCATCACTTTTATCGGCGAGACTCGACAATAAATAATCCACATCATCGAATCACCCCTACCTACTGACGATGATATTCTTTAGTATCAAGACCATAAATTATCCATGCACTACGGGCCAAGGACATTCGTGTATTCATTAATGGTCATGATCATGCCAACAACTGTCCATCAATGCACTACGGGCCAATGAGAACTTTTTCTACATCATTTGTAACATTACAGTCATGATTACAATTAGAATAATCCAGTAATCATAATCATACCAAGTCCATCTATGCCCTATAGGCCACGAGATGACTTTCAACAAAATATAAACATGAGGATGATGACAATGATATAAGAATTCAATAAAACAAGTTCAAGAATTAATTTATCCGGAAACCAATAACGTCCTAAATTGTCAACATGATACTTTGCTTTGTAGAGTAAAATTCAAGAATGCTCGGAAGAATATTTCCATGAAAAGATCTTTGGATGAAGCGTAAATATCAAGGATATTCCACTAATTTCATGGAGTATAGAAGTCAAAACTTTAACTAACCGAGTATAATAAGGAATGGAATAACAAAAGAAATCACCGGGCATGCGATAGATCAAGACAAAAGGTGAGTTATTCCAATGAATAATAATTAACGGAACCAAAGTCCACAGAAATGCACAAACAGGATATTCCAACAGAATAATAAAGAAGCGGAATCGGTCCGTAGTAAAAGCATGAGATGATATTCCAACAAAATAATAAAGATTTAATCGTGTCCTACAAAGTAAACGCATGCACGACAGGATATTCAAATGAATAATAAAGATTTTAATCAAGTCCTAAAAATCACACAGACCGGATATTTCAACGAAATAATAACGAATGGAATAACGTAAGAATTTCACCAAGTATAGGGTAGCAGCGTATACTGAGTTATTCAACCAATAATAAATAATGGAATAACAGAAGTTCTCTTCATGAATACAAAAGAAATAATACCCCTTACCGTAAAAGAAACTGGATATAAGAGTAGGGAAGTAGTAGAATATTTTTCTATAGTTTCTCTATAATTTCTCTCTCTAGAGTTTTAGTGAATTCGTAAGAAATAATAAAGGAATGAGCTTCTATTTATAGAAGAATGGACTGCATAGTAACTAATTCATTAACGGTCCAGATTGATTTACTTTTAATCGGACGATCCATAATTAAAGCAAAATCTTTTAAATAAAATATAATATATTATATATATATATATATATATATTTACATAATAATACTCCTCCCGTCCACCCTAATTCCCCCCCCCCCCACTCACCCACCCACCCACCTATATATTAATAATATTATATATATATATATATATATATATATATATTTTTATATATAATATATATATATATATATGTATTCATATATATAAAATCATAAAAAAAAAATAGATAACTTCTAACCTTCTCCGATAATTTTTTTTAAATAGGAAAGTGGAGGGTCCAAATAATAAGTAAAATTTACATCAAATACTTCATAAAATCCCCTCAATATTTTTAACAACATTTATCATCATTATTATAATTCACAATATTAATCGACCAGGTCGTTCCCAGTAAAGAGAGGGCTTTCCAATAAGGATTTCTCCTCATTGGCGCATGATTAGGTGACCAAACCTCTCCTTGATGTAACTTCTAGACGCATCGTTAATATTGTAAATAATAATATTAATAACTTTGTCATCCTGATTATTGATTATAAAATATTGACAATAATTGAATCAAATAACGTGAGATCTTATCGTGATTCTTTGTAACAATAATTGAACAAAAGCGAGTGACTTCTCACGTAAGCATCAATAATCAATATTGTGTCTTACTTTGTGCATTACGCCAGACATTCTTGTACTTTTAACACCGGTGTGTTTCAACAGTTAACAATAAAACTTCGTAGTTATTTTCATAAAAAAGTATTTTTGTCGTTTTCTCGATCCGAAATGATAATTTCGTTAGGGATCCACCAATGATTGTGCCTTGTTGTACGAATATTCCTTGTTAAAATGAATATTCCCCGACCAATCGAATATTATATAACAACTTGCGTACTTTGCAAAATTTATAAATATTACCCACAACTATAACATTATATCAAATTCATTCCATAATATTCAAAAATGATATTTATAGAAAATTAATCTTTATTCATAAAAGTTGGGGTCTTACAAATAATAAGGTGTTCAAGAAGAGTTTTATGAAGAAGATATGATTTAAGAAATTACGAAAAATTGATTTTTGAGTTACTAGGAAACGTATTTAGTAGGTTACCGTTAAAGACGTGCTAATTTTTCAGACCGTCGGTTGCAGTTTTATTAGTAAATCAATATGGACCGTCGGTTGAGGTTTTAATAGTAAATTAATAAGGATCGTCTATTTTAATAGTAAATCAATCTGGACCATTCGTGAATCAGTTACTATTTAGTCCATTCTCCTATAAATAGAAGCTCATTTCTTTATTCTTTCTTACGAATTCACTCAAACTATAGAGAGAGAAACTATAGAGAGAAAGAAGAAGAGTATTTTGCTACTTCACTATTGCAGTATCCAATCTCATACTAAGGTAAGAGATATTATTTTTCGTATTCATTCTTTATTAATCTGCGGGAGTAACCTGTCTACGCGGATTACCGCATGCATGGTGAATAACCATTCATATTCATTCTTTAATCTGTGGGAGTAACCTGTCTACGCGGATTACCGCATGCGTGGTGAATAACCCTTCGTACTCATTCTTTATTTGTGGAAAATTCATTTGCAGTTTCATATATTATTTCTTTTCATATTCCTAAATCTAAACTTACTATGGTAAGTATTACTTCTACAATCCCTGAAATTAATAGAATATCCTTGAATTTTGCGCTTCATCTAGTATCGTTTCATTGGAATATTAGTCTGAACTTTCTTATTAAATTTCAATATTTTTATTTGGGGTACTATTCAGGACAAATTAGTTTCTTTACTATCCAAATTATTGAAATCCATAATTAATTATCATGTAGACAATTTGGACATTCTTGAACTCTGGATAAATTGAATTATAAATCTCTTATATTTATCCTTGATCTCACTTGATTGATTCCTTATATTATTGTCATCATTCTCATGCTTATATTATGGTAATAGTCATCTTTAACCCGTAGTGCATAGATGGACTGTTGGTTGGTATGATTACGACCATAAATTGTGTATTGGTATAATCATGACCTGTAATGTTACATACAAATATTGTGGTGAAAGTCATCTTTGGCCCGTAGTGCATAGATGGATAGTTGTTTGGCATGATCATGACCACTAATGATACAAACGAATATCCTTGGCCCGTAGTGCATGGATAATTCGTTGATTTGAAATATTTATTGATTAATGTTATAGGGATAAAATATTGATAATGGACTTTTAAATCATAGAAGATAGTAGACATCATGCTCTACTTAACTCTCCTAATGGATTGTTATTTTCGCTGCAATTTTTGATCTAAAATTTGTTGTCTATTGTATTCTATCAAATTTTTCCCTGTTGAAAACTAAGGATAATTTGTTCTACATTATCTTAGTCATAATATTCTTTAGTGGGCTAGTTGAGCTTACCCTTTTTTCTTTTGGTTCTATTGTTCTTCTCAGGAGGCGAGAATGTAGCTGAGACTAGTCGGGGAGTGGAGTAATGGTCCAAGATAGTTATTTTAGTAATCCTCACTATTTTGAAAAATAGTGTGACAATAATTGTAATGAGGATTTTATTTGAGTTTGGATTTTGTCTACGAGACAATATTTGTATTAAAACTTAGAGCATATATTTTGCCGTATTTTACACGATAATTAATAGTTGTATAAATGAAATTTGTATTTAAATTTTGTACTATGTATTTTGACAACCTAAAATGAGTTGTGTAGACCTATTTGGGGACGTCACATAGTTTATTCGATAATATGATATATTACCCTCTTTTATACAACCAATTTATTCTCATTCATATTTATGTGACATAAAATAGTGAAATATTGACTAATAACTAAATATTAACTTTAGCTTGGGCTTAGACTTGGGCTTGGGGTTGCCCGGTCCAATAAACAGTCTTAAATATGGCGGATGAAAGTGATAAAGTGACCGAAACTATGGGTAACAAATGTAATTAACATTTAACCAAACAATAGCACATAGACCTAAACGGCTAAAACCTAACATATTCACCCTCGCCAGTTCGCCGTTGATTTCCCCTCTTCTTTCTCGCGCACACGCAGAGAGTTCAAACTCGACCAAAAATGGCGGACGTGGTGCAGTACAAGCTAGAGCGCATGATAAACGAGCTCGACGACCTCGAGCGCCGGAACCTTTTCTCCCGCCGTGAAATCGCCGAAATCGTGAAACAGAGGCGAAAATTTGAGTACAGACTCAAGCGTCCGAGCCCGCTCAAGCAAGATTACTTGACATACATTGATTATGAGAAGCAACTGGACGCCCTTCGCCTCCTCAGACGAAAGGCCGTGTCTCGGGAGTTGAAGAAGAACGGCAACAAGAAATTGAAGAAATCAGTTTCAGATTTTGCCGGTGTTTCGAGAATTGTTGAGATTTATCGTTTGGCGACGAATAGGTTTAAGGGAGATATTCAGCTCTGGTTTCAGTATCTTGAGTTTTGTAGAGAACAAAGAAATGGACATATGAAGAAGGTATATATATATATATACACATATGGAATTATCGGATAGTAGAAATTTGAAGTGTGGACTTTTTGAATTTTCTCTTTCTTTTGTCGATAAAGTTTTATTTTTGATGATTTAAGAATTTAGAATTTGATTTTCTAAGTTTTGTATTTGTTCGTACGTACGTGTAATGTGTGTGTACATCGGTTGGTAAAAAAGTTAATCATTTTTCATTTACTATTTAAGCTTGCAATCAATATTGTCCTAAAATTGGCAATGAACAATGTAAATTTAAGTCGTTATATTTTGTAAGTTTTGTATGTGTTATTTGGTTCTGTATTGTGTGAAATTGGAATATATTTTATGATATCTTATTCAAACTAATCATTTTAGCTTATATGCTTTTGTTAATTGTGCTAAGGCCTAAGAGTATGTATATATTAGCTGTATGTCTAATTAGTATTGAGTGTTTCTGATGTCAAGGCTGCTTGACCCTCAATTAAGGTTTTAACTATGGTTTTCGAAATCATAACTTTTGTTAATACTTAGGTCCTGGCCCAAGTTATCAGGTTTCGTCCTAAAGTTCCAGGGGTTTGGATTTATGCAGCAGCTTGGGAGTTTGACACCAACTTAAATGTAGCAGCTGCTCGTGCTCTAATGCAAACTGGTTTAAGAGCATGCCCAACTTCAGAAGATCTATGGGTAGAGTATCTTCGTATGGAACTCACATACCTTAATAAGTTAAAAGCTCGGAAGGTTGCTCTTGGGGTAGATGAAGGAACACTAATTCGGGAGCATAATGATCCCGAGGATAAGCAATGGCGAGATGAAAACAAAGAGTTATTTATGTCTCTTGATGACAATAGGGAGAATGATGAGGCATCAGATGTCAAAATTGGGGAGTCAGATAAGAAATCAGATTTGTTTCGAGAGCAAGGTTTGAGTATTCTTCGAGCCGTTTACAGTGGTGCAATTGACGCTCTCCCTTCAAGTTTTAGCATGAGAACTCAGTTTTTGGAGATTCTTCTAGCCACGGAGTTAGCACATTCAGAAGAAATGCAAAAAGAGATACTTGCTGACATGAAAAGAGATTTCTCAAATAATCCAGAATATTGGGACTGGCTTGCAAGAGTTGAAACTGTTGGCCTTCATAGTACACAGGAAATGAGTAAAGAAATTATGTTAGATCAGCTACAGAAAGCAATTCAGGTATGCTACCTTTCCACGTTATTATTTATAGGTCTTGCTACTATTTTCAGTATTTTGCATGTGTACTCAATTATACTTTAGAGTTTAGAGCTACTTAATTTAGCAATTTATATACATGTTACTTTACTATGTGTTGAAGATTCTATATGTTGGATTCATTCCAGTGTAGCTGTGTAAAACGTTGTATTTAATGTATCTATGATGTACTGTAAATATATGATCAGCACGTGAAACTAATGTATTGATTAGCATGTCGTGTAAAATGGAAATCCATGAGAATGGAATTCATATCCATTCAAAAGAGTGCAGAGACTCTTCATTCGTAAACAACCATATCCAATAGTATTTTTGCTCTGGCAATCAGTGTAAACTACACATTTGCTGTTTAGTGAATAGGGCATGAGTGAGTCTAGGCTTCGGGGGATTATAGGATTTGATGAAAACTCATCCCTTACTCTCATTTTTCTGTTGCTTCGTTTACCCATTTATCCTTCACTGGGTTAGTGGGTTTTCACATATTTTCTGTTGCATTCCAGAAAAGCATGCTTAGTTGTGTTCTTGTTGGGGTACCTATAGAGATCTCTTGATCACCTTGCATTTTACATATATAGATTTATGAGGAGGCGTTGAAGATTGTGCCAACAGCCATGATGTTTAACCTTTATACAAAATTTTTGGTGGATGCAACTTTTCACAAAAATGGAAAGATTCAGAATTCTGCTATTCTTGGCTCTTCAGCTGATGGTGTGGATTCTATTTCACACGTATTGATGGTGTACGAAAAGGCTGAAAGAATGGGTTGCATTACTGAAGATCTTGTGTGCCAGCATGTAACATTTTTGTTGGAACTCGGGAGATTAGATGAAGCTAGGAACTTGGCAGAAAAGCTTTGCAGTGGAAAGCTTCTAGATGCAGTGCGTTTATGGGTTTTGCGGCTATCAATAGAGATCACATGTCTTAATGAGAAATCTCCTTCTCCAAGCAAAGCTGACCTGTCATTTGTCTTCAAACTCTTCAGAGGCATTCTAATGAAAGCTTCCATTTCAAAGGCTGAGAGCTTGTGGGTTATGGTATGTAAATAATACTACATCACTTTCCCTTTGCTTTTGTGAAAGTTGAGATTGAAATGAATATTGTTTTGTTCAACTCGTAATGTCATGTTAAAATTTTGAGTTACTTGACTCTTCTTTTTGATTTGTGTATGAGCCACTTGACTCCTTACTTTAAAAAATGGCTTATATAGAAGTTGTTTTAATTTGTATATCTTCATGTCAACTACAAATGCTTCTACGTATTTACCAGCTTGGCTTTAATTTTTTGATATTTATTTTTTATTTTAACTTTCTTTATTTGTGAGAAAAAAATGAAGGTTTGATCTTTTTTCTATACTGTATACTCTGAATATACATGTTCCCTAACAAGTTAGAAGATAAGGTTTCAGACTCCCCCCAAAAAAATATTTTCTCCAGCACCAACTTAAGTTTGATAAGAAAATTGAGCATCATATAATGATAATGAATCAAAGGAAGCACAATATAGGAGAGAGCAGTTTTTCGTGGTGTTTTGGAATCACTTTTAGCCAATGTATTAGGATTTTTATAAACCTTCAAAGCTATTTTGCATTTCTTCTTTCTTCTGGACAACCTGATGTACTCTAGGACCTCCAAGTTTGCAGAATAGTATTATATTATCTCTGACAGAATGATTCCCCACCTTCTTTCATTTCATATTGATGTGCCAGAGCCATATTCAGACTATCTATTCAATATTTTTAATTTTTAATTTGTCTAGTATGCCATACAATGTATGTGCTGTAGATGCCTATTTGTTTTCTTGATCCAAACACAAGAATGGAGTGTTTCATACTGATACGCATATTCTCTCTTCTTCCATTTTATTTTTTGAGCTGAGTCGCTTGTAGGTTCTAATGTTTATTTAGGAGGGAATCATCTTGAGTTTCATGTTATTCTTTAGCAGTAGTCGTAATTCTTCTCACATTTCATTCATGAATAATTTGATGACATAATTAATTTGTAAAATTCATATATTTTTCCTCTCTTTGTAGGCTTTCAAGTTTTTCGCAAATCAAAGACGTTATTTTGACAAGCTTGTGGAGATATCCCTTGTTTTGTTGGCTAAAGATGGTGGTAGTGATGTTGGATTTTCACTATCTTCTGCAATAGTAAATTTTGTTCTTCAAAAGGATGGAATTCAGAGTGCAAGAGAGATGTATAAGCAGTATGTACCTAGATCATCAGCTTTTGAACATTATTTTCGTGGATTTCATCATAGTGACCTTAACCCTTCCTTGCATTTTCAAATTATCTAAATTTCAGATATTTAGCAGCGGAATGTCTCCTCTTATAATTAACCATACTAATTGCTTCTGACTCTTCTTTTTTGTCTTGCTTCCACAATATGCAATTGTTTCTAAGAACAAACTTAAATTTAGAAGTTGACTCAATTGTACTTGTAATCAGCTATGTACTTGATTTTAGCACGTCAAACATGTCTTTTTTTTGTTTTCCACTTTGTCTACCCTACTCGGTTCATTTTATGAATTAATTGCTAGCAAAAAACCGTTGGCTGTTTTGCTTCTTGTGCACGTGCTTAAAATTATTTAGAATCAAATTGTGTTATATGGGAACTTATACAAAACCTTCTGTCTTGTTTCAAGTGCAGATTTCTTGCTTTACCTCATCCTGGTCTCGCAATATATAGAAATTGCATTGAGCTGGAATTGAACCTTGCATCTGCAGGTGACAAACCCTGTCTTGTAAAAGTCCAGAGATTATTTGAATCTGCACTTGCAACATATGACCAAGATGTGGGTCTGTGGCAAGATTATTATAATATGGAGTGTAAGGTAAGGCTGGCTCTTTTTATGCTTCCATTACTAAAAATCATCTTAGGGTGCATGATCTTATAGGGACAGATCACTCTAGAGAAGAACCACACTAGATTGTGCAAGTCTTTGAAAAATTATCTTGGTTGATTGTTGCTAAACGACTCTAATTTCCTTCCTCCCTACTTTAAGCTCCCAAAATCCTTCACAGGTGGAGTTAATACCAAATCCCTCGTGACTATCAAGATTTAGGACGAGGGTACACCCCATTACACCTTCCACCCGATATTCCCCATTACACTTTTGGTAACAAAAATGTTACATTTAGTGACACAATAATATTTGTAGTAAATAATCGCGATGTGTATTGGGAGAAATAGGGTGAAAAGTATAATGGTGGGGGGGATCTTGGTCCTGAGATTTATGTTAGCTAGGCTCGCTGAAATCCTTCTTTAGGGAGAGTTTTTGACAACCCATATTTGATTATTGCAGATGGGAACATCAGAAGCAGCTGCTGCTGTCCATTGGCGTGCAAGGAAGACACTGAAAGACAATGCGGCATTTCTGACTAGTAGAAATACGTGATGAATATTTACATGTGGGATCACGTTCAATTTTGACTTGTTTAGTCTTCCTCCCTTTCCATTTCCCCCTCATATTTTTGTATTTGTAGAAGAAACAGAAATCAAATGATACGAGATAATTTTATTTCCCGTATTTTGTCTTTCCCATTCGCTCAGGCTGCACTTGTTTTTCACAAGTCGATTATATATATAGGCAAAAGGAAAGAGAGAAACAGAGTCAGATCTAACATCTAAATCATGTATTTTGATTGAAAGTCCACCAAACCTGAGCTTTTTTCACCAGCCCTTGCAAGAAATATTGTACTCCCTCCTATTCATATTAAGTATTTTTTTAGAGTTAAGTACACTTACTAATAAATAACACAAAATGTCTTTTGTATCCCTAATTAATTATTTCTCTCTCCACAATGGTCCATGGAATTGCATTTACTAAGCATATTAAATAGAGGGGTAAATTAGGAAAAAATAGTGCAATATTGTATAGAGATTTCAAAACGACACTTATATTGAATAAAATGAAACTCTCTAAAACAACACTTAATATGAATAGGAGGGAGTAATAATCTCCATAAAAGTAAATATATATATATATATGGCAATAATTCATAGCATCTATTTGCTATAGATTAAAAATGGACAAATATCATCTATACCATCTATAGCAATTGTCAACGGTCTAAATTTAAAAATTATTTTCGCCCATATGCTAGTATTTCTAGCGGATGGGTATAAAATTTGTATGGGTTGATTTTACCCCCACTAATTGGATCATCAGATGATAGGGAAAACAAGGAGATTTGCAGGCTTCTCTTTGTGGCGTCCTCCAAATTTAGGGGGTGTTTATTTAGAATGAATAATTTGATCGCTTTCAAGTCGCTTTGTTTTTTTTGTCTGAATAATGGTGAATCGGTAAGATAAACGAAATTGAATGACCAAGTCGATTTTTTTGAAATTTGAATGAAGTAAAAAAAATTTAAAACATTTAAAAAAAATATTAACAATTATATTAAGTAATATTAAAAAATTTACAATAATTTTAAATTTTTTTAAATGTGTAAAATAATAAAGTTTTGTCATTCAGATGTTTCAGACATGTCAATTATCAAACAGCTTTTTTTCATTCAGATTCAACTAATTCAGATTCAGCTCATTCAGATTCAGATTTATTCAGTTTTTATCAAACACCCCCTTAATAGTGTTGATGAGACGAATCCCATTATACTTCAGGCTGCCGACCATATTATGATGTTCCTTATGTTTTTTGGTTTCTTATGTTTTTTGTTGTATTGTCTTACTAGAAGAGATTTGCTGATGTTGATCGTCTTTCATGACACATACTTGTTATGGATAAAAAATGAACATAATAAGTCATCTTTATTGTCCACCGAAAGAACCAACGACCGACTATTAATACCGAACGAAGATTAAAAATAATATTATATCTGCTATTATTAATAGTGGACGAGTGATTGTCGTTAGACTTTGTTTTATACAGTAATAATAATATATGTCAATTTTTAATTCATAGCATGTACGTGTTATAAATATATATATATATATATATATATATATATATATATATATATTAGTGACGCCCCAAAATTAGGTATACATCACCCATTCGAATGCTTGCCAGATACATGGTATGTAATTCAAATATAACTTAATAATATAATCGTTGAAATGTCAGATAGAATACGACCACGATTAATCTATGAGTTTTAATACAAATGTATGTAACTCTCATGGTGCCTCGACCACAACCTTACAATGGTACTTTACATATACCCATGATTTTCATCAGTCCAATGCTTTTATTATGACTTTCATCATAATCCACGTAAACAGATCATTTTCACACCTTAACAAGGAATGAAATACAAAGGATCGTTCACCATGCATGTGGTAATCCACATAGACGAGTTATTCCAATGTAATAATAAAGAATGGAATAATGTAAGGATTCACCATGCATGCGATAGAGACCGCATGCATGCATTATTCCCAATGTAATAATAAATAATGGAACCAGTCGGCGTAAACACTTTCGATGTGATATTCCGATAGAATAATAAATAATGGAACCAGTCCGACGTGAAATCACCATGCATGTGGTACTTCACATGACAAGTTACTCCAATGAGATACTAAATAACGGAACCAGTCAAAGTAAATTACGCACCGAATAAGATGTTCCAACGAGTAATAATAAAGAATGGAATAACAACGAAATCACCACGCATGCGGTACTTGCGTGACAAAAGTTATTCCATAGAATACTAATAAGGAAGGAATCGTGTCCCACAGAATAAAAACGCATGAGCATGGATATTCCAAAGTAATAATAATAAAGATTTTAACCAGTCCCAAAAATGCATGCAGATGTGATATTCCAATGTAATAATAAAGACGGAATCAGTCCCCCAGTAAAATGCACAAACAGGATATTCTAACGTAAATAGTAAAGAAAGAATAATAATAGAAGAATGTCACCAAGTATAGGTAGTAGCAGATACAAAGTTATTCCAATGTAATAATAAAGAATGGAATAACATAAGTTCTCTTCATGAATACAAAAGAATAACACCCCTTACGAGTAAAAAACAAATAATATTCCCTACCTTAAGAAGAAAATCTTGGATATATAAGTAGTGAAGTAGTAGAATACTTTCTTCTTTCTCTCTATAGTTTATCTCTAGAGTTTCAAAGTGAATTCGTAAGAAATAATGAAGGAATGAGCTTCTATTTATGTAAAAAATAATCGCATAAGAATTCAACTCAAACCATTCCAGTTGATTTACTTTAATTTGATGGTCCATATTTAAAGCAAAATCTTTTAAATGAAATAAAATATATTCTATTTATAATCTAATAAAACGAATAACTTTATAAAAGATTTTACTATGCAAACACTATGCAGAGCTTATGCAAACACTATGCATAATAAAATATAATATATTCTAATTATAGAATAACTTTATAAAAGTATTCTATTTTATATAAAAGATTTTCAGATATTACATTAATAATACCAACAAAAAACCGAGTGACTTATCACGTAAGCATCAATAATTAATACCGTGTCTTACTTATGCAACCATGCGCGTATTCTCGTATTTTTTTAACACCGGTGTTTTAACAGCTTAACGGTAAAACTACGGTAGTTATTTTCATAAAAGTATTTTTGTCGCTTTCTTAATCCGATAATAATTCCGTTAGGGGTCCACCAATAGATCGTGTCGTTGTATGCCGAATATTCCCTGTTAAAACGAATATTCCCCGACCAATCGAATATTATATAACAACTTGCGTACTTTGCAAAATTTATAAATATTATCCACAACTATAACATTATATCAATTTCACTCCATAATATTCAAAAATAATATTTATAGAAAATTCATCTTTATTCAAAAAGTTGGGGCTTTACAATTTTCATTAGTCCAATGCTTTTATTATGACTTTCATCATAATCCACGTAAACAGATCATTTCCACAACTTAACAAGGAATGAAATACAAAGGATCGTTCACTATGCATGTGGTAATCCACATGCAGTTTATTCCAATGAATAATAAAGAATGGAATAATGTAAGATTCACCATGCATGCGATAGAGACCGCATGCATGTGAGTTATTCCCAATGTAATAATAAATAATGGGAACTAGTTCCAGCGTAAACGCCGCAGCCGTGATATTCCGACGAGAATAATAAATAATGGAACCAGTCCTGCCAGAACGAATGCATGTGATATATTCCGGTAATAATAAAGAACGGAATATTAGAAGAATTTCACCATGTATGCGAAGATTTTTGCATGTATAAAGTTATTCCAACATAATAATAAAGAATGGAATAATGTAAGTTCTCTTCATGAATAAGAACGAAAAGAATACCCATTACGAGTACAACAAATAATACCCCTACCTTTGAAAGAAGAGTATTCCATTTGGTAGAGGCGATGATATACTCGAAGAAACTTGTACTACGCTCAAAGCTTTCTTAAACTCTTAAGAAATATGTTCAAGATTATAGAAGAAGAACTCTCTCTATAGTTTTTCTCTCTAGAGTTTCAGTGAATTCGTAAGAAATAATGAAGGAATGAGCTTCTATTTATAGAAAAATGGAATCTGCATAAGAACTAACTCATGAATCGGTCCGCATTAATTTACTTTAATCGGACGGTCCATATTTAAAGTAAAATCTTTTAAATAAAATATAATATATTCTATTTATAATCTAATAAAATGAATAACTTTATAAAAGATTTTACTATGCAAATACTATGCAGGCACTATACAAATACTATGCATAATAAAATATAATATATTCTAATTATTGTCTAATAAAATGTATAACTTTATAAAAGTATTCTGCTTTATATAAAAATTTTACTACTATGAAACACTATGCATAATAGAATATAATATATTCTATTTATAGAATAACTTTATAAAAGTATTTTGTTTTATATAAAAAGATTTTCTGTTTTATTACATTAATAATACCAATAAAACAAAACTGAGTGACTTATCACATAAGCATCAATAATCAATACCGTGCTATTTATCAAAATAGAAAAAAATTTGAATACTTTTATTTCATAAAATTCGGGGTCTCACAATCACTCCTCCTTATGAAATTTCGCCCTCGAAATTTACGTACGTACCTGATATTCAAAGAGATGAGAATACCTTACTATCTTTTGGGATTGTACCTTCCCGGTTATATCCTCTGTATCATGATTTTTCCATTGCTCATCTCCTGTATTTCAGATATCATTCTAGAATATATCTTCCAAACAAAGGTTAATTGACATATCACAATTTGTCAACTTATCAAGTAAACAATTTCACTTAAGTAAGTCACATACTTAATAAGTATATAACCTCGTCTCTCCCTCCTAGTTCTAGACTCTTATCTCCGCCAAATGAATTATATCCCTAAGCTCGATACTAAACCGTGACGCCCCAAAATTAGGTATACATTACCCATTCTGAAATGCCAGATATCATGGTACAAAATTCAAATACAACTTAATAATAAATGTTGAGTCATCGATGTATGAATACGACCATAATTAATCGTGAGTTTTAATACAAATATATGTAACTCTCACGGTGCCTCGACCACAACCTTACAAATGGTACTTTACATATACCCATGATTTTTGTGACACCCCCAAAACAGGTATACATCATCTATTCTGAGTCGCCAAATACATGGTACAGAATACAAATACAACTTAATTATACAACTGTCGTGCAAAGTAAGACAAAACATAAGCTGTGAGTTTTAATACAAATGTAAGCCCCCAACTTTTTAATGAATAAAATCGAATTTCCTCTATTTATTATTGTAAATAATAAGGTATTAATTTGATATAATACTTTGGTTATGGGTGAAATGTGCAAATTTTGCAAAATAAGCAAGTGGTAATAAAATATTCATTGTGTGGGAATATTCGTTTGTCGTGGAATATTCTTTCCGTCGAAAAATATTCGCATGACGACCAGTAGCGACCATTTATGGGCCCATAACGGATAACTCGCTCGGATGAAGAAAATGACAAAGTTTGGGTTGTTATAAATAACGCGTAGTTATTTACAGAAGTAACATTGTTGAAATACCCTATGGTTAAAATACAAGAAATACGCCATGTCTGGCATGGTTGCACAAAGAAGACACCAGACGCATTGCAAGATTGTTGAATTATCGATCCTTACGTGAAAGGCACTACTCAATAATTGTCATAGTAGTTACTGTTCAATATTTTATTTATTGATTCAATAATTGTTGCGTTGATATTTTATATTGTTGTTGTTCAATAATTGTCACTGCACGTATCTCCATTATCCGATCAATAATTCATATTATTTGGAATAATATTATTAGATAGCATTATTGGCAATGTTTAGAAAGTTCTGTCAAGGAGAGGTTTGGTCACCTAATTGCTACCAAGAAGGAGAAATTCTTATCTGAAAGCCCCTCTTCCGGAACGACTGGTTGTCATAAATGTGATTCTGTAATATTATTTGTGAATAATTAATTATTGATTCATATGATAAGGAATTATTTATTTTATATGGATATAAATGATTTATTTATGTGGCTATTAATGAAGGAATTAATACTGAGATGTTTTATGAGTATTTTGTCAGATTGGAAGTATTTAAAAATCATCCGTTTGTGGATTTTGGGTATTTTTCTGTTTGGAATTTGGAAAAACTCAAAGCTACAAAGTTGTAGAGAATTCGATTTCGTGTGGAATGGACATAAAATTCGTATTTTTCTGATAAAAGGGTTATTTTCTATGAATTATTAAAGTTTCTGATTATTGTTTAAATGATAAAACATTTTGGAAAATTCTAGAATTGGTTGGTGAGAAATGTGCTCAATTGAATTTCAAATGTGGTGGGTGGCAATAGTAACAGGTAAAGCCATCAGGTAGCAAGTTAGTCTTCTATGGTGTTCTAAGCATTTTTCTATAAATAGGGTGCTTAGTTAGAATTGAAAACCACACCAGAATTCATAAGTTTTCTCTTTCTCTATATATATCGAAAATTTATTCTTGTGAGTATTTTGATACTTTGAGTGTTGTTATACGGTGCAAGTTTCTTCAGCACTATATCTAGTATTCCAGCCAGAAGTATTATCTTTTTGAAGTAAGGGATGTTATTTTCTTCTTAAAATGATATTTTCTTCAATATCATTATGCCGAAATATTGATATGAACTTTTTATCAAATTTGAAACTTTTTATGTCCGGATTACTATTCACGATACTCAAGACTATTCACGATATCTGACCTTTATTCACGAATACGACACTATTCACCGAAAAATAAAAATTTCTTCTTTTTGTCCAAGTTGTCTATTATGGTTACTATCTTTGATTGTATCCATGTTTTGATCATTATTTTTGAATTCTGCTTTAAAATTGGTTATTTCAGAGTATTATTGAACTTGGATAAACTTTAATACTGAATCCTTAATATTTGATCTTTTATCTCACCGGATTCATTTTCTTTAAAATATTTTTCATCATCCTCACTCCTAAATGATGATATTATTGAATATCTTTGACATGTAGTGCAAAGATGAATGATTAACTGATGAATATCTTTGGCCTGTAGTGCAAAGATGAATCACCTAATGAATATCTTTGGCCCGTAGTACAAAGATGAACATGTGTTGAGATGAACATGACCAACTGGTGATACAAATGAATATCTTTGGCCTGTAGTGCAAAGATGAATATTTGATTCAAGATGAATATTGATTGATGTTACAGGGATAAAATATTGATAATGAACTTTTAAATTTTAGAAGATAGTAGAATTCTTTCTCTACTTGACTCTTCTAATAGATTGTTGTTTTCGCTGTAGTTGTTGATCTAAAATTTGTTGTCTATTATATTTTATCAGATTATTCCCTGTTGAAGACTAACGATAATTTGTTGTATATTATCTTAGTCATAATATTTTCTTACTGGGCTAGTTGAGCTCACCCTTTTCTTTTTTGTTCCATTTTTCTTCTTAGGATGTGAGAACATAGCAGGAACTAGCCGGGGTTTGGAGTGATGGTTCAGGATAGTTGTTTTAGTAGTCCTCACTATTTTGTAAAATAGTGTATCAATAATTGTAACGAGGACTCTTTTTGAGTTTTTATACTCTCTATTAGACAATAGTTGTATTCAAACTCACAGTATATGTGTTGTCGTATTTTGCACGACAATTATATTACTGAAGTTGTATTTGTTTTTGTACTATGTATTTGGTGACTCAGAATGAGTTGGTTTGAATGGACCTATTTTGGGGTTGTCGCAACAAATATTTTCGTCTAGACAATATACAAACTCAAATTCAATATTGTTACATTTATTTTTTCCACTATTTCACTGAATAGTGAGGACTACTAATACTATCCTCTGGACCATCACTCCGTTCCCCGACTCGTCCCAGCTATATTCTCATTTCAAGAAGAAACGAAGGAAAGAAAGGGTGAGCTCAACTAGCCCAAGAAGAAATATTATGACTAAGATAATGCGTAATAAATTATCATTAGCCTTAAAACAAAGGTGTTAAACCGATACAATATAACAAACATCAAGTTTAATCTGCAATGAACAAACAATCCATTAAAAGAGTCAAGTAGAGAATAAAATCTACTATCTTTTATGATTTAAAAGGTTTTCATCACTTTTATCATTTGGGACTCAAATTTTAATAAATAATTCACATCATCGAATCACCCCTGCACTACAGCCAATGATATTCTTTAGTATCACGACCATAATTATCCATGCACTACGGGCCAAGAATATTTGTGTATTCATTAATGGTCATGATCATGCCAACAACTGTCCATCAATGCACTACGGGCCAACGAGGACTTTTACCACATCATTTGTAACATTACTACCCATGATTACAATCAATAATCCTCGGTCATAATCATACCAAGTCCATCTATGCACTACAGAAGCCACGATGACTTTCAAAAATATAAATACGAGGATGATGACAATGATATAAGAATTCAATAAAACAAGTTCAAGAATTAATTTGTCCAAGAACCAATAACGCCTAAATTGTCAACATGATACCTTTGTAAAGTAAAATTCAAGAATGCTCGTAAGAATATTTCCATGAAAAGATACCGGATGAAGCGCAATTATCAAGGATATTCCACTAATTTCATGGAGTATAAAGTCAAAACTTTAATCAACCGAGTATAATAAGGAATGGAATAACAAAAGAAATCACCATGCATGTGGTACTTCACATAGACAAAGTTACTCCAACAGAATACTAAATAACGGAACCAAATCAAAGCGTAAATTAAGACCGAAGCAAGATGTTCCAATGTAATAATAAAGAATGGAATAACAACGAAATCACCATGCATGCGGTACTTAGATGTATGTGTTATTCCAATAGAATACTAATAAGGAAGGAATCAGTCCCACAGAAAAGCGCATGCATGTGATATTCCAATGTAATAATAATAAAGACGGAACCAGTCCCATAAAATGCATGCATGTAGGATATTCCAATGTAATAATAAAGACTTTAATCAGTCCTACAGAAAATGCACAAACAGGATATTCTAACGATGTAATAGTAAAGACGGAATAATAGAAGAATGTCACCAAGTATAGGGTAGCTCACAGATATCTGAGTTATTCCAACGTAATAATAAAGAATGGAATAACATAAGTTCTCTTCATGAATACAAAAGAATAACACCCCTTACGAGTAAAACAAATAATATTCCCTACCTTAAGAAGAAAGTCTTCGGATATATAAGTAGTGAAGTAGTAGAATACTTTCTTCTTTCTCTCTATAGTTTATCTCTAGTAGTTTCAAAGAATTCGTAAGAAATAATGAAGGAATGAGCTTATTTATAGAAAAAATAGATCGCATAAGAATTAACTCATAAACGGTCCGCATTGATTTACTTTAATTTGATGGTCCATATTTAAAGCAAAATCTTTTAAATGAAATAAAATATATTCTATTTATAATCTAATAAAACGAATAACTTTATAAAAGATTTTACTATGCAAACACTATATGCAGCAATTATGCAAAACACTATGCATAATAAAATATAATATATTCTAATTATAGAATAACTTTATAAAAGTATTCTATTTTATATAAAAAGATTTTCTCAGATTATTACATTAATAATACCAACAAAATCGAGTGACTTATCACGTAAGCATCAATAATTAATACCGTGTGCTACTTATGCAACCACGCCAGATATCAGATTTCTTTAACACCGTGTGTTTTAATGCGAGTTAACGGTAAAACTACGGTACCGTTATTTTCATAAAAGTATTTTTGTCGCTTTTCTTAATCCGGCTAATAATTCCGTTAGGGGTCCACTAACGATCGTGGTTGTATTTAATATTCCCTCGTTAAAACGAATATTCCCAACCAATCGAATATTATATAACAACTTGCATGATTTTGCAAAATTTATAAATATTATCCACAACTATAACATTATATCAATTTCACTCCATAATATTCAAAAATAATATTTATAGAAAATTCATCTTTATTCAAAAGTTGGGGCTTTACAATTTTCATTAGTCCAATGCTTTTATTATGACTTTCATCATAATCCACGTAAATGCATCATTTCCACAACTTAACAAGGAATGAAATACAAAGGATCGTTCACTATGCATGTGGTAATCCACATGAGCGGTGTTATTCCAACAGTAATAATAAAGAATGGAATAATGTAGGATTCACCATGCATGCGATAGAGACCGCACGCATGACGTTATTCCCAAATGAATAATAAATAATGGAACTAGGTCCAGCGTAAACGCTTTCGAGATGTGATATTCCGCACGTATAATAAATAATGGAACCAGTCCCACAGAAGCGAATGTATTACGGGATATTCCGAAGCGTAATAATAAAGAACGGAATATTAGAAGAATTTCACCATGTATGCAGTACTTTGCATAGACAGGTTATTCCAACATAATAATAAAGAATGGAATAACAGAAGTTCTCTTCATGAATAAGAACGAAAGAATACCCATTACGAGTACAACAAATAATACCCCCTACCTTTGAAAGAAGAGTATTCCGACTGGTAGGGCGATGATATACTCGAAGAAACTTGTACTACGCTCAAAGCTTTCTTAAACTCTTAAGAAATATGTTCAAGATTATAGAAGAAGAACTCTCTCTATAGTTTTTCTCTCTAGAGTTTCAGTGAATTCGTAAGAAATAATGAAGGAATGAGCTTCTATTTATAGAAAAATGGACTGCATAGTAACTAACTCATGAACGGTCCAGATTAATTTACTTTAATCTGACGGTCCATATTTAAAGTAAAATCTTTTAAATAAAATATAATATATTCTATTTATAATCTAATAAAATGAATAACTTTATAAAAGATTTTACTATGCAAATACTATCTTGGGCCTATACAAATACTATGCATAATAAAATATAATATATTCTAATTATTGTCTAATAAAACAGTATAACTTTATAAAAGTATTACATTTTTATATAAAAAAAGATTTTACTACGAAAACACTATGCATAATAGAATATAATATATTCTATTTATAGAATAACTTTATAAAAGTATTTTGTTTTATATAAAAAATTTTTTCGCTTTTTATTACATTAATAATACCAATAAAACAAAATCGAGTGACTTATCACATAAGCATCAATAATCAATACCGTTTATTTATCAAAATAGAAAAAATTTGAATACTTTTATTTCATAAAATTCGGGTCTCACAATCACTCCTCCTTATGAAATTTCGCCCTCGAAATTTACGTCATTCTGATATTCAAAGAGATGAGAATACCTTACTATCTTTTGGGATTGTACCTTCCGGTTATATCCTCTCAGATCATGATTTTTCCATTGCTCATCTCCTCGTATTTCGAGATATCATTCTAGAATATATCTTCCAAACAAAGGTTAATTGACATATCACAATTTGTCAACTTATCAAGTAAACAATTTCAAATTAAGTAAGTCACATACTAGCGAAGTATATATATAACTCTCTCCCTCCTAGTTACTAGACTCTTATCTCCGCCAAATGTAATTATATCCCTAAGCTCGATACCAACCGTGGCGCCCCAAAATTAGGTATACATTACCCATTCCGAGTCGCCAGATATATGGTATGTAATTCAAATACAACTTAATAATACAAATCATTGAAATGTCAGATAGATATCGACCATAATTAACTGTGAGTTTTAATACAAATATATGTAACTCTCATGGTGCCTCGACCACAACCTTACAATGGTACTTTACATATACCCATGATTTTTGTGACACCCCCAAAACAGGTATACATCATCTATTCTGAGTCGCCAAATACATGGTACAGAATACAAATACAACTTAATTATACAACTGTCGTGCAAAGTAAGACAAAACATAAGCTGTGAGTTTTAATACAAATGTAAGCCCCCAACTTTTTAATGAATAAAATCGAATTTCCTCTATTTATTATTGTAAATAATAAGGTATTAATTTGATATAATACTTTGGTTATGGGTGAAATGTGCAAATTTTGCAAAATAAGCAAGTGGTAATAAAATATTCATTGTGTCGGGGAATATTCGTTTGGTCGTGGAATATTCTTTCTGTCGAAAAATATTCGTATTTATGCCTTGACCATTTATGGGCCCCATAACGGATAAGCGCTTGGATGAAGAAAATGACAAAGTTTGGGTTGTTATAAATAACGGCGTGAGTTATTACTGATTAACATTGTTGAAATACCCGGTGGTTAAAATACAAGAATACGCTGGCGTGGTTGCACAAAGAAGACACCCGATTGTATTGCAGATTGTTGAATTATTGATCCTTACGTGAAGGCACTACTCAATAATTGTCATAGTAGTTCTTCGCTCAATATTTTATTTATTGATTCAATAATTGTTGCGTTGATATTTTATATTGTTGTTGTTCAATAATTGTCACTGCACAGTATCTCCATTATCAGATCAATAATTCATATTATTTGAATAATATTATTAGATAGCATTATTGGCAATGTTTAGAAAGTTCTGCATCGAGGAGAGGTTTGGTCACCTAATTGCTACCATGAGGAGAGAAATTCTTATCGGAAAGCCCCTCTTCCCGGAGAAACGACTGGTTGTCATAAATGTGATTACGTAATATTATTTGTGAATAATTAATTATTGATTCATATGATAAGGAATTATTTATTTTATATGGATATAAATGATTTATTTATGTGGCTATTAATGAAGGAATTAATACTGAGATGTTTTATGAGTATTTTGTCAGATTGGAAGTATTTAAAAATCATCCGTTTGTGGATTTTGGGTATTTTTCTGTTTGGAATTTGGAAAAACTCAAAGCTACAAAGTTGTAGAGAATTCGATTTCGTGTGGAATGGACATAAAATTCGTATTTTTCTGATAAAAGGGTTATTTTCTATGAATTATTAAAGTTTCTGATTATTGTTTAAATGATAAAACATTTTGGAAAATTCTAGAATTGGTTGGTGAGAAATGTGCTCAATTGAATTTCAAATGTGGTGGGTGGCAATAGTAATGAATAAAGCCATCGGTAAAGAAGTTAGTCTTCTATGGTGTTCTAAGCATTTTTCTATAAATAGGGTGCTTAGTTAGAATTGAAAACCACACCGTAATTCATAAGTTTTCTCTCTCTCTATATATTATCGAAATTATTCTTGTGAGTATTTTGATACTTTGAGTGTTGTTATATGATTGCAAGTTTCTTCAAAGACTATATCTAGTATTCCAAATGAAGTATTATCTTTTTGAAGTAAGGGATGTTATTTTCTTCTTAAAATGATATTTTCTTCAATATCATTATGCCGAAATATTGATATGAACTTTTTATCAAATTTGAAACTTTTTATGTCCGGATTACTATTCACGTATACGGCACTATTCACGTATACGGCACTATTCACGAATACGACACTATTCACCGAAAAATAAAAATTTCTTCTTTTTGTCCAAGTTGTCTATTATGGTTACTATCTTTGATTGTATCCATGTTTTGATCATTATTTTTGAATTCTGCTTTAAAATTGGTTATTTCAGAGTATTATTGAACTTGGATAAACTTTAATACGAATCCTTAATATTTGATCTTTTATCTCACTGGATTCATTTTCTTTAAAATATTTTTCATCATCCTCAGTCCTAAATGATGATATTATTGAATATCTTTGACATGTAGTGCAAAGATGAATGATTAACTGATGAATATCTTTGGCCTGTAGTGCAAAGATGAATCACCTAATGAATATCTTTGGCCCGTAGTACAAAGATGAACATGTGTTGAGATGAACATGACCAACTGGTGATACAAATGAATATCTTTGGCCTGTAGTGCAAAGATGAATATTTGATTCAAGATGAATATTGATTGATGTTACAGGGATAAAATATTGATAATGAACTTTTAAATTTTAGAAGATAGTAGAATTCTTTCTCTACTTGACTCTTCTAATAGATTGTTGTTTTCGCTGCAGTTGTTGATCTAAAATTTGTTGTCTATTATATTTTATCAGATTATTCCCTGTTGAAGACTAACGATAATTTGTTGTATATTATCTTAGTCATAATATTTTCTTACTGGGCTAGTTGAGCTCACCCTTTTCTTTTTTGTTCCATTTTTCTTCTTAGGATGTGAGAACATATGCGAGAACTAGCAGGGGTTTGGAGTGATGGTTCGGGATAGTTGTTTTAGTAGTCCTCACTATTTTGTAAAATAGTGTATCAATAATTATAACGAGGACTCTTTTGAGTTTTTATACTCTCTATTAGACAATAGTTGTATTCAAACTCACAAGATATGTGTTGTCGTATTTTGCACGACAATTATATTCTTGAAGTTGTATTTGTTTTTGTCTATGTATTTGGTGACTCGTAAATGAGTTGGTTTGAATGGACCTATTTTGGGGTTGTCATGAACAAATATTTTCGCTGCAGACAATATACAAACTCAAATTCAATATTGTTACATTTATTTTTCCACTATTTCAATTGAATAGTGAGGACTACTAATACTATCCTCCGGACCATCACTCCGCTCCCCGACTCGTCCCAAATATATTCTCATTTCACAAAAACGATGAAAGAAAGGGTGAGCTCAACTAGCCCAAAGAAGAAATATTATGACTAAGATAATGCGTAATAAATTATCATTAGCCTTAAACAAAGGTTAAAGCGATACAATATAACAAACATCAAGTTTAATGCAAGTAATGAACAAACAATCCATTAAAAGAGTCAAGTAGAGAATAAAATCTACTATCTTTTATGATTTAAAAGGTTTTCATCACTTTTATCATTTGGGACTCGAATTTAATAAATAATTCACATCATCGAATCACCCCTACACTACTGACCAATGATATTCTTTAGTATCACGACCATAATTATCCATGCACTACGGGCCAAGAATATTTGTGTATTCATTAATGGTCATGATCATGCCAACAATCGTCCATCAATGCACTACGGGCCAATGAGGACTTTTACCACATCATTTGTAACATTACGGTCATGATTACAAGAATAATCCTCAGTCATAATCATACCAAGTCCATCTATGCACTTCAAAAGCCACGTATGACTTTCAAAAAATATAAATATGAGGATGATGACAATGATATAAGAATTCAATAAAACAAGTTCAAGAATTAATTTGTCCAAGAACCAATAACGTCTAAATTGTCAACATGATACTGCTTTGTAAAGTAAAATTCAAGAATGCTCAGAAGAATATTTCCATGAAAAGATACTGGATGAAGCGCAATTATCAAGGATATTCCACTAATTTCATGGAGTATAGAAGTCAAAACTTTAATCAACTGAGTATAATAAGGAATGGAATAACAAAAGAAATCACCATGCATGTGGTACTTCACATAGACAGGTTACTCCAACAGAATACTAAATAACGGAACCAGGTCAGGCGAAATTCGCACCGACAAGATGTTCCAACAGAATAATAAAGAATGGAATAACAACAGAAATCACCATGCATGCGGTACTTCGCATAGACAGGTTATTCCAATAGAATACTAATAAGGAAGGAATCGGTCCCACCGTAAAACGCATGCAGATGTGATATTCCAACAGAATAATAATAAAAAGACGGAACCAGGTCCCACAGTAAAATGCATGAACGAGTGATATTCCAATGTAATAATAAAGACGGAATCGGTCCGGCAGAAATGCACAAACAGGATATTCTAACGAATAATAGTAAAGACGGAATAATAGAAGAATGTCACCAAGTATAGGGTAGCCAGCATATCTGAGTTATTCCAATGTAATAATAAAGAATGGAATAACATAAGTTCTCTTCATGAATACAAAAGAATAACACCCCTTACGAGTAAAACAAATAATATTCCCTACCTTAAGAAGAAGAATCTTGGATATATAAGTAGTGAAGTAGTAGAATACTTTCTTCTTTCTCTATAGTTTATCTCTACAGAGTTTGGTGAATTAAATGAAATAATGAAGGAATGAGCTTCTATTTATAGAAAAATAGACTGCATAGTAACTAACTCATAAACGGTCCAGATTGATTTACTTTAATTTGATGGTCCATATTTAAAGCAAAATCTTTTAAATGAAATAAAATATATTCTATTTATAATCTAATAAAACGAATAACTTTATAAAAGATTTTACTATGCAAACACTATGCAGGCACTATGCAAACACTATGCATAATAAAATATAATATATTCTAATTATAGAATAACTTTATAAAAGTATTCTATTTTATATAAAAAGATTTTCTGTATTATTACATTAATAATACCAACAAAACTGAGTGACTTATCACGTAAGCATCAATAATTAATCTGGTGTCTACTTATGCAACCACGCCAGACATTCTTTTTTTTAACACCGTGTGTTTTAACAGATTAACGGTAAAACTACGGTAGTTATTTTCATAAAGTATTTTTGTCGTTTTCTTAATCCGAAATAATAATTCCGTTAATGGGGTCCACCAATATCATCTTGGTTGTCACGAATATTCCTGTTAAAACGAATATTCCCCGACCAATCGAATATTATATAACAACTTGCGTACTTTGCAAAATTTATAAATATTATCCACAACTATAACATTATATCAATTTCACTCCATAATATTCAAAAATAATATTTATAGAAAATTCATCTTTATTCAAAAAGTTGGGGCTTTACAATTTTCATTAGTCCAATGCTTTTATTATGACTTTCATCATAATCCACGTAAACAGATCATTTCCACAACTTAACAAGGAATGAAATACAAAGGATCGTTCACTATGCATGTGGTAATCCACATAGACAGGTTATTCCAACAGAATAATAAAGAATGGAATAACAGAAGGATTCACCATGCATGCGATAGAGACCGCACAGACAGGTTATTCCCAACAGAATAATAAATAATGGAACTAGGTCTGGCGTAAACGCTCAGACAGGATATTCCGACAGAATAATAAATAATGGAACCGGTCCCAAAGCGTAACGAATGCAGACGAGGATATTCCGACAGAATAATAAAGAACGGAATATTAGAAGAATTTCACCATGTATGCAGTACTTTGCATAGACAGGTTATTCCAACATAATAATAAAGAATGGAATAACAGAAGTTCTCTTCATGAATAAGAACGAAAGAATACCCATTACGAGTACAACAAATAATACCCCCTACCTTTGAAAGAAGAGTATTCCGACTGGTAGGGCGATGATATACTCGAAGAAACTTGTACTACGCTCAAAGCTTTCTTAAACTCTTAAGAAATACGCTCAAGATTATAGAAGAAAAACTCTCTCTATAGCTTTTCTCTCTAGAGTTTCAGTGAATTCGTAAAAAATAATGAATGAATGAGCTTCTATTTATAGAAAAATGGATTGCATAGTAACTAACTCATGAAACGGTCCAGATTGATTTACTTTAATCTGACAAATCCATATTTAAAGCAAAATCTTTTAAATAAAATATAATATATTCTATTTATAATCTAATAAAATGAATAACTTTATAAAAGATTTTACTATTCAGGCACTATGCAAAAACTATGCATAATAAAATATTGTAAGACCCCAAATTTTATGAAATAAAAGTATTCAATTTTTCTATTCAGTAAATGGTTAAATTGATAAAAAGTTTAAAGTTAATGGTGATATTTGAAATTTTTTCAAAATAAGCAAGTGGCTATAAAATATTTATTATTGTCGGGGAATATTCGTTTGGTCGTGGAATATTCTTGTTGTCGGGAATATTAAATATTTACAGTAGCGACCATTTAGGGCCCCATAATGAGAATAAGCATCGGATGAAGAAAACGATAAATTTGAGTTTTTATAAATAATTACGTGGTTATTCACCAATTAACACTGTTAGAATACCTAGTGGTTAAAATACGATGTCTACGCGTGAATTACTGGTAAGTAGAACACGGTATTACATACAAGATTTTTCAATTATTGATTCTTACGTGAGAAGGCACTACTCAATAATTGTTACAGTAATTACTGTTCAATATTTTATTTTATTGATTCAATAATTGCTGCGTTGATATTTTATATTATTGTTGTTTCAATAATTGTCACTGCACAGTATCTCCATTATTAGATCAATAATTCATATTATTTGAATAATATTATGAGATAGCATTATTGGCAATGTCTAGAAAGTTTTATCAAGGAAAGTTTTGGTCACCTAATTGCGCGTCAGTAAGGAAAAATTCTTATTGGAAAGCCCCTCTTTCACAGGAACTAGTTGTCATAAATGCGATTCTATAATATTATTTGTGAATAATTAATTATTGATTCATATGATAAGGTAATATTTATTTTATGTGGATATAAATGTTGGATATATTTATTGTGGTTAAAAATGAAAGAGTTAATGTTGAGGTGTTTTATCAGTATTTTTGTCGGAATAAAGGTATTAAAAAAAATTAAACCAGTATTTTTGAGATATATTGCGTGAGTTATAATTTTTAATCCGACCGTTGGATCGTTGTAATTTTTGGATATGTTATACATATATAAGTTGAGTATATGTCCACAAATTTTGAACCGTTAAAAATGAACGTATGATTTGTTATGAATTTTAAGAGGTGACTGGTTCAGAAATTGTTGAAGTATCCGAATTTAGCATTTTGGTGGAAAATTCTAGAAATGGGTGTGCCCCACTTTTGGTTGTTGGGAAAGATGGCTGATTTTTGGTGGGTGGAATAGTAGCAGGTAAAGTCATCAGGTAGCAGGTCAAGTCTACTTCGGCGTGCTAACATTTTCCTATAAATAGAGGGCTAAGTTAAAATTGAAAATCACACTAGAATTCATAAGTTTTCTCTCTTTTTCTCTCTAGATTATCGAGTGTATTTTGTGAGTATTTAAATACTTGGTGAGTTGCTATTCATCGATTACAAGTTTTCTTTGACGTCATATCAGATATCCAATCGAAGTCTTCTTTTTTTGAGGTAAGGGATAGTAAGGGATTTTAAGGGTTGTTATGTTTTTCAGTTTCGTAATTTTTCTGACCTTCAAAAATTCTGAAAAAATTTGAAATGATAAATTGATGAGTTTTATTGATTGTGTCCAAAAATGGTAATTTTTGGATGTATAGATTAAGAGTTGTGAATTTTACGAGAAAAGACTATTTTAAAAAAAAACCCTTATAACTCGTTGTGGTTAACTCCAAAATTGATAAAATTTTTATTGGAAGTATATCTGTATAATATCAGTGTACTCTATGAATTTTGGAATTTTTGGATAAAATTACAATTTATGATAAATGTCTAAATATTAAAGTGGTTTTGGCCATATATGAAAATAGTAAATGAATTTTAAAAATTCTGAGAAAAATATATGTTCAATATGAGACTATATTCTGCTAAATCCCAGAAAAAAAATATTTTTGGAACTGATTTGATATTTTTCATGAAAATGGACTAGTTATGAGTAAATGAATTAAATATCTTATGTGAAGTAAGAAAATTGAAAAATAGGATTTTATGGCTTGAGAATCCTATATGAGGTATATGCTGATTTTTGATGAGGGTTTTGGTTATTTAGTGATTAAATCTTATGAGTTTGGCATTTTAAGATGATTAAATGCATTATTTAGTAAAGTGTAAACAATTAAAATAAATTGTTTATAAGTTTAAGAAATATTATTTCAATATCATTATACCGAAATATTGGTATAGATTTTATTGTGGAATTTCTACCTTTTTATGTCGGGTTTACTATTCATGAGTTCTTATTCACGAGTTCTTATTCATGAGTTACTTATTCACGGTTTCTTATTCATGGATTACTATTCACGAGTTCTTATTCATGATAAAATTGGTTTCTTTTTTCTAACCAAATTATAGTTGATTTATGTATATTACTCTTGAGATTAAATCTAGATGTTTTGATTATATTGATTTTACTATTATATATAACATTTTTATAACCTTAATGATGATATTTCTCTTTGACTTGAGTGTAAAGATGGGTAGATTTTTGGTATGATCATGACTATGGGTTCTCTTTGGCCAAGAAGTGCAAAGTTGAATTGTTGGTTGGTATGATCATGACCATTGAATTTATAATTGAATATCTTTAGCTTAAGTGCAAAGGTGAAATGATCAACATTGTTATAATTATTGTTTATATAAATTATGAAATGATTATATATTTCTTTGAGATATTAATATATTTGGCTTGTAGTGCAAATATGAATGTTGATGAATATATTTGGCTTTTAGTAGTGCAAATATGAATCATTGATGAATATATTTGGCCCGTAGTACAAATATGAATCGTTGATGAATATATTTGGCACGTGGTGCAAATATGAATCTGTTGAGGAATATCTTTGGCTGTGGTGTGCAAGATGAATTGTTGATGAATATCTTTGGCCCGTAGTGCAAAGATGGTGCATTGATGAATATCTTTGGTAGTAGTGCAAAGATGAAATTGCTAGTATGATTATAAACAGGGACTGTGATTTGGTATAACCATGATCTTTTATGTTTCAGGTAAAAACATGTGATGAAAATATCTTCGTCTTGGATGCGAAGAGGAATTTAGAATTACAATTATGATTATGAGTTATTCATATAATTGTGGAAATGAACTGTTGATTGATGTTACAGGGATAAAACATTGTTTGTGGATTTTTAACATGGAGAAGATAATAGACTTTATGGTCTATTTGACTCTTCTAATGGATTGTTCGTTCCGCTGCAACTATAGTTGAAATTTTTATCATCTACCATATGTTCTAAATCTCTGATTTATTATTGATGAAGGCTATTGATAATTTAATTATCTTTAGTCATGATATTCTTTACTGAAGCTAGTTGTGCTCACCCTTTTTGCTTCACAATTCCTTTCGTGTAATAAGAGTGTAGTTTGGGTCGAGCGAAATGTAACAGAGAATAGAACGGTGATCATCATTTAGTAGTTATATTTGGTGAATCAAATACGGTGAAGCGAACCCAACGTTAGAAGGGTGTTTTGCCACTATCATACAAGATGTCTAAAGACATACAACTTCGTGTCATCATAAGACAGGGTTGTGCAAATCCACTTACTAAGTATATCTACGCGCATTACCTATATGATCTTGGTGTTTGTTTGAAGTATAATTCTCAATTAGAGACAAAAGGAGATAATGATATGTCAAGAGAAGACTCACCATTGGAAAGAATATGATAGTAATATTCTTGTTTTTCTTTGGGGTCTATTGGGTCAACCAAGGATAATTCTGTGTCCATATGATATATATCATAACCTGGAAGCATGACTTCCCATGTACGAAGGTTTCCTTGGGCACTTCCCAAATATTCTAATTTCTAAAACAGTTTTTGACTATACCTTTATGTAGGTATCACTATGAGATGTTGTCCACTGATGGGACATTTGTCACATTACGGTTGGGACACGAGTCACAGTTGGTATATATTTGTATCCAAACTCACAGCATATGTGTTGTTGTATTTTGTACGACAAATGTTGTAATAAAGTTGTAGTTGTTTTCTGTACCATGTATTTGGCGACTCAGAATAGGTTGGGTGAAATGGACCTATTTTGGGGTTGTCACATTTGGTATTAGAGCTATAAGTAAAGAGCCCCGAGCCTCTCGCTGGTGACTTCCTGTTGATGGGGGATGCACCGAAGCCAGACTCTCCGTAGGGGACGCCGTTCTGCGGTGGCAAACTGATAGGTACCAATGTGAGGTGCTGTCCATTGATGGGACATTTGTCACATTTGGTCTCAGAGCTTAGGGATATGGTCTCTGGCGGGATCGGGGAATATAACTAGGAGGGGAGAGATGAGTAAATCCTTCGCTAGTGTGTCCTACCTAAGCTTATTTGTTGGTCAGTCTTAATATGGGGATATTATGTGATATGTTAATTTGTTCAATTAACATTTGTTTTGAAGCTGTATTCTAGAATGATATCTGAAATACAGGAGATGAGCAATGGAGAAATCATGAGGACAGGGAAGACGGAATCTGAAATGAAAGCAAGGTATTCTCAACTCTTGAAATACCAGGTACGTAAATTTTGGGGTCGAAATTTCATAAGGAGGGGATATTGTAAGACCCCGAATTTTATGAAATAAAAGTATTCAATTTTCCTATTCAGTAAATGGTTAAATTGATAAAAAGTTTAAAGTAAATGGTGATATTTGAATTTTTTTCAAAATAAGCAAGTGGCTATAAAATACTTATTATTGTCGGGGAATATTCGTTTGGTCGTGGAATATTCTTGTTGTCGGGGAATATTCGTACGACGGCGTAGCCATTTATGGGTCTCATAACAGAATAACTGTCGGATGAAGAAAACGACAAATTTGAGTTTTTATAAATAATGGCGTAGTTGTTACCGTTAACACTATTGGAATACCCGATGGTTAAGATACGATGTCTACGTAGTATTGCGTAAGTAGCATTACGGTATTACCGATATTTTTCAATTATTGATTCTTACGTGAGAAGACACTACTCAATAATTATTACAGTAATTACTGTTCAATATTTTATTTTATTGATTCAATAATTGCTGCGTTGATATTTTATATTATTGTTATTTCAATAATTGTCACTGCACAGTATCTCCATTATTAGATCAATAATTCATATTATTTGAATAATATTATGAGATAGCATTATTGACAATGTCTAGAAAGTTTTGTCAAGGAGAGTTTTGGTCACCTAATTGCGCGCTAGTAAGGAGAAATTCTTATTGGAAAGCCCCTCTTTCACCTGAACTACTGGTTGTTTGTAAAATGCGATTCTATAATATTATTTGTGAATAATTAATTATTGATTCATATGATAAGGTAATATTTATTTTATGCGGATATAAATGTTGGATATATTTATTGTGGTTAAAAATGAAAGAGTTAATGTTGAGGTGTTTTATCAGTATTTTTGTCGGAATAAAGGTATTAAAAAAAATTAAACCAGTGTTTTTTGATATATTAAGTGAGTTATAATTTTTAATCCGACCGTTGGATCGTTGTAATTTTTGGATATGTTATACATATATAAGTTGAGTATATGTCCACAAATTTTGAACCGTTAAAAATGAACGATGATTTGTTATGAATTTTAAGAGGTGACTGTTCGTAAATTGTTGAAGTATCCGAATTTAGCATTTTGGTGGAAAATTCTAGAAATGGGTGTGCCCCACTTTTGGTTGTTGGGAAAGATGGCTGATTTTTGGTGGGTGGAATAGTAGCGGTAAAGTCATCGGTGTGCGAAGTCAAGTCTACTTGACGTCTTAACATTTTCCTATAAATAGAGGGCTAAGTTAAAATTGAAAATCACACTAGAATTCATAAGTTTTCTCTCTTTTTCTCTCTAGATTATCGAGTGTATTTTGTGAGTATTTAAATACTTGGTGAGTTGCTATTCATCAGTGCAAGTTTCCTTCAGCGTCATATCCGATATCCCGTCAGAAATGCTGCTCTCTTTGAGGTAAGGGATAGTAAGGGATTTTAAGGGTTGTTATGTTTTTCAGTTTCGTAATTTTTCTGACCTTCAAAAATTCTGGAAAAATTTGAAATGATAAATTGATGAGTTTTATTGATTGTGTCCAAAAATGGCGATTTTTGGATGTATAGATTAAGAGTTGTGAATTTTACGAGAAAAGACTATTTTAAAAGAAAACCCTTATAACTCGTTGTGGTTAACTCCAAAATTGATGAAATTTTTATTGGAAGTATATCTATATAATATCAGTGTACTCTATGAATTTCAAAATTTTTGGATAAAAGTACAATTTATGATAAATGTCTAAATATTCGGCGATTTTGGCCATATAAAAATAGTAAATGAATTTTAAAAATTATGAGAAAAATATATGTTCAATATGGGACTATATTCTGCTAAATTCCAGAAAAAAGAAATATTTTTGGAACTGATTTGGTATTTTCATGAAAATGGACTAGTTATGAGTAAATGAATTAAATATGTTATGTGATGTAAGAAAATTGGAAAATAGGATTTTATGGCTTGAGAATCCTATATGAGGTATATGCAGATTTTCGATGAGGGTTTTGGTTATTTGGTGATTAATCTTATGAGTTTGGCATTTTAAGATGATTAAATGCATTATTTAGTAAAGTGTAAACAATTAAAATAAATTGTTTATAAGTTTAAGAAATGTTATTTCAATATCATTATACCGAAATATTGGTATAGATTTTATTGTGGAATTTCTACCTTTTTGTGTCGGGTTTACTATTCATGAGTTACTATTCACGAAGTTACTTATTCATGAAGTTCTTATTCACGGTTACTAATCATGAGTTAC
This sequence comes from Panax ginseng, assembly GCA_020205605.1. Lineage (NCBI taxonomy): Eukaryota > Viridiplantae > Streptophyta > Magnoliopsida > Apiales > Araliaceae > Panax > Panax ginseng. Next base: position 12,991,790 of record CM035143.1, read on the forward strand.
TATTCACGAGTTACTTATTCATGACAAAATTGGTTTCTTTTTCTAACCAAATTATAGTTGATTTATAAATATTACTCTTGAGATTAAATCTAGATGTTTTGATTATATTGATTTTACTATTATATATAACATTTTATAATCTTAATGATGAGATTTCTCTTTGACTTGAGTGTAAAGATGGGTAGATTTTTGGTATAATCATGACTACGGGTTCTCTTTTGGCGAAGGTACAAAGTTGAATTGTTGGTTGGTATGATCATGACCATTGAATTTATAATTGAATATCTTTAGCTTAAGTCTGAAAGGTGAAATGATCAACATGGTTATAATTATTGTTTATATAAATTATGAAATGATTATATATTTCTTTGAGATATTAATATATTTGGCCTGTAGTGCAAATATGAACTGTTGATGAATATATTTGGCCCGTAGTGCAAATATGAACTGTTGAGGAATATCTTTGGCACAGTAGTGCAAAAGATGAATTGTTGATGAATATCTTTGGCGTAGTGAGTGCAGAAGATGGTGCATTGATGAATATCTTTGGCCGTAGTGCAAAGATGAAATTGCTAGTATGATTATAAACAGGAACTGTGATTTGGTATAACCATGATCTTTGATGTTTCAGGTAAAAACATGTGGTGAAAATTATCTTCGTCCTGGATGTGAAGAGGAATTTAGAATTACAATTATGATTATGAGTTATTCATATAATTGTGGAAAGGAACTGTTGATTGATGTTACAGGGATAAAACATTGTTTGTGGATTTTTAACATGGAGAAGATAATAGACTTTATGGTCTATTTGACTCTTCTAATGGATTCTTTCATTCCATTTAACTATGGTTGAAATTTTTATCATCTACCATATGTTCTAAATCTACGATTTATTATTGATGAAGGCTATTGATAATTTAATTATCTTTAGTCATGATATTCTTTCTTGAAGCTAGTTGTGCTCACCCTTTTGCTTCTTCAATTCCTTTCGTGTAATAAGAGTGTAGTATTTTGTCGAAAGCGATGGTAACAGGGAATAGAGCGGTGATCATCATTTAGTAGTTATATTTGGTGAATCAAATACGGTGAAGCGAACCCAACGTTAGAAGGGCGTTTTGCCACTATCATACAAGATGTCTAAAGACATACAACTTCGTGTCATCATAAGACAAGGTTGTGCAAATCCACTTACTAAGTATATCTACGCGCATTACCTATATGATCTTGGTGTTTGTTTGAAGTATAATTCTCAATTAGAGACAGTGGAGATAATGATATGTCAAGAGAAGACTCACCATTGGAAAGAATATGATAGTAATATTCTTGTTTTTCTTTGGGGTCTATTGGGTCAACCAAGGATAATTCTGTGTCCATATGATATATATCATAACCTGGAAGCATGACTTCCCATGTACGAAGGTTTCCTTGGGCACTTCCCAAATATTCTAATTTCTAAAACAGTTTTTGACTATACCTTTATGTAGGTATCACTATGAGATGTTGTCCACTGATGGGACATTTGTCACATTACGGTTGGGACACGAGTCACAGTTGGTATATATTTGTATCCAAACTCACAGCATATGTGTTGTTGTATTTTGTACGACAAATGTTGTAATAAAGTTGTAGTTGTTTTCTGTACCATGTATTTGGCGACTCAGAATAGGTTGGGTGAAATGGACCTATTTTGGGGTTGTCACATTTGGTATTAGAGCTATAAGTAAAGAGCCCCGAGCCTCTCGCTGGTGACTTCCTGTTGATGGGGGATGCACCGAAGCCAGACTCTCCGTAGGGGGCGCTTGCTCATGGATGTGGCAAATCGATAGTACCAATGTGAGGTGCTGTCCATTGATGGGACATTTGTCACATTTGGTCTCAGAGCTTAGGGATATGGTCTCTGGCGGGATCGGGGAATATAACTAGGAGGGGAGAGATGAGTAAATCCTTCGCTAGTGTGTCCTACCTAAGCTTATTTGTTGGTCAGTCTTAATATGGGGATATTATGTGATATGTTAATTTGTTCAATTAACATTTGTTTTGAAGCTGTATTCTAGAATGATATCTGAAATACAGGAGATGAGCAATGGAGAAATCATGAGGACGGGGAAGACGGAATCGAAATGAAAGCAAGGTATTCTCAACTCTTGAAATACCAATGCACGTAAATTTTGGGGTCGAAATTTCATAAGGAGGGATATTGTAAGACCCTTTAATTTTATGAAATAAAAGTATTCAATTTTCCTATTCAAAGAAATGGGTTAAATTGATAAAAAGTTTAAAGTAAATGGTGATATTTGAATTTTTTCAAAATAAGCAAGTGGTATAAAATACTTATTATTGTTTAGAATATTCGTTTGGTCGTGGAATATTCTTGTTGTCGGGGAATATTAAATGCACTGCCAGAGTAGCCATTTATGGGTCTCATAATGTAATAACCTGTCGGATGAAGAAAAACGACAAATTTGAGTTTTATAAATAATGGCGTAGTTATTCTGAATTAACACTATATTGGAATACCCGATGGTTAAGATACAAAGATGTCTGGCGTGAGTTGCATAAGTAGCGCACAGGTATTGCATGATGATTTTTTCAATTATTGATTCTTACGTGAGAAGACACTACTCAATAATTATTACAGTAATTACTGTTCAATATTTTATTTTATTGATTCAATAATTGCTGCGTTGATATTTTATATTATTGTTATTTCAATAATTGTCACTGCACAGTATCTCCATTATTAGATCAATAATTCATATTATTTGAATAATATTATGAGATAGCATTATTGACAATGTCTAGAAAGTTTTGTCAAGGAGAGTTTTGGTCACCTAATTGCGCGCTAGTAAGGAGAAATTCTTATTGGAAAGCCCCCTCTTTCCTGGGAACGGCCTGGTTGTCATAAATGCGATTCTATAATATTATTTGTGAATAATTAATTATTGATTCATATGATAAGGTAATATTTATTTTATGCGGATATAAATGTTGGATATATTTATTGTGGTTAAAAATGAAAGAGTTAATGTTGAGGTGTTTTATCAGTATTTTGTCTTAATAAAGGTATTAAAAAAAAAAAACCGGTGTTTTTGAGATATATTAAGCGTGAGTTATAATTTTTAATCCGACCGCTTGGATCGTTGTAATTTTTGGATATGTTATACATATATAAGTTGAGTATATGTCCACAAATTTTGAACCGTTAAAAATGAACGTATGATTTGTTATGAATTTTAAGAGGTGACTGGTTCAGAAATTGTTGAAGTATCCGAATTTAGCATTTTGGTGGAAAATTCTAGAAATGGGTGTGCCCCACTTTTGGTTGTTGGGAAAGATGGCTGATTTTTGGTGGGTGGAATAGTAGCAGGTAAAGTCATCAGGTAGCAGGTCAAGTCTACTTTGCGTCTTTAACATTTTCTATAAATAGAGGGCTAAGTTAAAATTGAAAATCACACTAGAATTCATAAGTTTTCTCTCTTTTTCTCTCTAGATTATCGAGTGTATTTTGTGAGTATTTAAATACTTGGTGAGTTGCTATTCATCAGTGCAAGTTTCCTTCAGCGTCATATCCGATATCCAGTCAGAAGTGCTGCTCTTTTGAGGTAAGGGATAGTAAGGGATTTTAAGGGTTGTTATGTTTTTCAGTTTCGTAATTTTTCTGACCTTCAAAAATTCTGGAAAAATTTGAAATGATAAATTGATGAGTTTTATTGATTGTGTCCAAAAATGGCGATTTTTGGATGTATAGATTAAGAGTTGTGAATTTTACGAGAAAAGACTATTTTAAAAGAAAACCCTTATAACTCGTTGTGGTTAACTCCAAAATTGATGAAATTTTTATTGGAAGTATATCTATATAATATCAGTGTACTCTATGAATTTCAAAATTTTTGGATAAAAGTACAATTTATGATAAATGTCTAAATATTCGGCGATTTTGGCCATATAAAAAATAGTAAATGAATTTTAAAAATTCTGAGAAAAATATATGTTCAATATGGGACTATATTATGCTAAATTCCAGAAAAGAAATATTTTTGGAACTGATTTGGTATTTTTCATGAAAATGGACTAGTTATGAGTAAATGAATTAAATATGTTATGTGATGTAAGAAAATTGGAAAATAGGATTTTATGGCTTGAGAATCCTATATGAGGTATATGCAGATTTTCGATGAGGGTTTTGGTTATTTGGTGATTAATCTTATGAGTTTGGCATTTTAAGATGATTAAATGCATTATTTAGTAAAGTGTAAACAATTAAAATAAATTGTTTATAAGTTTAAGAAATGTTATTTCAATATCATTATACCGAAATATTGGTATAGATTTTATTGTGGAATTTCTACCTTTTTGTGTCGGGTTTACTATTCATGAGTTACTATTCACGAGTTACTTATTCATGAGTTTCTTATTCACGAAATTACTAATCATGAGTTACTATTCACGAGTTACTTATTCATGACAAAATTGGTTTCTTTTTCTAACCAAATTATAGTTGATTTATAAATATTACTCTTGAGATTAAATCTAGATGTTTTGATTATATTGATTTTACTATTATATATAACATTTTTATAATCTTAATGATGAGATTTCTCTTTGACTTGAGTGTAAAGATGGGTAGATTTTTGGTATAATCATGACTACGGGTTCTCTTTGGCCAGTGGTACAAAGTTGAATTGTTGACTGGTATGATCATGACCATTGAATTTATAATTGAATATCTTTAGCTTAAGTGCAAAGGTGAAATGATCAACATGGTTATAATTATTGTTTATATAAATTATGAAATGATTATATATTTCTTTGAGATATTAATATATTTGGCCTGTAGTGCAAATATGAACTGTTGATGAATATATTTGGCCCGTAGTGCAAATATGAACTGTTGAGGAATATCTTTGGCCTGTAGTGCAAAGATGAATTGTTGATGAATATCTTTGGCCCGTAGTGCAAAGATGGTCTGTTGATGAATATCTTTGGCCGTAGTGCAAAGATGAAATTGCTAGTATGATTATAAACAGGAACTGTGATTTGGTATAACCATGATCTTTGATGTTTCAGGTAAAAACATGTGATGAAAATTATCTTCGTCCTGGATGTGAAGAGGAATTTAGAATTACAATTATGATTATGAGTTATTCATATAATTGTGGAAAGGAACTGTTGATTGATGTTACAGGGATAAAACATTGTTTGTGGATTTTTAACATGGAGAAGATAATAGACTTTATGGTCTATTTGACTCTTCTAATGGATTGCTCATTCCGCTGCAACTATGGTTGAAATTTTTATCATCTACCATATGTTCTAAATCTCTGATTTATTATTGATGAAGGCTATTGATAATTTAATTATCTTTAGTCATGATATTCTTTATTGAAGCTAGTTGTGCTTTCCCCCTTTGCTTCACAATTCCTTTCGGGTAATAAGAGTGTAATATTGGGTCGAAAGTGAGAGTATGAGGGAATAGAACGGTGATCATCATTTAGTAGTTATATTTGGTGAATCAAATAAGGTGAAGCGAACCCAACGTTAGAAGGGCGTTTTGCCACTATCATACAAGATGTCTAAAGACATACAACTTCGTGTCATCATAAGACAAGGTTGTGCAAATCCACTTACTAAGTATATCTACGCGCATTACCTATATGATCTTGGTGTTTGTTTGAAGTATAATTCTCAATTAGAGACAGTGGAGATAATGATATGTCAAGAGAAGACTCACCATTGGAAAGAATATGATAGTAATATTCTTGTTTTTCTTTGGGGTCTATTAGATCAACCAAGGATAATTACGTGTCCATATGATATATATCATAACCTTGGAAGCATGACTTCCATGTATACGAAGGTTTCTCGAAAGCACTTCCCAAATATTCTAATTTTAAAAAGCAGCTTTTGACTATACCTTTATGTAGGTATCACTACTGAGATCTCATCCAATCGATGGGACATTTGTCACATTACTATTGGGACACGAGTCACAGCTTGGTATATATTTGTATCCAAACTCACAAAGATATGTGTTGTTGTATTTTATACGACAAATGTTGTAATAAAGTTGTAGTTGTTTTACGTACCATGTATTTGGCGACTTTCGAATAGGTTGGGTGAAATGGACCTATTTTGGGGTTGTCACATTTGGTATTAGAGCTATAAGTAAAGAGCCCCGAGCCTCTCGCTGGTGACTTCCTGTTGATGGGGGATGCACCGAAGCCAGACTCTCCGTAGGGGACGCCTGATTCTGCGGTGTGGCGGCAAGTCGATAGTACCAATGTGAGGTCTTTGTCCATTGATGGGACATTTGTCACATTTGGTCTCGTAGCTTAGGGATATGGTCTCACTGGCGGGATCGGGGAATATAACTAGGAGGGAGAGATGAGTAAATCCTTCGCTAGTGTGTGTCCTACCTAAGCTTATTTGTTGGTCGTCTCTTAATATGGGGATATTATGTGATATGTTAATTTGTTCAATTAACATTTGTTTTGAAAATCAGTATTCTAGAATGATATCCAAAATACGGGAGATGAAAGCAATGGAGAAATCATGGGACGGGAAGGGAAGACGAAATCAAATGAAAGCAAGGTATTCTCAACTCTTGAAATACCGAGTGCACGTAAATTTTGGGGTCGAAATTTCATAAGGAGGGATATTGTAAGACCCCGAATTTTATGAAATAAAAGTATTCAATTTTCCTATTCAGTAAATGGTTAAATTGATAAAAAGTTTAAAGTAAATGGTGATATTTGAATTTTTTTCAAAATAAGCAAGTGGCTATAAAATACTTATTATTGTCGGGGAATATTCGTTTGGTCGTGGAATATTCTTGTTGTCGGGAATATTCGTACGACGGCGTAGCCATTTATGGGTCTCATAACAGAATAACTGTCGGATGAAGAAAACGACAAATTTGAGTTTTTATAAATAATGGCGTAGTTATTACTGCTACTATTGGAATACCCGATGGTTAAGATACGATGTCTACGCGTAGTTGCATAAGTAGCACTGCGGTATTACACGATATTTTTCAATTATTGATTCTTACGTTGAGAAGACACTACTCAATAATTATTACGATAATTACTTTTATTCAATATTTTATTTTATTGATTCAATAATTCTTTGCGTTGATATTTTATATTATTGTTATTTCAATAATTGTCACCGCACAAATATCTCCATTATTAGATCAATAATTCATATTATTTGAATAATATTATGAGATAGCATTATTGACAATGTCTAGAAAGTTTTGTCAAGGAGAGTTTTGGTCACCTAATTGCTTGGCTAGTAAGGAGAGAATTCTTATTGAAAGCCCCTCTTTCCGGGAGCTACTGGTTGTCATAAATGCGATTCTATAATATTATTTGTGAATAATTAATTATTGATTCATATGATAAGGTAATATTTATTTTATGCGATATATAAATGTTGGATATATTTATTGTGGTTAAAATGAAAGAGTTAATGTTGAGGTGTTTTATCAAGATTTTTGTCGGAATAAAGGTATTAAAAAAATTAAACCAAAGGTTTTTTGAGATATATTAAATGTGAGTTATAATTTTTTAATCCGACCGTTGGATCGTTGTAATTTTTGGATATGTTATACATATATAAGTTGAGTATATGTCCACAAATTTTGAACCGTTAAAAATGAACGTATGATTTGTTATGAATTTTAAGAGGTGACCGGTTCGTAAATTGTTGAAGTATCCGAATTTAGCATTTTGGTGGAAAATTCTAGAAATGGGTGTGCCCCACTTTTGGTTGTTGGGAAAGATGGCTGATTTTTGGTGGGTGGAATAGTAGCAGGTAAAGTCATCAGGTAGCAGGTCAAGTCTACTTTGGCGTGCTAACATTTTCCTATAAATAGAGGGCTAAGTTAAAATTGAAAATCACACTAGAATTCATAAGTTTTCTCTCTTTTTCTTTCTAGATTATCGAGTGTATTTTGTGAGTATTTAAATACTTGGTGAGTTGCTATTCATCGATGCAAGTTTCCTTCAAATATCATATCCGATATCCAATGGAAGTCTTTCTTTCTTTTGAGGTAAGGGATAGTAAGGGATTTTAAGGGTTGTTATGTTTTTTCAGTTTCGTAATTTTTCTGACCTTCAAAAATTCTGGAAAAATTTGAAATGATAAATTGATGAGTTTTATTGATTGTGTCCAAAAATGGAGATTTTTGGATGTATAGATTAAGAGTTGTGAATTTTACGAGAAAAGACTATTTTAAAAGAAAACCCTTATAACTCGTTGTGGTTAACTCCAAAATTGATGAAATTTTTATTGAAAGTATATCTATATAATATCAGTGTACTCTGTGAATTTCGAAATTTTTGGATAAAAGGACAATTTATGATAAATGTCTAAATATTCAGCGATTTTGGCCATATGAAAAATAGTAAATGAATTTTAAAAATTTTGAGAAAAATATATGTTCAATATGGGACTATATTCTGCTAAATTCCAGAAAAGAAATATTTTTGAAACTGATTTGGTATTTTTCATGAAAATGGACTAGTTATGAGTAAATGAATTAAATATGTTATGTGATGTAAGAAAATTGAAAAATAGGATTTTATGGCTTGAGAATCCTATATGAGGTATATGCAGATTTTCGATGAGGGTTTTGGTTATTTGGTGATTAATCTTATGAGTTTGGCATTTTAAGATGATTAAATGCATTATTTAGTAAAGTGTAAACAATTAAAATAAATTGTTTATAAGTTTAAGAAATGTTATTTCAATATCATTATACCGAAATATTGGTATAGATTTTATTGTGGAATTTCTACCTTTTTGTGTCGGGTTTACTATTCATGAGTTACTATTCACGAGTTACTATTCATGAGTTACTATTCACGAAGTTACTAATCATGAGTTACTATTCACGAGTTACTATTCATGACAAAATTGGTTTCTTTTTCTAACCAAATTATAGTTGATTTATAAATATTACTCTTGAGATTAAATCTAGATATTTTGATTATATTGATTTTACTATTATATATAACATTTTTATAATCTTAATGATGAGATTTCTCTTTGACTTGAGTGTAAAGATGGGTAGATTTTTGGTATAATCATGACTACGGGTTCTCTTTGGCCAGTGAGTACAAAGTTGAATTGTTGACTGGTATGATCATGACCATTGAATTTATAATTGAATATCTTTAGCTTAAGTGCAAATGTGAAATGATCAACATGGTTATAATTATTGTTTATATAAATTATGAAATGATTATATATTTCTTTGAGATATTAATATATTTGGCCCGTAGTACAAATATGAATCTGTTGATGAATATATTTGGCCTCAGAGTGCAAATATGAATCTGTTGAGGAATATCTTTGGCTGTGGTGCAAAGATGAATTGTTGATGAATATCTTTGGCCCGTAGTGCAAAATGGTGCATTGATGATGGATATCTTTGGTAGTGGTGCAAAGATGAAATTGCTAGTATGATTATAAATGAGGCTGTGATTTGGTATAACCATGATCTTTGATGTTTCGTAAAAAACATGTGGTGAAAATTATCTTCGCCCCGGATGCGAAGAGAAATTTAGAATTACAATTATGATTATGAGTTATTCATATAATTGTGGAAAGGAACTGTTGATTGATGTTACGTGGATAAAACATTGTTTGTGGATTTTAACATGGAGAAGATAATAGACTTTATGGTCTATTTGACTCTTCTAATGGATTGCTTCATTCATTGCGAACTATGGTTGAAATTTTATCATCTACCATATGTTCTAAATCTCCGATTTATTATTGATGAAGGCTATTGATAATTTAATTATCTTTAGTCATGATATTCTTTATTGAAGTTAGTTGTGCTCACCCTTTTTGCTTCACAATTCCTTTCGGTGTAATAAGAGTGTAGGTAAATTGGGTCGAGGGGGTAACAGGGGAATAGAACGGTGATCATCATTTAGTAGTTATATTTGGTGAATCAAATAAGGTGAAGCAAACCCAACGTTAGAAGGGCGTTTTGCCACTATCATACAAGATGTCTAAAGACATACAACTTCGTGTCATCATAAGACAAGGTTGTGCAAATCCACTTAATGAGTATATCTACGCGCATTACCTATATGATCTTGGTGTTTGTTTGAAGTATAATTCTCAATTAGAGAGTGGAGATAATGATATGTCAAGAGAAGACTCACCATTGGAAAGAATATGATAGTAATCTTCTCGTTTTTCTTTGGGGTCTATTGGGTCAACAAAGGATAATTCTGTGGACATATGATATCTATCATAACCTGGAAGCATGGCTTCCCATGTACGAAGGTTTCCTTGAGCACTTCCCATATATTCTAATTTCTAAAACAGTTTTTGACTATACCTTTATGTAGGTATCACTTTGTGAGTCTTTGTCCACTTATGGGACATTTGTCACATTACTATTGGGACACGAGTCACAGTTGGTATATATTTGTATCCAAACTCACAGCATATGTGTTGTTGTATTTTGTACGATAATTGTTGTAATAAAGTTTTAGTTATTTTCTGTACCATGTATTTGGCGACTCAGAATAGGTTGGGTGAAATGGACCTATTTTGGGGTTGTCACAAATATAATATATTCTAATTATTATCTAATAAAACATATAACTTTATAAAAGTATTCTGTTTTATATAAAAAAGATTTTACTATGCAAAATACTATGCATAATAGAATATAATATATTTTATTTATAGAATAACTTTATAAAAGTATTCTGTTTTATATAAAAAGATTTTCTGTTTTATTACATTAATAATACCAATAAAATAAAACTGAGTGACTTATCACATAAGCATCAATAATCAATACCGTGCTATTTACCAAAATAGAAAAAAATTTGAATACTTTTATTTCATAAAATTCGGGGTCTCTCTCTCTCTCTCTCTCACACACACACACACACACATATATATATATAGTCTATTTCTGGTGCATACTTTTTTATTTTATATATCATGCTCACCATTTTTAGCGACGGACCGACGATAGTTTGGTCCGTCGCTATAGAACAGATAAACGATTTATATGTTATGGCAACGGTTCGATGCGTAACTTCTCTGATATACGCGACAGACTGAACCGTCGTCCGATCCGTCGCTAAAGGTGATGAACAAAGTATGTTAACTAAAGGAGTATATACTATCCTCTCTGTATATATGTTATTTACTGATCATTAAAGAACCAATTCTAAAAAATAAATTTTTTTTCCCAATCATAGCTTTTAGGACTGCGAAAAAAATGTATAAAGACAATTGTTCTAAATCATCTATATTAATAAGATAAAACTCATTTTGAATTTGGGCGAGAAAGCAGAAGAACGGTTCAGACTTATTCTGATTGATTTGGTTGGAAAAGCACAAGTACAGTTCAGATTCATTCTAATTGATTTGGGCGGAAAAAGGTGGTGGGAAATGAAGGAGGAGAGAGATGAAATGAAAGTGAGATTGTTGAAATGGTAAGAGAGAATTTCGTTACGCCGTACCTTTAGACACGAACAATTACTAGTTCCATAACACGTCATGCAAAATTTTTATTTTAATATACAAAACCTTGACGGGAGATATTTTTCATATTATTGGTAGAATAATTTTTTTTTTCAAGGAGTTTTTCTATAATATATGGATCGTCCATTTATTTATGACTTTATACAAAATGTATAAAGTTTAAAATCTGTAATAGAAAGATTAAATAGTTTGGTACTTGGGCCCCTAATCTTGTGCACTACCTTATTAAATGGCCACATGTAGTTGTGAAAACACTAAACAGAATCCACGACGAAGGAATAAATATTTAAATCTCACCAACCTCTCATTTATTAATATAATAAAATAAAAGGAGATTAAAGAAACACTAGTAATAAAAATCATCAACTTATAATTTTATATTATTTTTTTCTTCTTTTTTCCTGTTATTACTCATCAAAATTTTAGAATTATGTTTATTTGCAAAAAATATAATTGGAATCATTATTTTTCTTAATTTAACATTATTTCAAAATATTTTATTCTATAATGAAGAATTAATAATTTTTAAATAGTCTTATTATGAACTATTTTTTGTCATTCGTGTAACTATTTATAAAAAATAATTATATAATCTCATGATAAATATGAGATTAATAATCTCCCCACATATTTAGGTATCAAATGGCTTTATGGGTATTAATTGATGAACTCTCACAAGGTTTATATTAATTTTTTAAAAAATTAATTCATTTTATGTTGGTTACACCTATAACTCACATATCAAGTAATTCTCCTGATTTAAAGTTAAAGATATATTTTGATTTTAAAAAAATTTATACTATAAATTATATAAAAAATATTATTAAGTATAAAAGTAATTAGTTTTAGATTTATAAATATCACAAATTACTTATAGAGAGAGAGAAAGAGACAAAGAAAGGGAGACAGAGTTGATGGGGTTGATCCAGAATTCCAAATCCAAGCACCACTCACTAACGATGGGGTTCGACTTGGCACAGAAATCCTCTTCCACCCACTACATACCACCAAACATCTCCATTTTTCTCTTTTTCTATCTCATTATTTTATTTATAGTAATAAATATAAAGAACATATTTTTTATTTGTATATACTGCCATATATGTATACTTATATTATTATAAACAACCCCTTTTTCCTATATATATATATCTATAAATCAGTTGGTATGGTGTTAATTTAAGCCCTCCCATTTGTTTTCTTCAAGAAAGAGGGGAAAAACAATCCCACGTAAAAACTGAAGCTTTTTCAATAGTAAGTTCTTCTGAAATTCTCTTTTTCTATTGTTTGGATATATATATTTCCTTCTTGTATTTTACTCTGTTTAAGAGATCTTTATAGGAGCCGGGAGGTGACTGAATATACTACTGAGATCTGTGTGACTCAATTAGATTTAAATTTACTGAAGCATATTGCCATTTTAACAAAGAGTAAAATAAACCCACCATAATTTGCACATCTATATTTGATTAACAGTATCAAATTGATCTCATTTAGCTGATTATTGTTATGTAGTATTAACCGTTTATCTTAGAGTGCCAACTGGTCTTTTCAAATGGTGTATGGTACCCAATGGATGATGAGATTATGGAAGGAAGTCTATTTTGTTGTTTTTTAACATATTCAATTAACTTTTTTTTTTGTTTCCCATATTCAAACACATTATCTCTATCAGAGAAGCAAAAATATTTGTGGGTTTGTTGCCAAAGATTGTTGAATTTATTTTTTATAATCATCATTATGATTTTCTATTTGATATTCCAGCCATGGGGTTCTGGTTCTCTACTTCTTCATTAGAAATCAACTAAAATATTATTGCCCTGATTCGACGAACCCAATTTTCATTCATTCAGGTTTTTGTGTAAAATAAGATGAGAGGAGCGGGTTTCTGGCAACTTGGACAGTCAATCACCCGCCGTCTTGCTCAAGCTGATAAGAAGGCTGTGGCTCGCAGATGCTATGCCAGTGAAGCTGATCTCAAGAAGACAGTTCTGTATGATTTCCATGTTGCCAATGGTGGGAAGATGGTGCCATTTGCTGGTTGGAGTATGCCAATTCAGTACAAGGACTCAATCATGGACTCTACTGTAAACTGTAGGGAGAATGGTAGCCTCTTTGATGTATCACATATGTGTGGGCTAAGTCTCAAGGGGAAGGACAGCATTTCTTTTCTTGAAAAGCTGGTCATCGCGGATGTTGCTGGACTTGCCCCTGGGACCGGGACATTGACCGTCTTCACAAATGAGAAGGGAGGGGCGATTGATGATTCAGTGATCACCAAGGTGACAGATGATCATATATACCTGGTTGTGAATGCTGGGTGCAGAGACAAGGATCTTGCACATATTGAGGAGCATATGAATGCATTCAAAGCCAAAGGTGGGGATGTGTCTTGGCACATCCATGATGAGAGATCTCTTCTAGCCCTCCAGGTTAATATTCGAAGTCATCTTTTACAACTCATTTTTAAACTTTCATGTACCCTTCAAAGTATCATATTTTTTACCAAGTTTGGGCCTCTAAATCAAAACATAATTCTACCGTTTGTTCTTGATATCATTTCTTACTCCAAATGTCATTTTTAATTTGCATTAAAATATTTACTTTTTACTTAATAAAGTCTTTGCCATGTGGGTCAGAATATTGTATACAATTAGATGCAATATCTGCATTAGGCATAAACAGAAACAAACACCTCCGCCCATATGATGTATCTATCCTATAACTGATATTTATATATAATTTTCTTCACACCTCTGGTGCAGGGTCCTTTGGCAGCTCCAGTTCTTCAGCACCTTACAAAGGAGGATTTGAGCAAGCTATACTTTGGGGAATTTCAGATATTGGATATCAATGGTGCAAAATGCTTTCTCACTAGAACAGGGTATGTCGCTATCTGGTTTCTGTCTAAAGCAATCACTAGGTTTTTGTGGTGATGGGACTGCATACTTTACTTGTATGTAACGTGGTGTTTGCAGAACGATGCCATTCTGTTTTTACATTTACCAAAGGTTATAGACTGAGAAAATTACAAAAGTGTGCTTATCAAATGGATTCATCTTGTGCGATTAGGCACATGCCTAAAAACATTGATTAAACTTATCAGGAGTCTATTATGCGATATATATAACTTGATTATCATAGATAACTGGTCTTTCTGAAAAGGCTACAGAACTAAGTCCTTGCACATATGGTAACTGGGCATGTATTTTAACTTTTTCAATCAAACCATTGTTGTTTCTTCTCACTATATCTACTTTTTTAATCAGGTTTATGTTAGTAAAGAAATTAATGCTCAAGTTCTTATGATTATTTGGAGTGACAGGTTATGATATAATGTTGATAAGTATTCTTTGATATCTATGTTGGGAATCTGGTCTTTGGATTTAAAATTCAATCTCGTTGATATTTCAAGTGCTTTCTTTTGTTGTTTAGACATTTCTAAGTGGGGATGGATGGGTGATGCAAGGACATTATTCCTTTTTTGGTGTTCTTGTTGAATACTTGTAAAAAATACCCTGTTTTATGTTCTCTTGGAGTGTTAATTTTGAGGTTTTCAAAGGAGACTGAACTTTGAAGTAAAAGTTATCAGAGTCCTCTTCTTTTGGTGGCTTATAATATGACAGAGAGAATTGAAGAACGGACACTTTGATCACATAGGCATCATGCAGTCCTGCAAAAGGATAGTTGAAAATTTTCTCTGTTACTGTATTCATGTTGAGTTGAAACTTGAAAGTTTACCTTGCTAGAGTTCTGCATATGCTAAGCTATAGTAGGATTGCACTCTCTATGAGAAACTTGTACGATTTGATTAGGAAGGTGTATGTAAAGCAACAATAAAACATAAATGAAAATATAAATCAACTCAAGCTTAAAAGACCCTACAGGCTAGCTTAAAAATAACAGCATAACCCTTGGCTCTGAAAGAAACACATAACCAAACTAACAGCTTATTAATATCTCTAGCTCTGAAAGAAACACACATGAAAAAAAACTAGCAGCATATTAATTTTTTCTTAATTTTAACTAGTTATCCAAGTACACCCATCACCCCATGGGCCTTGCCCTGGTATGAACCAATTTTCATTCTATCTATTTCTTTTCCTTGGTATTCTTTTTGCTTGCATTATGTTACACCTGTAAGATTAGAACCCTGTGATGATTGATCCATGAGTTGGCTCTGTCTTGTTAAGTTTAAGTTCTTACACGTTATTGTTATTATTATTATTATTGGAACATGGTCCATAGTATTGTTGAACAAATGGGATACTGTAGAGTCCATAGTCAGTAGTCAACTTCTCTCACCCAGGCTTTCTAAATAATCGAACACCCTTTTCCTAGGGTTAGGACTCTCGGTATATATTAAATCTTACTTACAAATTTTAGGTAGAAATGATTCAGTTTGGAACTTTGCTCCTATGACCAGTATTGGAATCCAGGAAGCTGTTTCAGAAACAAAATTAGGACCTCTAAGTTTTACATAATTTCTGCTTTGAGTATTTGCTGTTGAAACAATGTATTGCCGAGTGTTTCTTTGTCCTGGAAAATGTCTTACGGCATGTTTTTAGCCAAATTTGGTTGGATTATATTTAAAATTGAGAGTTTAATGCAGGCCCACTTTGGCCGCTTGCAAAATGGTGATGAAACCATATCCAATGATTCTATTTGAGAATTCGCGAGGAAATTATATTGGAGTTGGTTATAATTCCTGAAGAGTTTATACTAAATCATGTAGTTGAAAGGTTAAGTTGCCTAAAACACTAATGAGAATCTTTGACACAATGTACTAGTATATAAGTAATTTAGTCTCCCACCATACGCGCAAACATGTATTATTTTTTTTCCCCCACCATGTACTAATACAAAAGTTATGTAGGTAAAGTGATTAGCTTTGTGTTACATGAGGTTTTCAGGTATACAGGTGAAGATGGATTCGAGATCTCAGTACCTTCAGAGCATGCTGTGGACCTTGCTAAGGCAATCCTAGAAAAATCTGAAGGCAAAGTAAGGTTGACGGGGCTGGGTGCTCGAGACAGTCTTCGACTTGAAGCTGGCTTGTGCCTCTACGGCAATGACATGGAACAGCACAGTACACCTGTAGAGGCAGGACTTACGTGGGCCATAGGAAAGAGAAGAAGAGCAGAAGGGGGCTTTCTTGGAGCGGAGGTGATTCTTAAACAAATTGCAGACGGCCCATCAATCAGGCGAGTTGGTTTGTTCTCCTCCGGACCCCCTGCCAGAAGTCACAGTGAGATTCAGAACGAGAAGGGAGAAAACATTGGGGAAGTCACAAGCGGAGGATTTAGCCCCTGCCTGAAGAAGAACATCGCCATGGGTTATGTCAAATCTGGATCCCACAAGGCAGGCACCAAAGTTAAGATTGTGGTTCGCGGAAAGTCGTACGAGGGAGCCATCACAAAAATGCCTTTCGTCCCAGCAAAATATTACAAGCCAACTTAAAGTTAATTCTTGTTTGGAATTTGATACACCTTGGTTGTCCTAATTATTACCCACTTCTACATGTTTTTGAAATGCTACAATCAATACCAATCTTCATTTTCTCTCTTAGTTTCCAAGAGTTAAAAGTAGAGATGTGTTTATCTTGCATGAGTTTATATGAATATAGACATGTCCTGTACTTTTGGGACTAGGATTCCTTTCCATTTCAAATAAACGGACTCTCCATTTTATAGTCTAAATTTAAAATCATCTTTTTCTTCTGTCATGATATTACATTCTAACACATTTTAAATCTAAATCCTGAAATGGAATATCCATTTATTTAAAATGGAGAGGATCCTTGTCCATACTCTTGTGAGCACAGAACACAACTGCATTTGCCATGTGCTTGTGCAGGTGTATGCAACATATAGACCAATGAATTTTAACAATACTTGTGTGTCTCTCATTCAATGTATTTTGTCCATCCAATGGTTCACATGTTCACACTGCTACAAACTAACATATAAGAATCTTATATAATAAAGCTTATTAACATTGCATGGTTCGTTTACGTGACTCCAAGAAGCAGAATTAGAGTCGGGTTAAAAGTAATATTCGAAAAACTCATTAGCAGACAAAAACGAAATACAAGTAGTTCATCATGCATGGTTCATTGAAGTGACTCCTGATGAACACAAGCCTGAACCCTGAAGTAAAATCAGGCATCAAGTAAAACATTAAATACACTCTCATTTGCAAACTAAAAAGTTATGGCCGCAATGGAACACGTTGATGGGGTGAACAGCAGAAACCCCTGGATCTAAGTTTAAGATAAAACATTATTCTCCCTCAGCAAACCTGGGCGTACCAAATATAAAGTATTCCAGCACTTAACGACCATGAAGGTGCGTCTACAGTCTTTATATGTCAAGCAGCAGTCTCCTTGGGTCTTCAACAACATCTTTAATGCGCCTCAAGAAGAAGACAGCCTCTCTCCCATCAATCAGCCTATGATCATATGTTAGTGCAATGTACATCATTGGCCTTGAAACAATTTCCCCTCCGACAACCATTGGACGGTTCACAATTGAATGCATACCGAGAATAGCCGACTGCAACAACCATACAAAAGAATATGTAAGACTGCTTTATTCCCACTGGAAATGAAAAGTTTCTGACAATTAACCCAGTTGGATGTGGAATGTGCAACCAAATTTTCAATTGTTACATCAGTTAAAAGTGGCAGCATCATACCTGTGGGGGATTTATGATCGGAGTACTTAGAAGACTTCCATAAACACCTCCATTAGATATTGTGAATGAACCTCCAGCCATCTCATCAATTGATATGGAGCCATCAGTTGCCTTCTTTGCTAGGGTGTTGATCTCTTTCTCTATTTCAGCAAAGTTCATTTTATCAGCATTGCGTATAACTGGAACAACAAGGCCCTTGAAGAAGAAACATAGAGGAAGAAACTTTATTTTAGATAACAGTCTAAAGTAACAATAGGAACTTGACTTCAATGATCAATAAACGCCTCTTATTTCTTTTTGACAAGTCAACACATCACGGTATATTACATTTTCAGGAATATTTTATCTTTCGGAAAAGCAAATATGAGCAAAGAAAACTTCCTTTCAAACATGAGCTATAGCCAAGTGGTCTAGTGGGAGTTGATAATGATGGCCAAATTAATAAACTACAATTCAACAAGCAAAAATTCAAAATTGAGCTGATCACAAAAAGAAATCCACATGGGCAAAGGCGCAACAAGATTCCAAGAAACAGGATATTCATACAAAAGCTCTAAATATACCATTTAGGGACAATGCACACAGAGAATGTAGAAGAACTTTTGAGTAAATAGTATAGCCAGAAACTTCAAAAATCTATTACTTTAACAAAAACTGTTAATAAACAGGCATACACCCTGAGTTTCACATTACCTTAATAAGATTTTTAGTAAATGCCACGATAAACAGAAAAATATCAATGGTATGGAACTTAACCATTTTGTTTCAAATTGAACAGGATGTACCAAAACAATATATCAACTTTTAGAGCGACTTCTTTTTCTATATTTTACTGCTTCTGAGCTTGACTAAGTACAATTCAATTTGTTTCGTGCTTTTAGGCCCTCTGATTGATTAAGGTATGTTTATTTTCTTGCAAGAGGTTGTGAAAGCGATGACAAGGAATAACATTGACATCGCTTGTTCAAGACCTTTTGAGGCCAGGCTGCGAGTGATTCTCGTGAATCCCCTAGAGCCTTTTACTGGATTGTGGTGGGTGAGGACAAGTCGCATCAGAACCCCAAAACAAACAAAAAAGAAAAAGAAAGGAGGTTGGAAACGCAAGAGCTTCAAATAGGGTTAGGACTTGGGAGTCGGCTCCTTGCGATCACATTTGGTGAGTTGGATAAACAGAACAAAGGAAAACCCTTTCGAAAGTGTCTATTTTGGTAAATAATGTTATAGAAAGATGAACTTTACAAAAAAAATTAAAATAAGACCTGTAACAAGTTTTATAAACCAGAAACATTTGACTAACATTAATAAGTCATAAACCTCTGAAATGTGGATTAGCTCATTGCATAGACAACATCCACTGCTTTATAAATGACCCAATGCATTTTTCCAAAATGTATTGGGGACAATAATCAAGGATTATACTATCATCTGTGATTATCATGCAAATGTGGCAGCAAGAAATTTCTCTATTAATTGCACGATGCAAGGAAGAAAATAGGCATCAAGGCATGAGAAATGACTCACCTTCATATATAGTAAAACATTGATAAGAAAAGTACAAGACTGGTGTCCAATTAAGAGTCAACCAAATAACATAATATGCCTAAACTGCAAATTTAACTGGGCCTTTTCATGATTTCACCTAGTGGTCCAATAAGTAATTGACCTTCACATATAGTTAATTATTGATAGGAAAAGATTAAGATCGAACACCAATTATGAGTCAAACCAAAAAACATGCATTTCTAAACTGCAAAGTAAAATGGCTCTCCAGAAAAAGCACCAGTGCTAACACAGCAAAACTGTCATCACAGTATCACACTACTAAATATGGTGATTAGGATGGTGTAGACCAACTTGCACTTTAAAGTCCATGGACAACACATAAGATTGATGCACTAATCATTCACCACTGAAATGTTCCATTATTTAATTAAAAGACATCGGAATCATTACAACTTGTGACTGACCTTCGGTGTACCAACAGCTATACTAATATCAATATAATCTCTATAAATGATGTCATCCCCATCAATAACAGCATTAATGATTGGCTGATTCTGGAGCCCGCTAACAGCAGCCTGAAACAAAATAAAGTGTTACATAGAAAGTTATAAAACGAATAGGTGCACAAAATAGTGTGAACAAACACACAAATCCAACTGTACATGCAAGGTGCTGAATACCAGCAAATGACTGTACATACTTTGACAAAACCTGACATAAGTCCTAGCTTCACTCCATGCTTCTCAAGGAAGGCATCTTTATATTCAGAACGAAGCTTCATCAAATTAGTCCTAGACATTAAGGGTCAGAATGGCCAATATGTTAAGTGTCATAAGAGTGAAACAGGGAAAAGAAATGGATCCCAATCAGAAATGATAGAAGTTATAAAATTTATGAAATCATGCAATACCATTGTATTGCATTTGTCTAAATTATACTGTTAGAGATAGGTGTAAAACCACAAGGAACTATATGTTAGCAGAAGAAGGATCCAACATACAAAATATTTATATAATTAATTACACTTACATATCAACGTCGTTAAATGTGGTTAGCAATGCAAAAGTATTTTGAGAGTCTTTCAGCCGTGTTGCAACACGTTTCCTAAGCCTCGTCATTGGAACCTAAAAGAAAAATAATTTTGAATATTAAACAAACCAAGATAGATTTGTTAACCTCATGAAATAAACATATTGATAAATAATTAGAACTACAGTTGAGCATGCTTAATAAAACGAAAGGGGTATGGTTAAAGATTAGAGCAAAACAGTAACATGACATAATTCAAGAAGTTATTAGAAATCCTGATGCTTACTCTTCTTTCCCTTTCCTTTGGAGGAAGTTGGGGTTCAGTGGCTGAGGGTCTAGAAGGTGGCACAGAAGGTGATTTAGGCTTCTCCTTCGGCGGTGGGGTTTCTACCTTAGGAATTTTCTTTTCCACCTCCTTTTCTGCAGGAGCAGGCTCAGATGCAGCCTTGCTAGGTGCCTTCTCTGATGGAGCTACATGTGTAACACCTTCACCAGACTTTGAAATGATTGCTATCTTGGTACCTGGTTCCACAGTGTCACCTTCTTTGGCTACAAACTGAAAAAATTACATGGGCAAACATTAATTACACAGAAACATAATAGATCTTCAAACAAACAAAAAAAGATAACATCAAAGAGATTGTAATTAACTGATACTATGGACCCTACTAAAATTTAGTAATTTACCTCATGGATGACACCCGTTTCAGGACTTGCAACATCAATTGTCACCTGAATGAGGTAGCCGAAACTATTTAGACCAGACAATGATACTTGCGATGGTGCAGAAATGCTAAGTTCATAATACTACCTTATCAGTTTCAACTTGGGCGATCGGCTCATCAATACTAACATGATCACCTGGTTCTGCTCCCAGTTATCATAGAATGAGTTCAAGACACTCACAACTCACTAACTTTACAATTAGGTACATATTTTCATGAGTGCAGAATTCAGCAATATATGACAACTTACTTTTCAGAAAAGCGGCTAGAGTGCCATCAGTAATAGATTCACCCATAAAAGGGACGACAGCAGCAACCAGCTCACCTTCATTACAGAAAAGGATAAAATGAGCTATGTAGATCTTAAAGTAATCACAGTGGATATTCAAGAAGGAAGAGTCAAAAGAAAATATGAAATATCATACCACTATCTGATGAAAATGACCTACTGCACATCAAGACAGGATTATCTGTTTGAAGAAATGATACGACATCCCTGTGCCCACAAAAATATTTTAGGAAAGAAAAGTTAAGGAACTACGTTTGCCTTTGTTTTGTTCCCTCTTTGTTCATCTTGTTTAGCCATTAATGATGTGCAACCAAGTAAAAACCCATAAGTCGGAAATTTCTAAGTGAAAAATCTTCATCTGGTTATTCGGTCTAAGATTAATGAGAGCTAAATAAGTAATAGCAATAAGAGACATGTAAAGAGATTTTACCAACCTTACAGGCCTTGAATTAACTGGGCAACCTATCCATGATTTACAAAGTTCAGCAACACGAGAAATATATATTTGTATTTACATAATTACTCTTATGCCAAAATTAGAGAACCGGTCAAATTACCTTGGTGACAAACACCGAGTACAATTTTTGATCCTCTATTAAGATGTAGCATCTGTAGAAGTTCACATGTACAGAAGTGTTTTTATACAGTGAATATCAAGAGAACAATAATCTTGAAGTGAACCATGGCATGAAGTAAAGGAAAACTATAGGGTAGAAGTACAGAGAGTTCATAATAGTTAAAAGAAAAAAAAAATAATTAAGATCCCTAGTCTTTGAATGTGTAGTGCATCATTCATAAGGAGAAAGTGTCGTTATAATTCCCCAAGTGTTTGCTTCTAGACTTTAGTATTGGTTAACGTTAGAAAAACTCTTGAAGCTCCTCACCAATGATGGTCATTATCATCTCAGCTAAAATTTAGTATTCAGAAATGTGAAGTACTGTAATAAACAAACAATAAAAAGTGCCAACTAATCAAAATTGTCTATAGATTCATCAGCATGGAAACAATTTCATATCTCTAAAACTAGTAATTAGTGATGCTATGGCATCCCAAAGTTGCTATGTGCATTTAATTCTCTAACGCCGAAATTATTCCGGTACTGATCAACAACTATTTTGTACTCCTAACAGAAACTTTTCCAAAAATCCTAAATTGATTAGCATAACAACAAACAATTAACTATTCCACATCACCAAAACACAAAAATGGAAATTTAGACTAGCATGAGTAATACAAAACACAAGTCCAAATAAGTTAAAATTGGTAGTAAATAAAAATACCTCATTCACCGTTGCATTGGTAATATAGGTTCGTGGAACTGATGCTGCCGCTGCAGGTCGAACCCGTCCCAATGACTGCCCTAAGCTCTGAAAACAAACACAATCTAATGCTTCAAAAACAAAATATAGCTAGCATACATACACACAAATAGATACAACTATGTCCAGAATATTAGCAGCGTCCCATATAATAAAAAAGGCTAACCGAAGAAGAAGACCCGCCGGAGGCAATTTTCCGCCTTATAATAGCCCACATCATACCTCTAGTCAAAGTAGAGAGCTTCTGCCCTAACAAACACCGAAGATCAGAAAACAGAATACTAGAAAAATCGAGAAAATCAATCAAGCTCAATGAATCACAGGGGTTTTAACAATGGATTTGAAATCCACTGGATTCAACGTATCAGCACAATAATTCAAAAAAGGTGTAAAATTAGAAGATGACGGTCAATTCAATTGAATATAAAAGTGTGAAAAGAAGACCTAGATGCGCCGTTTGATTAAATAGGTAATAAACACATCAAATGTCAAACCATAAACAGAAGCACGTGTATATAATGAGATATACATATAAACTGTAAATGATAAAGAAACTATACCTGATAATAAAAGGAAGGAGATGAAGATGCTCGAGGAGTTAGTTTGCTTTGTTACAGAAAAAAGAAGGATTGGAGAAGGAGAAGGAGAAGAAGAAGAAGCGAATCAAATGCATAATTAGCGATTTCTAGAGGACGTGGGCTGGCAGATATGGAAAGTGTACTCAGACCCGGTTTTTCGTTAAAATAAATAAATTTGGTAATTCTGCTGTGGCTGCGGTGTTGACCACCGAGGGGAAATGAGCTCCAAGCGAGTTTAGTAAATCTGACACGTGTGATAATCTCGTTCGACAAATTCAGAATGATTTTCTCATTTATTTATTTTTTTTCGTTTGTAATAAATTTAAATCAAATTATAATTACGAAATTTATTAATATATTTATTGAGAATTGAACGTCAGAATAAAATTTTTTCTCTTATCGAATTCAACCTGTAATCTAAAGGTCACAACACCTTATTGACAATTTGAAATCTTAATCGCTAGACTAAGATTTTATTGACAAATTGTATTCATACATAGTAACACTCAAAAAGTTATAGAATGATTTTTTAAAGTCAGTTAATATATTTTAAATTTAAAATAAATATGATTTATTTAACTTTTGTAAATATAAATAACAGTACTATTGCAATGTATTACAATTTTTATAATTATATTATATTACTTTGGTTAGTTAGTTAGGGATATTTTGGTCAATATATTATATTTCATTTCATTCTGATATAATTTCTGAGTAACGTACCAAACGTACGTATGAATTAAGAGTTCGATTTCGATTCTATTATGATCTGATTCCGATTTCAACTATCATTTCATTCTGTCCTAAAACGATTCTGTCTAACCAAACAGCCCGTAAGTGGAATGGACCTTTCAAAAGTGAAACAAGGAAAGTGCATATAAGATCCATGTATCATGTGTGGAGCTCTTCAAATTGGGCCTCATAAATACGAGAAAGGTAGCCGGTCCATTTTGAAGGTCCAGTCCACTAAAACATTATGAATCATCATAGTTAAATAATCATAACCCATGAATTATCAGGATAATTCCTAGCATCATAATTATCTTTGAGAGGGATAAATAATCGGTTAATCCGCCCACCAATGTTTAACACGCCGAATTAGTCAATGGCCCAGCATTAATCTCTATGTAATGTTTGATATTTTAAGCCCCAGTCAAGAATCAACAGCCCTCGGATGGACTACAAGAAAGAGAGTGAGAAAACAGAGAATAATCAAATCCAATTTTTACTCTCTTTCTCTTTCTCTTTCAGTTGCAGTGAGATTTTAGAGAGAAAGGAAAAGGGATCATGGGGTCAGTGGCAAAGAAAGGTCTGCAACAGTACCTTTTACAGCTTCAGCAACACCCTTTGAGAACTAAGGTCTTTTAATTCTTTCTCAAACTTGTAATATTTTGATTCTGATTTGATTTATTGAATTGGGTAATGTTTATTTTGTGATTTGAGAATCCTTTTTTTTTTTTTTGAGGATCTTCGTATTGTTTTTGCAGGCTATTACGGCTGGAGTTTTGTCAGCAATTAGTGACATAGTGTCTCAGAAGCTCACTGGGATACAAAAACTTCAACTCAGACGCCTTCTTCTCAAAGTGGTATGAATAATTTAGCCTTACTGATGTATTATACATTTGTGTTATTATTTCTGAATTAATGGTTTGATGCTACTTGCCAATGCTAATGATCTTGGTTTGGCACTAGATTTTCTGGTACTCCTATGACTTACCAAAAGTTTGGAATTTTTTTTTATTTTTTGTTCAAATGGCAATGGGTTGACTTTATGTTTTTCTCACATTTCACCCTGAGTGTAAAAGTGTTTTAAATATTGAATCTTATGGAAAAATTTGGAGGTCTGGGTAAATCTATAAGTACAAGTAACTCAAAATAATTTGATTATCCAGTGCGTTTGAATTAACAACATTTGTGAATCTACCTAATTTTCTTCTCCAGAATTTATATTTAAACTACGAGGCCAGAATGTAAACTTTATGGCTGTTTTTTTTAATTCTTCAGTAATTTTTTCTTTTGAAAGATGCCATTTTTCTTTAATAAAAAAAATATTCAGTTTCAAGTTGACTTTGATCTAGCTACAAATCTAATAAGTTTAGTTGGGTAAAGTGAAAGAATTTTCTAAGTTCAACCAAGATTGTTAATTCATATTTTTAAATAATCGAAGTTTTGCTGGGGCATTGAAGCAACTTCAGTTTCAAGTTGACTTTGATCTGGCTTCAAATCTCAGTTTAGTTAGGTAAAGTGGAATAATTTTCCAAGTACCAACCAAGATTTTTTTATTCTTATTTTTAAATAATCGAAGTTTTACTGGGGCATTGAAGCAGCTTTCAAAGTTTATGCCTTTTCTAAACTGATCTAAGGGGAACCAGATGCAAAAAGCACATGAATTGTAAATAAAAAAATTGCTACTTTGAGATCCATCAGCCATCAGCTACGTCTCAATTTAAAAATTCATTTCCAACATATGATCGTCTTTTGAAAAGATTGAAGGGTGTTCTATTTTCCAATTTGTCTTCATATCTTACTGTCACGTGTATTAAGTATATGTGGTGGTATAAACTACTTTAAATTATATTAGTAGAGGAAAAAATATTATTTTTTTCCTCTGATGGTCGTACTTGACACGATGGTCAAGTGCACACTTGTTGAAGGCTTAGTCATGGGTTGAACTCCTGGAAACAATCTTTCTGTAAATGGAGTTAGGCTGCGGACATTTGACCCAGCCTCGCACCCTACTAGCCTTGCGCATAGTGTACACCCTTCCCTTTTAGTTCGACTTCCAAAATACTCTCCTTTTTGGTGCATTTGTGTATGTGTGGGGAGGGGAGGGAGAGAATAATATTAATAACGTTTGCTATAGTTAGTCAACTACCATCTTATTTTTCTGAAATATTTATAATTACCCTTCATGTTGAAAACATCTAATGTGAATTTTATATGAACAGTCTAGAAATATGTACTTATAGTATATTTTCCCCTACAATGAGAACTTTTAAGGAAATATAGTAAAGATAAGGTGCTGCATTCAGTTATGCTAGTTTAACGAGATGATTTCTTTTCCACCGTAAAGAGACCAATTAATTTTCTTTGTGCCGAAGCTAATATCTTTTTTGAAGCCACTCACTAATCAGTGATATTGAATATTATAAATGTTAAACTGTTAACTTTATTTACAAAATGATTTTCTGGACTTCGATCGCCTGATGTTAGAAACTTTTTTTACTTTTAACCAGGCTCTGTTTCCATTAGGTAAGAGGCATATATAAGGTAGAGTCAGAACTCAGAAACTTACCCCAAGTGAAAGGAGCTGACCGTCCTGGTTTGCTTCTCCTTGCGTTTGTTTGTGCAAAAAGGAAAATTTAACTTGCATTAAAAAGAAGAGAAAAGAAAAAATGATGTAGTTACAAATAGGAAAAAGTGGGCAGATCTACGATCGACTCCTTTAGTGTGACGAGTTAAAAAAGTTCTTACCACCCCCTCACGTTCCTCCCATTTTTAAGGATAAAATATATGAATTGGACTAACAGAGCATCATTCTTCCCTTTTAACTATCCCATTATCTTTACTACAACTGAAGGAAATTTTATCTTTCTCCCCTTTATCTTTTTTTATTTCTTATCAAACAGACCATTTGTTATGATTCGTTCAATATAGTTGAGATGATGTGCTTTCTCTACCTTTAGTACTATCTAGAGTAATGTTTGGAGGATTTATTTATGCTAATCACATAGTTTTTATTGCTTATGTTGATATGAACAAATTGTCTGCAGGTTAATAGTACGCATTACTAACATTGTTAAATGCAGCTCTTTGGAGTTGCTTATCTTGGTCCATTTGGGCACTATTTTCATATGTTTTTGGATAAACTTTTCAAGGGGAAGAAGGATCCCACAACAGTTGGTAAAAAGGTAATTTATGTAGCCTTATGTGCCTTTTGTTTTGTAAGAAGATGAGTGGGTATAAAATTTGATTATCTTTTACAACCATTGTATCAGCAATGTCAAGACTCGAGACTCTAATTCATTTTTGTCTCATTGGCAACTAAGCAAGTTCGGTGTGTCTCACTTCCGCTCTTTTAGTTTTCAGTGCAGTTTGGTAATTAAACAGTTAATCCAGTACTGTATGTATTTAACAACGGGTTGTCTTACACCCTAGTACTACCTTTGTTTGCAAAGTAAATTGAAAGTCGAGCGATCTTATTTTTCAAACGGAGGGAGTAGTATTCTTAGCTTAGAGAAGTATCACCCGTTCATGAGTTCATAAAGTCATTTCACCAGATGGGAAGGATAAGATTTAGGAAAGGAAAAGAGAACAATATCATTATTCTGAAATGCCAATGAAATAATTTCAGGTCTTGCTGGAGCAGTTGACATCTTCCCCCTGGAACAACATGCTTTTCATGATTTACTATGGCTCTATAATTGAGGGTAAGTCTGTGGAACAATTGGTAAATATATAATCTGTTGTTGAGAAACGAGTTTCTATATCTCCTTATGTTTAATCCCAGGATGAATTGTGCCAATGGCAACTTGAAGACAAAATCTGAGAATGAAATGCAAATTTACTGGATAAAATTGGATAGATACTGTGCTAGAAACTCTGACTAATTTAGATGACGGGTTGTTACTGTATCTAATTTTATAAATACCGCAGGAAGACCCTGGATCCAAGTAAAATCTAAAATCAAGAAAGAATATCCGACAGTGCAGTATGCGGCATGGACGGTATTCTGTTCTATCATATGAGTTAGGTTATTTTCTTCCTTAGTACAAATTGAATTATAGACTAATAACGTTGCATTAAAATGCAGTTTTGGCCGGTGGTGGGGTGGATCAATCACCAGCATGTCCCACTGCAGTTTCGCGTCATTGTTCAAAGTGCTGTCGCGTGCTGCTGGTATGTTTTCCCTTTAAAAGTTGTTCCTGCTTATGGTTCAACTTTTTCTTTTTTTTCCGCCCTTGGTTCTTACCTTTCTTTCCCATTTTTTATTTTCTGTACAAAATTCTTGTAGGGGCATATTCTTGAGTCTACGTGCTGCAAGGTCAGTGGCATTGAGTCCGGTTACTAAGGGTTAAGCGGGTGGTAGGAGCATGCAGTAAACTCGGTTGCAGGCGTGGAGTGAAAATCGTGTTTACTAGCACGTCTTATGTATTATGCAGATGGATGATTTGTGTTAGTACATTATTTCTAAGAACTATTTAGCACACATAAGTGAAATCTGGTTGCTTCTCTTTGAGCAATCGTGTAATCGGGGTTCTACGCCGAGGTATCTGTTATCTATGTTGGGTTATTCTGTTGAAAGATTGTACCGTCACCTATTTTTTCTTTTCTGTTATTTATATTGATAGAAACTCTTCTCATTTACTGCATATATAGTTTATAGTTGATAGTTGATTCTTCTCTCGCATATGTAACATGCATGTATAGGGAAGTGGTTAGCATGGAGTTTATTTTTGAGTAAGCAATAGGCCAATAGAGTACTGACACGTATGCGATATTCTATGTGTGTCAGCATTTTATTGGTCAATTAATCAACTTACCAAAAAATAAATTTCATGTTAACCGGATTCCATTTATATGTTTTCAAGTTTATTTAAAAGCTCATGACTAAAAGTTATATTATTTATATACAAGTAAATTCTTTCTACGTGTGGAATTAGGGAGTTGCATTTTGTCTGTCTAAAATTAAATATATACTTTATTTTTAGACTATAAAATCGCATATAATATGCATGTTTGGTTACAAGGCTTTTGGTGCATTTAGAATCAATTTTGTTTGTTATAATTTATTTTAAACATAGTTTACTTAATTCACAAACACAAAAGCGTTTGTGGCTGAAACACTAATATCGTTGTAAACGTTGGTAACCGAACAAACTTAAGGTACCGGTACTTATATACTAGATAGATTGAATATTGATATGTCATTATTATTACTGCATTTCACAAATATATATTTTGAAAAATAATTTTTGATATATGTATTTAATTTAATATTAAATACATACTAGCTAGTGTACTCTATTTATAATATTGAAATAAAAAACTAAATTGGAAAACCATGTGAATGTGCATTCATATTAAACACTAGGCAATGTGGTGGAGATGGTCCGTGTTGGTATGAATTGATTTCAATTTATTTAACTCGTTATTATTTGTGTTGAAAGTCAATATAGTAAACGTCCAAGAAGCTGGGTAAGGAGTATAATAATGATATCAAATACAGGGAGAAGAAATATTCTAATACGTAAATTGTTACTCCACTATTCAGCAGCCCCCATCCCCCATTCAAAGCTCAAACGTTGAAAATTAGACCCCTTCAGTCTTTTATTCCCATAACTCTCTCTCTCCCCTATATATATATATATATATACCATGTAAATCTTGAAACCCAATATCATCCAATATTCTTTCAAACTTAGCCTAAACATATATTTGTCAACTGAATATATTATTATTACAAGAAAACCCCAAGAACAGATAATAAAGCATCTCCCTATGGCAACCCTTCAAGCTTCAAGTTTCTTGTGTTCATCTTTTTCTTGTTCCTCAAAAAATTGCCCAAGAGGAATAAGTACTACAAGGGCTGCTATGAATATACCAAAACTAGCATTAAATTCTCTGTCTCTTCCAAACCTTAAATCTAGAGGTTTTGTGGAGGAGCTAGAGTTTATAAAAGGTGGTTACACAAATACCCTTATTGGGGAAGACTCTCCTTTGAGTCATTCCGGTTATACTTCTAACATTTCTAATGTTTCTGATCCGATGGTAATCGCGAAGCTCTACGCGATAATGGAGGCTGTTGCGGATAGAATCGAGATGCATACGAATATATGCGAGCAGAGAAATAACTGGAATAGTCTTCTTTTAACATCCATAAATGCAATTACACTTGCTGCTACAAGTGCTGTTGGTTCCCCTGTTTTGGGACTAAGCCTCTGTTCTAGTTCATTGTACGTAGCAGCCACAGGGATGTTGATAATTATGAACAAAATCCAACCATCCCAATTAGCTGAAGAGCAACGAAACGCTACGAGATTGTTTAAACAGCTTCATTCTCAAATTCAAACATTGATTGCTATTGGTAATCCTGTGGCTCGAGATGTAACCGAGATAATGGAGAAAGTTTTGGCTATTGACAGAGCTTTTCCACTTCCTTTGCTTGGCGCAATGCTTGAAAAATTTCCAGCTGCGGTGGAGCCTGCGGTGTGGTGGCCTAAACAAAGACGTAGACAAGCGAAAGGACGAAATGGGAATGGATGGAATGAAAGATTGGAAGGAGAAATGAGGGAAATAGTTGGGGTTTTGGGGAAAAATGACAAGGCTGATTATTTGAGGTTGGGTAAAAAGGCCTTGAATATTAATAAAGTGTTGGCAATTTCTGGCCCTTTGCTAACAGGTCTAGGGGCTGTTGGTAGTGCTTTTGTGGGTTCACCTTCTTATGGTTCATGGGCTGCGGTGCTCGGGGTTGTTGCCGGTGGTTTGGCAAGTGTGGTGAATACAATGGAGCATGGTGGGCAAGTTGGAATGGTGGTGGAGTTGTACCGGGGAAATGCTGGTTTTTTTAGGCAAATGGAGGAGTCTATTGAATCAAATTTAGAGGAAAAAGATGTTGAGAGGAGGGAAAATGGACAAGTGTTTGAAATGAAGGTGGCTTTGAATTTGGGAAGGAGTCTTTCAGAGCTAAGAGATCTTGCAAGTTCCTCAAGAAGAAAGGGGAAGGAAATTGAAGAGTTTGGAAGCAAATTGTTTTGATATAGTGATCTATCTAACCTTGTCATAAATTTTATAGTGTACTCTTGTAAATGTGTAACATGAACATAATTTGTGTGGTTTGTAAACTTGAGAAATGACATATAGGTAAATGGTGACCACCACTCGACTGAAAATAAATATATTTGAAATGATCCACAGATGTCCCCAAGGCTTGCCATGTGCCGAACCTGTGAGGCTATGAGGAGACCTCTATAAATATCAAAATCAAACAATAAGAGAAAGTTAATACTGAAACTTTTAATACCTCCATTGTTGGCATACTTAATACTAGAGGTATATATCCCCCCAAGGATGGAACACTTTACCTACTGTATAAAATAAACCAACATGGAGGGGAGGATTCTCAAACTACTTTAAATATTGGGAGAACACTATGCCTTCTGTATAAACAAATGGGTTTCTATTTTCTATTCCCATCAGCTTTTTGAATTTGGCCTTCCTCATTTTTGTTCCCTCCTCTCTGTTTTTTTGCTATAAAAGGCAGCCAAATGAGGAGAGAGAGATACACACAAAAATACATACTCTCATCCGAGAGTTTAAGAGGAGGGAGAGAGGCTTCTTTTGAAGCTTAAGAAAAAATAGAGAAAAACATTGTGACGCCCCTAAAATAGGTATACATCACCCATTTTGAGTTGTCAAATATATGGTACAGAATTTAAATACAAACTTAATTATACAACTGTCGTGTAAAATACGACAAAACATAACTGAGAGTTTTGACACGAATATTGTCTTCTAGATAATATTCAAACTCAAATAGAGTCCTCATTACAATTATTATCACACTATTTTTATAAAATAGTGAGGACTACTACAATCACCATCTCGGACCGTCACTCCATTCCCCGAACAGTCCCGGCTACGTTCTCATTTCCTGAAGAGAACAACGAAAGCAAAAGGGTGAACTCAACTAGCCCAATAAGAAATATTATGACTAAGATAATGCATAATAAATTATAGTTAACATTCAACATTGTTAAACTGATAGAATACAATAAACAACAATTTTAACTGCAGCAGAACAAGTAATCCATTAGAAGAGTCAAGTAGAATATAATATCTACTATCTTCTATGATTTAAAAAGTTTATCATCAATTTTATGTTGAAACTCAGCTTAATAAATAATCCACATCACTGAATTATCCATGCACTACGGGCCAATGATATATATTCATTAGTATCACATCCACGAATTATCCATGCACTACGGGCCAATGATATTCGTGTAATCACCAATGGTCATGATCATGCCAACAACTATCCATCAATGCACTACGGGCCAATGAGGACTTTTATCACATCATTTGTAACATTACAGGTCATGATTATACCGAATAATCCCTGGTCATAATCATACCAATCAACAGTCCATCTATGCACTATGAACCAAAGATGACTTTTATCACAATATAAGCACGAGGATGGTGACAATGATATAAAAATTCAATTAAATGAAAGCAAATGATAAATTTTAAAGATTTATAATTCAATTTATCCAGAATTCAATAATGTCTAAATTATCAACATGATACTGCTTTGTGGAGTAAAATTCAAGAATAATATTGTATCAAAAATAATTTGGACTGAAAAAAATCAATTTTTTTATGAATAGTACCGGTGAATAAGACTTTGAATAGTACTCAAAATGAATAAGACCCGTGAATAATACTTGAGAATAGTACCCATGAATAATCTTAGTATTTATGAATAATAGTGTAAATACGTATGACTAGTGCCCGTACATTATAAATAGTGACGTATAAATGAATAGTACTCATGAATAGTACTCCGGAATGAAAAGATTAAAATTTAACAAGAATGTTTAGAAAAATATCCTTGTGAAACGATACTAGATGAAACACAAATTTCAAGGATATTCTACTAATTTCACGGAGTATAAAAGCAATACTTTAACAAAATGAGTGTAGAATTAGGAATACGAAACGAAATAATATTACTTACATACTACAGAGTATGGAAGAAAATATTATTTCATACAAATATTGAAAAAAATAATATCCCTTACCTTAATAGAAGACTGGATATTGGAATAGTGAAGTAACATAATACTTTTCTTCTTCCTCTCTATAGTTGCTCTTGTGAGTCTTAGTGAATTGGTGAGAACGAAAGAAGAAATGAGCTTCTATTTATAGGAAAATATAGTTTCGATAATTGCACATTTAGGGGATAGAATTATTACAGTATAGTACCATCATCTTTACCTCCATTTTTAATTTAGTCCTGCAAGTATTATTATCAATCTTGCACCACCTCCCCTAATAGTACATGCATGTGAACCAATAGTTCTATACATGTGAGCCAACAGTAATTTGTATGTGAACCAATAGCAATTAATTACTCATTTATCTGATTAATTGCCCGTTTGGTCAATAATAACAAAACCAGGAAATCACAGAATTACCTCCTTTGAGGGTAATTGGGTCACAGAAGAATTAAAGAAAACTAAATGAACAAACATCTTTAATCAACACGAACTTATTCATCATTAATATTATAACTCACAATATTTAACAACCATATTATTCCTAGGAAAGATAGGGCATTCCGATAAGGATTTCTCCCTATTGGCGCACAATTAAGTTACCAAACCTTTTCATCGACAAAACTTTCTAGACATCGTCAATAATGCAAATAATAATATGAATAACTTTGTCGTCTCAATTATTGATTTAATAATATAAATATTGTGCAGATGATACTGTGATAATAATTGAATCAATAATATGAGAGATACTATGCATCAATTACTGTGACAATAATTGAATAAAACTGAGTGACTTCTCACGTAAACATCAATAATCAAAGATACTGTACAATATTGTGTGCTACTATGCAACCACACGTATTAGTGTACTTTTACCACCGGGTATTTCAATAGTTTAACGGTTAAACTTTCGCCGTTATTTTTACATCAATATTCGTAGCGGAAATAATAATTCATTAGAAGAGTTAAGTAGAGAATGAAATCTACTATCTTCTATATATGAATTTAAAAGTTCATCGTCGATATTTTATCTCTGTAACATCAATCAATATATATCTGGAATCAAATATTCATCTTTGCACTACTGAGCCAAAGATATTCATCGATTAATCATGTTCATCTAAACACGTATTCATCTTTGCACTACTGGGCCAAAGATATTCATCGAAAATCATTCATCTTTTCACTACAAAAGCCAAAGATATTGATAATATCATCATTTAGGATTTGAGGATGATGAAAAATATTTTAAAAGAAACGAATCCAGTGAAACAAAATAACAAATATTAAGGATTCGTATTTCGGTTTATCCATGTCCAAAAATACCTCATAAATAATCATAGTGGAGTAAAATTCAAGAATGATGAAAACATGGATACAATCAAAGCTAGTATCCATAATAGATATTTTGGAGGAAAAACAAAAATTTAATTTTTCTATGAATAGTGTCGTATACGTGAATAGTAACCCCGACACAAAAAGTTCTAAATTTGATTAAAAGTTCAGATCAATACTTCGGCGTAATGATATTGAAAGAAATAATATCATATATGAAGAAAATAACATCACTTACCTCGAAAGAATAGTACTTCTGGTTGGACTACTGGATATAGTGCTGAAGGAATTTGCACAGTATAGCAACACTCAAAGTATCAAAATACTCACAAGAATACGCTCGATAATATAGAGAGAGAAAAAGAGAAGATTTTAGTTTCTGGTGTGATTTTCAATTCTAACCTAAGCACCATATTTATAGGAAAATGCTTAGAACACCAAAGCAGAAAATTTAATATAATATTATTATTATTTGTTAAAATTCCATACGTCCACTTTTGAAGATCTGAATTCAGCAATTAATAACACATGCTAGACCCATTTAACTCACCAAACACGTTTTTCTTGAAAAAAATAATTAAAACTTCCAAAAATCAATTATTTCGGAACTTCAGAACTTCAATAATTCATAATAAATAACCCTTTTGTCAGAAAAATTCGAACCACATGTCTTTTCCATAGGAAATTTCATTATCTACAACTTTCCAAAAGAAAGTTTTTCCAAATTCCAAACAAAAATTGACCGAAATCCACAAACGGACGATTTTACAGGCTATAATCAAATTTCGAAATAAAAATGGGGTCCAATAAACACACAAAACATGTGTTAATCATTTAATGCAACAAAAATACTCTTTCTCCTCATATACTCATATATTCCACATTCATTGTAAAAATATCACCATTATTATATTATTAAAATATAATAATATAATTAAATGAATTATTTAATCAGAAAAAGATAAAATATTAATTTTCAACAATTGTCACATTAAAAAATTTTCTCCATCTATATCCACATAAAATTAATATTTTGCTTACCATATAAATCAATAATTAATTATTCACAAATAATATTATAGAATCACAATCTTCGTGACCGAGGCGGTTCGGAAGAAAGAGGGCTTTCAATAAGGATCTCTCCTCACTTCTTGCGCATGAATTAGATGACCAAACCTCTCCTTAAATGAACTTTCTAGACATTGCCAATAATGTTATCCAATAATATTATTTAGATAATATAAATTATTGCTCAGATAATAAAAATCTTTGTGTAGTGACAATTATTGAAACAACGATAATATAAAATATCAACGCAACAATTATTGAATCAATAAAATAAAATAAAGCGAAGAATTCTTTCGTAAATAATTATTGAGTAGTGTCTTCTTTACGTAAGAATCAATAATTTGTGCAATCTGGTGCTCTTCTTGTTTTTTTAACCAATAGAGTATTTTAACAAGATTAATTGAATAACTACTACTGTTATTATTTATAAACAACTTATATTTGTCGTTTTCTTCATCCAATCGCTTTCCGTTATGGGGCCCACACAAAATTTGCTAGCAGTAATGAATATTCCCCGAAAGTAAGAATATTCCACGACCAAACGAATATTCTCCGATAAAAACGAATATTTTATAACCACTTGCTTATTTGAAATATTTGCGCATTTTACCCATAACTAACCACATTAATCAAATCAACACTTACTATTTCAAAATAATGAATAGAGGAAATTTAATTTTATTTATAATAAGTTGGGGTCTTACAACCTCCCCTCCTTATGAAATTTCGTCCTCCAAATTGACATACGTACCTGGTGTTTCAAAAAGGTGAGGGTACCTCGCTTTCTTTCCGTTTCCAACTCCCAGGTCATTTCCTCTATAGCATGGTTTCTCCACAAAACTTTAACTTGTGGTATGACCTTCGTGAGTAGGACATACTGTTTCCTATCCAAGATCTTGATAGGCACCTCCTCGTACGTTAAGTATTCAGCTATCTCATCCGGTTCTAACTCAATGACGTGGTTCGGGTCTTTTACATATTTACGAAGTACAGATATATGAAAAATATTATGAACACGAGACATACTTGGAGGTAACGCGAGTCTATAGGCCATATTTCCTACTCGGTCAAGAATCTGAAATGGACCAATAAATCGTGGATTGAGCTTTCCTCTCTTCCCAAATCTTGTAATTCCTTTCATGGAGCAACTCTCAACAATACATGATCCCCGATACTAAATTCCACGTCCTTTCGATGAAGATCCGCATAACTCTTTTGTCGATCTTGTGCCGCTTTGTATACATTGTCGAATCATTTGGATCTTTTCCGTAGTCATACGTATTCAAATCGAGTCCCAACAATGTTGCTTCACCACCTCATCCCAACATATTGGAGAGCGACACTTTCGTCCATACAATGCTTCAAATGGGGCCACCCCTATACTTGTCGATAAGCTGTTGTTGTAGGAGAATTCCACAAATGGTAAATACTTATCCACAACTCCTTTGAAGTCTAGGACACGAGTCTTAATAGATCTTCAAGAGTTTGAATAGTCCTCTCTCGATTGTCCGTCCGTTTGAGGATGGTATGCCGAACTAAATCGTAAATCCGTGCCCATAGCTTTTTGCAAGCTAACCCAAAATCTTGAAGTGAATCTTGGGTCATGATCCAAAACTATGGATACTGACATGCCATGCAATCTTAAAATCTCATTCACATACATATGAGCAAGACGTTCAAGGGAATAAGTCTCCCGTATCGGCAAGAAATGAGCAGATTTGGTTAACCTATCAACGATAACCCAAATAGCATTTATGCCTTGAGAAACCGTGGGAAGACTCGTAACGAAATCCATGGTAATGTGTTCCCACTTCCATTTCGGAATCTCAAGTGGTTGCAATGGACCCTTAGGTACTTGATGCTCCACCTTTACACGTTGACAAGTTAAACACCCTGAGATAAACTTTGCAATCTCTCTCTTCATATTGTTTCACCAAAATGTATGTCGAAGATCACGATATATTTTGGTACTTCCAGGATGGATTGCAAACGGTGTATTATGTGCCTCCATCATGATCTTGTACTTTAAATCAGAATCGTTAGGAATACAAAGTCTGGAGTGGACTCGAATTATTCCTTCTTCATCGATTCTTGCTTCTGGAATAGCACCTTCTTGTACTTTCTTCTTCATACACATCAGCTCCGGGTCTGTGGCTTGAGCAACTTTAACTTTTTCGATTAAAGATGGTTCTATACGTATACTTGACATCATTGCATGGGTCCCCGGACTCTTGAATTCTATCTTCATTTTTTGTAAATCACACAAAATAGGCCTTTGTGTTAACAACATCGCACTCGTTCCCACATATGATCTTCTATTCAACGCGTCAGCTACCACGTTCACTTTTCCAGGATGGTATTGAATGGTATGGTCGTAGTCTTTCAACAGCTCGAGCCAACGTCGTTGCCGCATGTTGAGTTCCTTTTGGGTGAAGAAATATTTGAGATTTTTATGGTCTGAATATATCTCCATTTTCTCCCCATATAGATAGTGCCTCCAGATCTTTAGCGCGAAAATGACTGCTACCAACTCTAGATCATGAGTAGGATAATTCCTCTCATAATCTTTAAGTTGTCGCGAGGCATAGGCTATGACTTTTCCACGTTGCATGAGAACACATCCTAATCCTTTGCCTGAAGCATTGCTGTAGATAACAAATCCATCCGTACTAGATGGTATTGTCAGAACAGGTGCCGAAATGAGTCTCCTCTTGAGCTCTTGGAAACTCTTCTCGCATTTCTCGCTCCATACAAATTTTGTATCCTTCCGAGTCAGCTAAGTTAATGGGGTAGCGATTCGAGAAAACCCTTCCACGAATCTCCGATAATAACCAGCTAAGTCCAGAAAGCTACGTACTTCGGTTGCTCCCAACTTTGTATTTCTTCAATCTTCGCCGGGTCAACAGATACTCCATGTTTTGACACCACGTTCCTAAGAAATGCTACTTCCTCAAGCCAGAACTCGCATTTCTTCAACTTAGCATATAGCTTGTTTCCACGCATGACCTTTGGAGTACCGAACAAATGGTGCTCATGATCTTCACGACTTTTGGAATATATGAGGATGTCATCAATAAAGACAACAACGAACTGATCCAAATATTCCTTGAATACTCGATTCATCATATCCATAAAAGTCGCAGGAGCATTAGTCAATCCAAAAGACATGACTAAGAATTCATAGTGCCCGTACCGAGTTCTAAAGGCAGTCTTTGGAATATCCTCAGTTCTAATCTTCAGCTGATGATATCCAGAATGAAGATCGATCTTTGAAAAGAATTGTGCTCCTTATAACTGGTAAAACAGGTCATCAATACGAGGTAGCGGATACCTATTCTTGATGGTAACATGGTTTAATTCCCGGTAATCAATACAAAGTCGCATACTCCCATCTTTCTTCTTTACGAATAAAACAGGAGCACCCCAAGGAGATGTACTAGGACGAATGAAACCGTTGTCCAACAACTCCTATAGTTGAACCTTTAACTCCTGAAGTTCAATATGAGCCATTCGATATGGGGTTTTAGAAATGGGCTTTATGCTAGGTTCAAGGCCAATAAAGAATTCAACTTCACGTTCTGGGGGTAGACCAGGAAGTTCTTCAGGAAATACGTCAGGAAAGTCAATAACAACATGAATATTATTCAAATTTGACGTGTCTTTATTCAAATCCATAACATGGGCTAAGAAAGCTTGACATCCATTTTTTAATAAACGAATAGCTTTATGACTTGATATGACAATGATTGATTTTAGTGGTTTAGTTGCTTGAATTCGTACAACAGGTTGGTTAGGAATATGAAAACTAACAACCTTACGAAAATAATCAATTTTGGCATGATGAGTAGTTAACCAATCAATCCCTAAAATCACATCAAAAGCAAGTATCTTTAAAGAGATAAGGTCAACAGGTAATGTGATGGTGCCAACTTGGATCAAACAAGATTTATAAACAGTGGATGTGATGAAAGTTTCTCCTAACGGAGCTTCAACAGATAAGTCAAAGTCCAATTTCTCTGGTGTCAAGTTTAAACATTGAGCACAAGTAGGAGAGATAAATGAATGGGTAGCACCGGTATCTAGTAAGGTATAAACTTCACAAGAAATTTATGATTAGATTACCCGTGATCACCTCGTTTGGGTTCCTCGCATTTTGACCAGTCACGACAAACGCTCTTCCAGGAACCGTTGACTTTGACTTTTCTGGGACAGCCTTTTGAGTCACCATCCCCGTTGGACTTGGTTTTGCTACAGTGCAATCTCGAGCGATATGTCATTCCTTTCTATAATTATAATATACCTTAAACTGTTGTGGATAGTTTGGGCTGATATGTCCTTCTTTCCCGCACTTATAGCATACGACCGGTGGTCGTTTTCCTCCCTTAGAACTAGTTGTTGCTGGCGCTGTCGTCTTCACATTGTCGTTGTTGTACCTTCTCTTTTTAAAATCTCCTCCCGACTCACTTCTTCTATTATTATGACCATGACTACCACCAGAGTGGTTGCCGCTCTTGTCCGCATTTTTCTTTCCCCGCTGGTGGTTATC
Organism: Panax ginseng; assembly: GCA_020205605.1. Lineage (NCBI taxonomy): Eukaryota > Viridiplantae > Streptophyta > Magnoliopsida > Apiales > Araliaceae > Panax > Panax ginseng. The sequence goes on from CM035143.1 coordinate 13,032,193, forward strand.
GTTGCTCCGATGACTGCTGTCACCGGTGTGACCCTGGTTGTGATCCCTCGGTTGAACGTACTCGTTATCTCACTCTAATAATTGAGCCATGTTGACAACATCTGAATATAGAGAAAATTTATGAGAAATGAGATACCGACGTATGTCGGGTTTCAAACCTCTCAGAAACATCCGCGTCATATGTTCCTCATTCTCCACCAAATGAGTATGAACACTGGATAACTCATGAACTTCGCCTCGTCTTTGGGACACCGTCATGTTGTTTTGTTCCAGTCTGATAAACTCTACCTCTTTCATATGACGAACACTTTCAAGAAAGTATTTGTCATTGAACAGTTTCTAAAATGTCTCCTAAAACATGCTGAGCGCTGCTGGGTGGGTACGCTTCACAAATTCCCACCAGTAATCTGCCTCATTACGGAACATAAAAGTAGCGAATGGAACCTTCTGTTCCTCTGTGCATCCCAAGACATCGAATATCTTGGTAATTTGTTTGACCCACGTCTCCGCCTTAATCGGATCCGGCTTTCCCCAAAATTCTGGTGGTCCCAACTCTTTGAACTGCTTGACTGTGGCCAATTGTGCGTTGCCATTATTTTTACCTGTATTTTGAACAGGAATCTCCTTCGTCTGGTTTTGCATGAACTGCAAAAAGCTTCTAAACATCTCATCGTTCATCGTCTACTCAGTGGTGTTGTTTACAGGAAGAACATTGCCAGCCTGTTGCACGTTCTCCTCGTTGGTGAGTACATGCCACGGTCTCATTTACTCCACTGTTAACATTCTCAGTTTCCATTCTTAAATACTGCCATAAAACAAGGGTTAATTAAACAAATTAATAAATCACATAATACCCCTATATTATGACCAACCAACAAATAAGCTTAGGTAAGACACACAAGCGAAGGATTTACTCGTCTCTCTCCTCCTAGTTCTATTCCCCGATCTCCGCCAGAGATCATATCCCTAAGCTCTGATACCAACTGTGACGCCCCCAAAATAGGTATAAATTACCCATTTTGAGTCGTCAATAACATGGTACAAAAACAACTACAACTTTATTAATACAACTATTGTGCAAAATAAGACAACACTTAAACTGTGAGTTTAAATACAAATATTGTCATCTAGACAATATCCACACTCAAATAAGTCCTTATTATAATTATTGATATACTATTTTACAAAATAGTGAGGACTACTAAAACAACTTCTAGAACTGTCATTCCACACCCCGACTAGTACTCGCTAAATTCTCGCCTCCTTAGAAGAAAAATGGAACAAAAAGGAAAAGGGTGAGCTCAACTAGCCCAGTAAAGAACATTATGACTAAGATTGTGAGACCCCAGATTTTATGAATAAATATTTAATTTTCTCAAAATAATTTTTTAAATATTATGGTGTGGATTTGATATAATGTTATAGTTGTGGGTTATATTTATAAATTTTGCAAAGTACGCAAGTTGTTATATAATATTCGATTGGTCGGAGAATTTTCTTTTTGTCGGAGAATATCCGTACAATGGTACAATCATTGGTGGACCCCACAACAGAATTATTGTCGGATTGAGAAAACGACAAAAATACTTTATGAAAATAAACGGCGGAAGTTTTACCGTTAACTGTTGAAACACCCGGTGTTAAAAAATACAAAGAATGTCTGGCGTGGTTGCATAAGTAGCACCGATTGATTATTGATGCTTACGTGAGAAGTCACTCAGTTATACTCAATTATTGCTACAGTAATTGCTGCATCATATCTTTTATATTATTGATTCAATTATTGTTACAGTATCATCTGCATAATATGATATATTATTAAATGAATGATTGAGACGGAAAAGTTATTCATATTATTATTTGCAATATTGACAATGTCTAGAAGTTCACAAGAGAGAGGTTTGGTCACCTAATTGCGCGCCAATAAAGAGAAATCCTTATCGGAAAGCCCTCTCTTTCCTGAGAACGACCTGGTTGTTAAATATTGTGAGTTATAATATTAATGATGAATGTTATTAAAATTGAAGTTATGTTCGGAGTTGAATTTGGAGACGCGGACGTGATATTTGAGTCCGAAACGATGAAATTAGTAAAAATAGTCTATAAACACAAAATTTTTCGGGATTCACTATTTGGTCAAAAAGTCAACAGTTGACTTTTTCGGGAAAAGTCAAACTTCAAAATTTCAAATTTTATATTGTTGATAAAAATAGTTTCATTATGTTGGAATTGTTTGTGTTAGTGAAAATCGACATCTATTTCGATGATAATTGATGTCTGGGGGTTATATTGATAAATCGGGTAATTTATTGGATAAATGAGCAATTAATTGCTACTAATTCACATGCTTATATAACTATTTGTTCATATGTGTGTACTATTGAATCACATTCTTGTACTATTAGGGGAGTTGGTGCAAAATTGATAATACTTGAATGACTAAGTTAAAAATGGAGGTATAGATGGAGGTACTATACTGTAATTAATTTTATCACATGATTAGAACTATTGAGTCACATGATTTACTATTGATTCACATTATTTACTATTAGGGGAGTTGGTGCAAGTTTGATAATACTTGCAGGACTAAATTAAAAATGAAGAAAAAGAGGAAGGTATTATAATCAGTAATATTTCGAGCCCCAAAACGCAATTATCGAAACTATATTTTCCTATAAATAAAGCTCATTCTTCCTTCATTTCTCACCAATTCACAAAAGCTTTAGAGCAATTATTATAGAGAGAAATTATAGAGAGAAAGAAGAAGAGAAGTTTGCTACCTCACTATTTCAGTATCCAGTTTTTTTTAAGGTAAGGAATATTATTTGTTGTACTCGTAAGGGGTACTCTTTCTTTTTTATTTATGAAGAGAACTTCTGTTATTCCATTCTTTATTATTTTGTTGGAATAACCTGTATACGCGGGTTACCCTATACTTTGTGAAATTCTTCATTATTCCATTCTTTATTATTATGTTGGAATAACTCCGCTCTATGTAAAAGTAATCGCGCATACATGATGAAATTCTTCTAATATTCCATTCTTTATTATTCTCGTTGGAATATCTTTGTAGCATGCGCTTTCTGTTCCGTTTATTTATTATTTGTTTCGATTATTTATTATTCTCATTATTTAATATCCTCGTCTGCATGCGTTTCACCGCACGGGACTTTATTATTCGTTATTTATTATTCTTACATTGGAATAACTCGCTTCCGTATTTATTATTCTTGAATAACTCTATCGCATGCATGATGATTTCTTTTGTTATTCCATTCTTTATTATACTCAAGGTGGTTTAAAACTTTGACTTCTATACTTCATGAAATTAGTGGAATATCCTTGATATTTGCGCTTCATCCAGTATCTTTTCATGAAAATATTCTTCCGAGCATTCTTAAATTTTACTCTACAAAGCAAAGATCATGTTGACAATTTGGACGTTATCGGTTCTAGATAAATTAATTCTTGAACTTGTTTTATTGAATTCTTATATCATTGTCATCATCCTCATGTTTATATTTTGTTGAAAGTCATCTGTGGCCTGTAGTGCATAGATGGACTTGGTATGATTATGACCAGGGATTATTCGGTATAATCATAACCGTAATGTTATAAATGATGTGAAAAAAAGTCCTCATTGGCCCGTAGTGCATTGATGGACAGTTTTTGGTATGATTATGGCTATGGATTCTCTTTGGCCGTAGTGCAAAGATAAAATTTTTTATGGCAAGATCAGGACCGTTGATGAAAACATGATTATCTTTAGTTGTAGTGCATGGATAATTCGTGGTCGTGATACTAAAGAATATCCTTGGCCGTAGTACATGGGTGATTCGATTATGTGGATTATTTATTAAGCTGAGTCCCAGCGATAAAAGTGATGAAAAACCTTTTAAATCATATAAGATAGTAGATTTTATTCCCTACTTGACTCTTCTAATGGATTGCTTGTTTCGCTGCAGTTAAACTTGATAGTTATTATATTTTATCAATTTAACACTGTTGAAGGCTAACGATAAATTATTCTGCATTATCTTAGTCATAATATTTCTTACTGGGCTAGTTGAGCTAACTATTTCTTTCACTATTCTCTTCAAGAAATGAGAACGTAGCTGGGACTAGTCGGGGAACAGAGTGATGGTCCTAGATGGTGCATTAGTAGTCCTCACTATTCTGTGAAATAGTGTAATAATAATTATAATGAGGACTCCTTTTGAGTTTGTATACTCTCTAGTAGACAATATTTGTATTCAAACTCACATTTTATGTTTTGTCGTATTGTACACGACAGTTTGTATTATTAAGTTGTATTTGAATTACGTACCATGTATTCGGCGACTCAAGATGGGTGATGTATACCTATTTTGGGGCATCACAGCTTGGTATCAAAGCTTAGGGATATGATCCCTGGCTAAGATGTGAGACAAGAACTAGGAGGGGAGAGACGGGGAATTCCTTCGCTAGTATGACCTACCTAAGTTTATTTGATATTTAATTGGTCGGTCAGAGTATATGGATAATATGTTACATGTCAATTAACCTTTGTTTTGTGGCAGTATCTGAAAATGACATCTGAGAATGTTGAGAATAGCAATAAAGCACATGAGACGTGGAGACACCTCTAATCACAAACCAAGATAATGTGATTAGAGATATCCATGTGGTGATTGAGGAATTAAAAGTTGCACTCAAGCTAGTCGCAAAGGTAGCAACTGAGAGTGAGGAAGAAGATGAACCTGAGGAGGATTTATTAGAAGAACTTATTGATCAAAATGTAGAATTGCAAAATCGTATTCATGAGTTAGAAGAGCAGGCTGAAGAACGGAAGGCGGTCGTGGAGCAAAGGAATGTAACAATTCAAAATTGTATTACCCGATGTGCGATAAATTGAATATGAGCGCTCTTTTAAGAGTATACGATATTAAAGCTGGAATCTGAGAATTCAAATGTCAAGGAGCAGCTGAAAGAAGAAACAACTGAACGAGTGAGAATGAAAGATGCATGGGTAAAAGACACACGACGCGTTGACATTGTGGAAAGAGAAGTCCGATCCAAGAAAGCTAAAATAGATGATATGTATTTCTCTTTTTCAACAGCAATTGGGAGAACCCATCATCGAGTTTTGAATTACCCTATACATTGCGATCAACCCCAATTCGATATGGATCAAAGGCTAATGATTCAGATCATGGAACAGGAGTACGACGAAGCAGTTGAGGGTGGAATATGCCCTATAGCGAAAGTCAATTCCAGTTGTAATGACGACACCAAAGACTGTCCCGAACAAGTCAAATTCGGTAGTTTAAGGGAGAGCGTTTTTCGTGACGACGAATCGAACGAAGTTATCATGGGTTAGTTAATTATAAATTCTTGCAAAGTCTATACCTTATTCGATATCGGTTCTACCTATTCTTTTATCTCTCTTGCTTGTGCTCAACGTTTAAATTTAACTCCGGAGAAGTTAGACTTTGACTTATTGGTTGAAACTTCGTTAGTAGAAACCTTCGTTACCTCCACTATTTATAAATCTTGTTGATTCAAATCGACACTTTCACGTTAACTGTCAATCTTATCTCTTTGAAAATACTTGCCTTTGATGCAATTTTTAGAAATCGATTAGTTAACTACTCATCATGCTTTTCGTAAGGTTGTTAGCTTTTATATTCCTAACCAACCTGTTATGTGAATTCAAGCAACCAAACCACTAAAGTCAATCATTGTCATATAAAGCCATAAGTAAAGAGCCCCGGTCCTTTCGTTGTTGACTTTCTTGTATGGAATGCACCGAAGCCAAACTTTCTGTAGGCAACGTTGTGAATGATGGTGGCAAGTTGATAGGTATCAATGTGATGTGTTATCCAAGTCATGGATGAGAGTCACAGTTTTGAATGATATTTCTATTCTTAATAAATTTCCTGACGTATTCTTGAAGTCTTCTTAGCCTACCCCTAGAGCGTAAAATCGAATTTTGTATTGACCTCAATACAAAACCCATTTCTTAAACCCTCAAATATTTCTTTACTTAAAACGAACGTAACATGCGCCAAAGACGTTGGCTCGAGCTGTTGAAGATTACGATCGTACCATTCAATACCATCGTGGGAAAGCGAACGTGGTAAATGACGCGCGTGAGTAGAAGATCGTATGCTATTTGAGTGCGATGTTGTTAACACAAAGGCCCATTTCGCATTTACTTACAAATGATGAAGATAGAGTTAAAGACTCTAGGAACCCAAGTAAAGATAACGAATATACGAGTAGAATCGACTTTAATCGATAAAGTTAAAGCCGCCAAGCTACACACACCGGAAATGATAAATGTGAAGAAGAAGGTTCAAGAGGGCGTTATTCTAGAAGCAAGAATCGACGAAGAGAGGAAATCTCAACCCTCAATTTAATTGGTCCATTTGAAATCCTCGATGAAGTAGGAACTGTGGCCTATAGACTCGTTTTACCGCCAAGTATGTTGCGTGTTCATAACGTTTTTAACGTATCGATGTTACGTAAATATGTGGACGACCCGAACCACATTATTAATTTAGAACCGGATGAGATAACGACTAATTTAACATTTGAGGAGATACGTGTTAAAATCTTGGATAAGAAGAATCGTATTCAACACTCAAAGGTTATACCTCAAGAGTTAGAATTTGAAATGAAGTCGATGTATCCTCACCTGTTCAGCATACCAAGTACGTTCGTAAATTTCAAGGGCGAAATTCCATAAGGAGGGGAGATTGTGAGACCCCAGATTTTATTAATAAATATTTAATTTTCTCAAAATATTTTTTTAAATATTATGGTGTGGATTTTATATAATGTTATAGTTGTGGGTTATATTTATAAATTTTGCAAAGTACGCAAGTTGTTATATAATATTCGATTGGTCGGGGAATATTCTTTTTGTCGGAGAATATCCGTACGACGGTACAATCATTGGTGGACCCCGCAACAAAATTATTGTCGGATTGAGAAAACGACAAAAATACTTTATGAAAATAAACGGCGGAAGTTTTACCGTTAACTGTTGAAACACCCGGTGTTAAAAGTACAGTAATACGCGTGGTTGCATAATAGCACACGATATTGATTATTGATGCTTACGTGAGAAGTCGCTCAGTTATACTCAATTATTGCTACAATAATTGCTGCATCATATCTTTCATATTATTGATTTAATTATTGTTACAGTATCATCTGCATAATATGATATATTATTAAATGAATGATTGAGACGACAAAGTTATTCATATTATTATTTGCAATATTGACAATGTCTAGAAGTTCATCAAGGAGAGGTTTGGTCACCTAATTGCTTCGCATGAATAAAGAGAAATCCTTATCTGAAGCCCCTCTTTCCTGGAACGACCTAGTTGTTAAATATTGTGAGTTATAATATTAATGATGAATGTTATTAAAATTGAAGTTGTGTTCGGAGTTGAATTTGGAGACGCGGACGTGATATTTGAGTCCGAAACGATGAAATTAGTAAAAATAGTCTATAAACACAAAATTTTCCAGGATTCACTATTTGGTCAAAAAGTCAACAGTTGAATTTTTTGGAAAAGTCAAACTTCAAAATTTCAAAATTTATATTGTTGATAAAAATAGTTTCATTATGTTGGAATTGTTTATGTTAGTGAAAATCGACATCTATTCCGATGATAATTGATATATGGGGGGTTATATTGATAAATCGGGTAATTTATTGGATAAATGAGCAATTAATTTCTACTAATTCACATGCTTATATAACTATTTGTTCACATATGTGTACTATTGAATCACATTCTTTTACTATTAGGGGAGTTGGTGCAAAATTGATAATACTTGAATGACTAAGTTAAAAATAGAGGTATAGATGGATGTACTATACTATAATTATTTTTATCACATGATTAGAACTATTGAGTCACATGATTTACTATTGATTCACATTATTTACTATTAGGGGAGTTGGTGCAAGTTTGATAATACTTGCAGGACTAAATTAAAAATGAAGAAAAAGAGAAAGGTATTATACTGTAATATTTCGAGCCCCAAAACGTGCAATTATCGAAACTATATTTTCCTATAAATAAAAGCTCATTCTTCCTTCATTTCTCACCAATTTACAAAAGCTTTAGAGCAATTATTATAGAGAGAAATTATAGAGAGAAAGAAGAAGAGAAGTCTGCTACCTCACTATTCCAGTATCCAGTTTTTTTTAAGGTAGGGAATATTATTTGTTGTACTCGTAAGGGGTACTCTTTCTTTCTTATTTATGAAGAGAACTTTTGTTATTCCATTCTTTATTATTCTGTTGAATAACTCAGATACGCTGCTACACTACCTATATACTTTGTGAAATTCTTCCGTTATTTCATTCTTTATTATTATGTTGAATAACCTGTCTACGCAAAGTCTCGCATACATGGTGAAATTCTTCTAATATTCCATTCTTTATTATTCTCGCTGGAATATCCATGCGTCATGCATTTTTCACGGGACTTCGTTCCCGTTATTTATTATTCTCGTTGAATATCCATCATGCTTTTACGCCTTAACCTAGTTCCGCTATTTATTATTCTCTTAGAATATCCTGCTTGGTGCGCGTTTACGCTCGGACCGGTTCCATTCTTTATTATTACTCGTGGAATATCCTCGTCAATGCGCTTTTACGCAGGACTGGTTCCGTTATTTATTATTCTGGAATAACTCACCTGTCAAGGGCCTATCGCATGCATGGTGATTTCTTTTGTTATTCCATTCTTTATTATACTCGGTTAAGTTAAAACTTTGACTTCTATACTCCATGAAATTAGTGGAATATCCTTGATATTTGCGCTTCATCCAGTATCTTTTCATGGAAATATTCTTCTGAGCATTCTTAAATTTTACTCTACAAAGTAGTATCATGTTGACAATTTGAACGTTATCAGTTCCTAGATAAATTAATTCTTAAACTTGTTTTATTAAATTCTTATATCATTGTCATCATCCTCATGTTTATATTTTGTTGAAAGTCATCTGTGGCCTGTAATGCATAGATGGACTTGGTATGATTATGACCAGGGATTATTCGGTATAATCATAACTGTAATGTTATAAATGATGTGAAAAAAGTCCTCATTGGCCCGTAGTGCATTGATGGACAATTTTTGGTATGATTATGGCTATGGATTCTCTTTGGCCGTAGTGCAAAGATAAATTATTTTATGGCATGATCAGGACCGTTGATGAAAACATGATTATCTTTAGTCGTAGTTCATGGATAATTCGTGGTCGTGATACTAAAGAATATCCTTGGCCATAGTGCAGGGGTGATTCGATGATGTGGATTATTTATTAAGCTGAGTCCCAGCGATAAAAGTGATGAAAAACCTTTTAAATCATATAAGATAGTAGATTTTATTCCCTACTTGAATCTTCTAATGGATTGTTTGTTCCGCTGCAGTTAAACTTGATAGTTATTATATTTTATCAGTTTAACACTGTTGAAGGCTAACGATAAATTATTCTCGCATTATCTTAGTCATAATATTTCTTCTTCGGGCTAGTTGAGCTCACCTTTTTCTTTCACCGTTTTCTCTTGAAAATGAGAACGTAATGGGACTAATGGGGAACAGAGTGATGGTCCTAGATGGTGCATTAGTAGTCCTCACTATTCTCGTGAAATAGTGCGATAATAATTGTAATGAGGACTCTTTTGAGTTTTTATACTCTCTAGTAGAACAATATTTGTATTCAAACTCACAGTTTATGTTTTGTCGTATTGTACACGACAGTTGTATTATTAAGTTGTATTTGAATTCTGTACCATGTATCTGGCGACTCAAGATGGGTGATGTATACCTATTTTGGGGGCGTCACAAAGATAACATAAGAACAAATTATCGTTAGTCCTCAACAGGGAAAAATCTAATAGAATACAATAGACAACCAGTTTACATCAATATTCGCAGCGGAAATAATAATTCATTAGAAGAGTTAAGTAGAGAATGAAATCTACTATCTTCTATCTATGAATTTAAAAGTTCATCGTCGATATTTTATCCCTGTAACATCGATCAATATATATCTGGAATCAAATATTCATCTTTGCACTACAGGTGCCAAAGATATTCATCATTGGTCATGTTCATCTAAACACTGTTTCATCTTTTGCACTACGTACAAAGATATTCATCGAAATCATTTATCTTTGCACTACAGGCCAAAGATATTCAATAATATCATCATTTAGGACTGATGATGATGAAAAATATTTTAAAGAAAATGAATCTAGTGAAACAAAATAACAAATATTAAGGATTTGTATTTCGGTTTATTCATGTCCAAAAATACCTCATAAATAATCATAGTGGAGTAAAATTCAAGAATGATGAAAATATGGATACAATCAAAGCTAGTATCCATAATAGATATTTTGGAGGAAAAACAAAATTTAATTTTTTCTCGTGAATAAGGCAGTATCGTGAATAGTAACCCCACACACAAATAGTTCCAAATCGATTAAAAGTTCGGATCAATACTTGGTATGTAATAATATTGAAAGAAATAATATCATATATGAAGAAAATAACATCCCTTACCTCGAAAAGAATAAGTATTACGGTTTGACTCATCTGGATATAAATTTGAAGGAATTTGCACCAGTATAAAACACTCAAAGTATCAAAATACTCACAAGAATACGCTCGATAATATAGAGAGAAAGAGAGAAGATTTTAGTTTCTGGTGTGATTTTCAATTCTAACCTAAGTACCCTATTTATAGAAAAATGCTTAGAACACCAAAGCAGAAAATTTAATATAATATTATTATTATTTGTTAAAATTCCATACGTCCACTTTTGAAGATCTGAATTCAGCAATTAATAACACATGCTAGACCCACTTAACTCACCAAACATGTTTTTCTTGAAAAAAATAATTAAAACTTCCAAAAATCAATTATTTCGGAACTTCAGAACTTCAATAATTCATAATTAATAGCCCTTTTGTCAGAAAAATTCGAGCCACATGTCTTTTCCATAGAAAATTTCATTATCTACAACTTTGCAGAAGAAAGTTTTTCCAAATTCCAAATAAAAATTGACCTAAATCCACAAACGGGCGATTTTACAGGCTATAATCAAATTTCAATCAAGAAATGGGGTCCACCGACACACAAAATATGTGTTAATCATTTAATGCAACAAAAATACTCTTTCTCCTCATATACTCATATATCCCACATTCATTGTAAAAATATCACCATTATTATATTATTAAAATATAATAATATAATTAAATAAATTATTTAATCAGAAAAAGATAAAATATTAATTTTCAACAATTGTCACATTAAAAAATTTTCTCCATCTATATCCACATAAAATCAATATTTTCCTCACCATATAAATCAATAATTAATTATTCACAAATAATATTACGAATCACAATATCGACAACCAGTAGCCCCTAAAGAAAGGGGGTTTTCTAATAAGGATCTCTTCTTACTGGCGCGCAATTAGATGACCAAACCTCTCTTTAGACAGAACTTTTTAGACATTGCCAATAATATTATTTAGATAATATAAATTATTGCTCCGATAATGGAAAATACTGTGTAGTGATAATTATTGAAACAACAGTAATATAAAATATCAACGCAACAATTATTGAATCAATAAAATAAAATACCTAATAATAATTACCGTAACAATTATTGAGTAGTGCCTTCTTATGTAAGAATCAATAATTTGTGCAATACCGTAATGCTTCTTGTGTTTTTAACCAATTTAGTATTTTAACAAGATAATTGCAATAACTACTGCTATTTTATAAACAACTTATATTTGTCGCTTTTCTTCATCCAATCGTTTTTCACATGGGGCCCATATAAATCGCTACCGTCAATCGCATTTAATATATTCCCAAGGACAAAGAAGAATATTCCACGACAAAACGAATATTCTCCGATAAAACGAATATTTTATAACCACTTTGCTTATTTGAAATATTTAGCATTGTACCCATAATTAACCACATTAATCAAATCAACTCTTACTATTTCAAAATAATGAATAGAGGAAATTTAATTTTATTTATAATAAGTTGGGGTCTTACAGTAGTCCTCACTATTCAGTAAAATAATGTGATAATAAATGTAATGAGGACTCCATTTGAGTTTGAATACTGTCTAGAAGATAATATTCGTATTAAAACTCTCAGCTTATATTTTGTAGTATTTTACACGACAGTTGTATAATTAAGTGATATTTGAATTTTGTATCATGTATTTGGTGACTCAGAATGAGTGATGTATACCTATTTTGGGGGCGTCATATGTCGTATATTATACGTCACTTAATAATTGATTTTGGTGAACAATAATAGGGTGATGAGAACCCAACTTTGGAAGAGTCAAAAATGCACCCCATTAGAATGAGGAGAACATAAATCTTCTCGTGTTCATTTGGAGATTTGAAATATTTGTTGTTGTATTTTATAGGGTATTGTAATAACTTGAGTATGAATATTGTCGTATTATATACGTAACAATATTTGTATTGAAACTCACAGCTTATGTGTTGTTGTATTTTGCACGACAGTTGTACAAATGAAGTTTGTATTTGAATTCTGTACCATGTATCTGGCGACTCAGAATGAGTTGTGTATACCTATTTTGGGGGCGTCACACGCGTGACGTCCGACGGAGGTGATTCACGAACGATTGCTTATTACTCCCTCCGTCCCTATTTAAATGACGTTTTAAAGTTTTTTATTTGTCCCTAATTAATTGACCTTTGTTCAAATCTAAGAGAATTAATGATAATTTTTCCAAAATTACCTCTCATTACTCTACCTATTTTTTTGGTACTTTAAACTCTTGTGCTATGATAAATTAATGATTTAAGGGTATTATAGACAATTGAGTACTATATTTAATGCTTTCCAAACTTAATTCTTGTGCCAATCTCTAAAATGTCATTTAAATAGGGACGGGGAAAGTACTTGTTTAAGGGCCTTTTATTTTATTTTCCCTATTTCCAATATGGGTTTTAAGGTGATTTGATTTTGAACCCATTAAACAGTATATGATGTATTCTTTCTCCGCGTTTAACCTTTGTAGGTAATGGTGTTGCCTTTCTATTTATTTTTAGCATGACTTCTGATTATTAGTCTTCTATTGAATGATTGCAGTAGCTCATAAAGAACTCATTTATCCTTCCCTTGCACTAAATCATTCACTATTTGCAACCCCATCTAATTTTTGTTGTTGGGAAAGTACGGGTCATTGATTTCTGTGATCTGAATCGTGGTATTGTTCATCTACTTGCAACCCCATCTAAATCTATTGTTCATCTACATGTTATTAATTTCTGTGATTTCTCATTTTTTGATTTATAAATGATAACATGGAGCACATGTTCGGTTATTAACCGAAATGCTCGAATTTAATATTCGGTAATTCGATATTCGGTAATTTGATTATTGTCAAATTCGGTTATTAGTTCGGATAGTGAAATTATGAATATTTCGGTATTCGGTTATAACCAAATAATCTATTCGATTTGGTTATAACCGAATGATCAGTTCTAATAAGGTTTGCCAATGAAATTAGATAAAAAAAATCCATATTATAAAAAAAAATTGCATGTGGTACACAATGGCCCACATGAAATCATTCACAAATATATATTACGTTCAAATATTTTTAATAAGGCTTAAATATGTTTTACTACCCTAAACTATAGGTCATATTCCACTTCGGTGATCCACCTTTCAATTTTGTCAATTAGATGATTGAACTATTAATTTTTTTCGATTTCATTTAATTGGGTCTGCCACGTCAGAAATTGCTGACGTGGCCGTTCGGGTGGGTCATAGTTGAGCTGATGTATAACAAAAAAAGAATATTTGAATTTTTGATTAAACATTTATTATACATTAAGGGGCAAATTTGTCAAACCACATTATATTAAATATTAATACTAATAAAAAATAACAAAATGAATTGAATCTGGCTTCATGTGAGAAATTGAATCTGGCCACATTCTTCCCCACCCTCAGCAGCCGCTCAATCATCCCCACCGCTCTCGACGCCGACCCCAATGTTTAGGGTTTCTTCTTCCTTTTTTTTCCCCTTTTCTGCAAACGCTATTCTCTCTTCATCTCCCGAAACCCTAATCTGCAAATTTGGGTGTGATTTTGTTGTGCTGTCTGCGGCAGAAGAGATTGGGTATTCAGTATATACTGTAAGAGAGGGAGGAGAGAGGCAAGGGAGATGGGTCTTCTTTTGGATCTGAAAACTTGGTTGTTTCTCCGGCCGACCGGATGAAGGAATTCACTCAAAGATTCATTCTTATACAGGGATACCCTTAAATTGTTTTGAGTTTTGTGTATTATTTCAGGGACTAATTTTGTATGATTTGGAACTTATAATTTTGAAACTGCCTGTGTCTAGTCTGTTATCATTTTGTTTGTAGACTGAGAGAAGATGGCGAAAAAGAGGGAGAAATTGGTGAATGTATCGGGAAAACCGAAGTATTCTCTCGACGTCAATGTGATAATGGTGGAGGAACCAAAGCGCCAAAGGCGCTTCCACCGTCAAGGCCATTTCAGATGTGTACAAAACCAGGCCAAAGAGAGACGCTAAAGGAAAAATTCTCAAACATGATTTGCAATCCAAGGAGTTGCCTTCTACTCGAATTCAGCTTGATCGCCACTGGTTCGGTATATGAACTTATCTTCTTTCTGGACTTATTTTGAAACTTATTTTGGGTTGGAATTTTTCAGATCTTGATGTTTGCCTGTGTTGGGGGATTTGGATGTTGGATGTTAGTTCTTGTTCGGATTGTCTTGCCGGAAACTGAGTTCAATCATATGGCTTCGGTCTCGCCGAAAACTGGGTTTAGTTTAGTTTAATTGTTAATTTATTAAGTTTAATTTATGTTTGTTGTATAATTTTTAAAGTTAAGTTAGTTGTGTAAGTATTCATAATTATGTTTTTTTCTTTCTGTAATTTGCTTAATTATTAATGTTAATTTTATATATTTTATAATTTATATTATTTATGTAATTTTTTATAGTTTTATTTGTTATTTTATTTTTTTGTCCTTTGTCTCATTAAAAATATATATTCTTTTTACACATAATCACTCATTTATCCTATTAGGATGCCACGTCAGCAATTTCTGACGTGGCAGACCCAATTAAATGAAATTGAAAAAAAATTAATAGTTCAATCATCTAATTGACAAAATTGAAAGGTGGATCACCGAAGTGGAATATGACATATAGTTTAGGATAGTAAAGCATATTTAAGCCTTTTAATAATTACATTAATCAATTACAATTTGCATGGTTTTGACATGATGCTATACGTGATTAGATTTCATATAAGTAAAAAATACATGTTGTTTAATGATGTTATAAGTTGTGGTTAAGCCAAGACAAAATTGTTGAGTTGTCTATTCTATCTTTTTGCGTTGAAAGTCAATAAAGGACAGTAATGACGCAAATCTAGACCATATATATTTATGAGTTATATGTATGAAAAATGATCCATGAAAAACGTTAGTTATTGATACTATTTCAACTAACTGTTATTCAACCGTTCAAAATTAGAATGAATGACTGAGATAAGGGCTCATCCGCTACTCCCTCTAGCGGCCAACCAAATTCTTTTATGTTGGTTGCTACTCCCTCTAGCGGCCAGTCAAAACGACGGTGTTTTGATTGGTATTTGAAAGTAAATAACAACAATAAAAAATTTCGACTTAATTATTTATTATGCTTTATACATACTACTTATTAATTAGTAAAATAAAATAATAAAAATTATAAGGATAATCGGTAATTATCTTTATATTTATTAATAAAATAAGTATGTATAATGATAATTACCGATTATCGTCTTATGATTTTTAATTATAAATAAGAAATAGTGATTGAATTTATATAAACTCAATCACTATTTCATATTTATAATTAAAAAATATACAAGGATAATTATTGATTATCGTCTTTATAATTTTTAATTATAAATAAGAAATAATGATTGAATTTATTTAAACTCAACCACTATTTCCTATTTATAATTAAAAATCATAAGACGATAATCGATAATTATTTTTATATATACTTATTTTATTAATAAGTATAAGGATAAATATAAAGATAATTACCGATTATCCTTATAATTTTTATTATTTTATTTTCTTGATTAATAAGTAGATGTATGAGGATAATCGATAATTAAGCCAAAATTCTTTATATGTTGTCACATTCTCTAGCTGGCGGTCGATCAAAACTTGATCGACCATTAGAGGAGTAATACCAACATAAAAAAATTTCATTTGACAGATAGAGGAGAGTAAATTACTTGGCCCCTCATCTCAAATATATTGACTCTAATTTTGGACGACTGAATAATAGTTAGTTGAAACAGTGCTCATAACTAACGTTTTTCATGGATTATTTTCCTATATGTATATACACAATTATGTATTACACAGTCGTGCTATGACGACGAGTTTTTTGGGCTATGGCGACGGTTCACCTGTCGTCGTAGCCCAGAATAGCTACAGCGACGGGTTCAACCGTCAGTATAGCCTAGAAAACCATTGTCATAACCGACTGTGTACTAAACAGTTGTGTACATACATTTTTTTCCTATATAGATATGTTATTTATAATTACTCTTTATTCTTAAATTAGAGATATATTTTTATTTTTCATGTTTTTAAAACTAGTGATACATTTATATTTTTATACTATAAAATCATGTTATCATTATTACTTTTTTAATAAAAATTAGTGATACGATTAGGATTAAAGTAAATTTTTTCTTAAAAGTAGATCATTTTAGAATTAGTGAAAAAGAAAGGTACCGAAGGTATGTAAGTAGTATATGGAGTTAGTAATATGTCAATTTGTAGGGTTCTTTAGATAAATTCAACAGTACCGAATGAATATATACATTTTCATATGATTTAGTATTGATGTGTACCAACGACTTTATTTTAATGAAAGTTAAATAAATTTAAATTATTATAACGTATACTTATTATATAAAGTTACAATAATGATGTTAGACAATTTTAAATTAAATAAAATTTATATTCTCATATTCTTGTATAATCTTTCCATCTATCTAAGTTAAATTTTATTACAAGAATAAGATAAAATTATTTTAGGTATCTCTCATAAGCCCTTAAAATTACATGTCTAATTATGAAATGGGAGGAGGAAGTTATTACCCATTAAGTTTTTGTTATTTTGTGTGCTGTTATATACTCTCTCTCTCTCTCTCTCTCTCTCTCTCTCTCTCTCTCTCTCTCTCTCTCTCTCTCTCTATATATATATATATATATATATATATATATATATATATATATATATATACATACCATGTAATACTTTGAAAGCCAAAACCATCCAAATCTCTCAAACTTAGCCTCAATTACTCCTATGATTCTCTTTAGTCTAAAACCCTTCTATTAACCAAATAGACTACAAGCTTTCTTTTAATTTAGTCCTCATGACAACCCTTAACAAAGCTTCAACAAATACCCATATTGGAGAAAACTCTCCATTGAGCTCCAAAAATACTTCTCATGTTTCTGATCCAATTGTTATTGCGAAGCTTTACGCGATTATGGAGGCAGTTGCAGATAGAATGGAGATGCATAAGAATATTGGAGAACAAAGAAACAATTGGAACAGCCTACTTTTAAGT
This sequence comes from Panax ginseng, assembly GCA_020205605.1. Lineage (NCBI taxonomy): Eukaryota > Viridiplantae > Streptophyta > Magnoliopsida > Apiales > Araliaceae > Panax > Panax ginseng. Next base: position 13,049,905 of record CM035143.1, read on the forward strand.
TCAATCAACACAATAATTCTTGTTGCTGCAACTTTTGCTGGTATTGCAGCTACAAGTAGTGCTGTTGGTGCACCTTTATTGGCCTTAAAGCTTTCTTCTACTTTAATGTATGTAGCAGCCACATGGATGCTAATAATTATGAACAACATCCAGCCATCCCAATTAGCTGAAGAGCAACGAAACGCCACGAGGTTGTTTAAGCAGCTTCGTGCACAAATTCAAACAGTTATAGCTATTGGTAAGCCTATGGTTTGTGATGTAAATGAAGCCATGGGGAAAGTTTTGGCTATTGACAGGGCTTTTCCACTTCCTCTACTTGGGGTAATGCTCGATAAATTTCCTTCTAAGGTGGAGCCTGCGGTGTGGTCGCCTCAACAAAAATGTAAGCAAGAAAAAAGACTAATTGGAGAGGGGAAAAATTGGAATGGATGGAGTGGAAAGTTGGAGGAGGAAATGAGGGAAACCGTTGGGGTTTTGGGGAAAAATGATAAGGCTGATTATTTGAGGTTGGGTAAAAAAGCTTTGAAATTAAATAAAGTGCTAGCAATTTCTGGTCCTTTGCTAGCATGCTTAGGGGCTGTTGGTAGTGCTTTTGTGGGGTGTCCTTATAATGGTTCATGGGCGGTGGTGCTCGGAGTTGTTGCTGGTGCTTTGGCTAGTGTTGTGAACACATTTGAGCATGGTGGGCAAGTTGGAATGGTGGTTGAGTTGTACCGGAGCAACGCCGGATTTTTTAGGCAATTGGAGGAGTCTATAGAGTCAAATTTGGATGAAAAAGATGTTGAGAGGAGAGAAAATGGAGAAGTGTTTGAAATGAAGGTGGCTTTGAGTTTGGGAAGGAGTCTTACAGAGCTAAGAGATCTTGCCAGTTCTTCAGCAATAAAGGGGAAAGATATGAAAGAGTTTGGAAGCAAGCTATTCTGATAGGAAAATGTTAGGTAATTAGATAGAAATTATCTAATTTACCTAGACAAAACTTTACAGTCCAGATTGTATAGTACAGTCTTGTAGAGTTTTGTGCGTTAAGTGAACTAGATAATTTTTGTTAATGTTACCTAGCATTATTCATGTTGATAGAGTGCATGGTTCATCACAATTTGTATATATATCACTCAAGTGGATTTTGTGAATTTGTGATTCTGTGTACGAAATTTGAATTAACACTTTGGATTTCATACGCAATTTTGTTCTTATTATCACACAAACATCATGAAAAGCTTATTCTATCTAGTTCAGATATTGACAAATTACAATTATTGTGCTACAACTCATATCATAGTTGAATTAATTACTTGGATGTATTCATATAGGGCATGCATGCAATGGGATATATATCTCCACATTAGTTATAAATTGAATTCCCCATTATAGTACTCAATATGACAATATCATTATTAGTTTAATTAATAAGTAAAAAACTAATTAATAGCCAATAATGCAAACTTGTTGAAAAGATTAGGTCATGCTATCAGCTGCTTAATTGTCATATTAGTTGACCATAGAACTTCAATTGTTATTAGTTAATTATCTGGTTGTGATCCCTTATGATCATTACTTTTGGATCTTTATAATGAACAAAATGAGCTATCATTATATTAAAAGAAGTTGGTGAGTAAGAGACAAATTCAAATATATGTATATAATCCTATTACTATTACAATATGACCTTTAAAGTCTGATAAACACAAGAAATTAATTGCTTTGGAATTTAAACTCAAAATTTTACTAAACTAGCCAAACTTGAGCAAAAGTGAGCTGCGATAATGCATGATTGGTTCATTTGCAGCCTCCAAGTTAAAATAAACATTGGCAGACAGAAATTAACAAACAAAATTAAAAAAAAAACAAAAAACAAAAGTTACGTTAGATATCTAAATCAGGAATTAAAAAACCACGGGATATAATCAGACTATATAAGAAAGTTACGACTCCAATATATATATATATATATATATATGTGGGCCCAAGTATAAAATTAGGGGTCACATGATCTAATTGAATTAAATGCGCAATTAGGGTTCCACGGCCTCATTAAATGTGAAAATTAGGGTTCACATAACCTAATGGAATGAAGACGAAAAAGTCAGTCAAAAATAAATGTGCTAGACTAGGGAGAAGCCTCCACGTGTTCCGAGGCAGAAGACTCGTGGAGGCGGCTCGATTTGGGAATTGATTGAGGGATTTGATTGGTGGCTAGAAGGACATGACAATATGGGCATTATTCTAATGACTTAACGGCATTTCTGGAATTTTCCTGAAAGCATGTGCCTCGCACATGACTACTTTCCAGAAAATCCTATAAATACCCCTTCCATTCCATTGGGAAGGGGACTTCTCTTCAGACTCAAGACTTGGACTCTTGGAAGATCAAAGGGACCATTTTGGTGACTTAAAGGCTAAGAGATTCCACCTAAAAGCACTAAAGGGGTTTGGACATTCTCTCAACTCGAAGGACTCAAGAAGGCTCTTGAAATCCCTGCTACCCTAACAGTTCTCGGATTCTAGGAGTTCTGTCACGCGTCGTTGGAGTAATCGCCCACCTGTCGTTCTCTCCTCTTCAATCAACCAATCAATTCCGTACTCTTCGTGGATTTCTCTCCTCCTCAGACAACACGAAATCCTAACCCTAGCAAGGTACGATTTCCTTGCCCACAATATATATATATATAGGTGATTCATAATCAAAGTTAGATGAAAACCCCTATTATTCAACGCACATTCTAATATGCATTTATTTGATCTAAAAGTTAGAATTACTCTCGTTTACATAACTGTTATGTGGATAGTGAATCCCATTCGTACAATAATTATCTAGATGAGATATACGAACCTAGAAATTATATCTCATCCAACATTCGAATGATTGAAAAATATTAATCATATTGAATCAAAATATCATATATATTCAGACGAAAATTCGAGATGCACATAACACTTTATATATATATATATATTTATATACGAGGGAGGATCAAAGCGGACCAAAAGAATCACCAAAAAAGAGCGGACCAAGATAAAAACACAGATATATTCACACTGCGTTGACCGAAACCCGTGTGAGATGCACATCCTTAATCATATTCTTTTATATATATCTCCATATATATATATATATATATATATATATATATATATATATATATATATATAACAACCACTCCATTTTTGTAATGGAAACTCAACCCGGGCAAAAGGATTGTCTTAGCATCAAGTGGCGCATTATATATCCAAATGTGGACTTCCTTCATTTTTCTTCAAAAGTATTAATACTTTCTCCCTTTTAAAATTACAGGTATAGTTTGATTTTTGGGGTGAAACCATGATATATTAAATTTTAAATTAATGTGAATTTATTTAATTTTAGTTGATACAATTATTATAATTGTATAAAATATAAAAAAAAATTATTAATCACAAAATTTATTTAATTATAAACTTTTACGAGTCATACAAACTTAAAAGTTTAATATGCCGTTATTTGATTTAAAAAGTTAAATTATATCTCTAATTTTGAAACCGAGAGAGTATTATGAAGTATTACATTATTAATTCAAAGAGATTAGAGATGGCATGGGGAGAAAATCCAAGAGTTTTCCTTTGCTTTTCGAAGACCAAGTAGCTCCTATTTAATTATTAAAAAACAGAAAAATCAAAACGCGGCGGTATGCACCCTAGTAAACAAGTGTGTACTTAATTTGTTTGTTGACTGAGCAAATTAAAAATAAAGACATGCATTGTGGTGGATTGTTAGTTAAATACTCCTTGCGTTTCTAAAGAAATTGTCCATCAAATATGTTTAAAAGTACAAAAGTTATAATAACTTATTATAACTTTATAAATATAATAAGATTAAACTTGGTTTATTTTCAAAGACTAGGTCATCCTTAAGAGTATATGTAGGTTTGGTCTATCTTTATAAATATAATAAGATTAAACTTGGTTTATTTTTAATCTTCGTCTTTGATTTTTGATTTGGGTTGGAGTAAAACACTTTCTATACTCTTATTAATGCTATGATTAATTTAACTAAAATTAAAATTCTCTTTATGGTCCTACAATTTTTAATACTAACTTATTATTAATTCTACAACAATTTAATTTTTTATAAGAGTACTCCTTTAGTTACGTAATTATATGATAAATTTTAACTTAAAAAATCATGTTTAGGATTTTAGCTTGAGTTTCTATCTCTAAATAACTATATATTAAAAATATTATGAGTACATAATAATTAATATAAAAAACATATTATAAGTATACATATGTTAGAAATATCAATACAAGTATAAAAAAGCAAAGAGAAAAAAATTTAATGGTCATTCTAAGGGCAATTTGATCATCAATTTATAGTTTTTAAATACAAATTATATAATAATAATTGATTAGTGAGTTTTATACCTACGAATTGAGTACTTTTGGCTTGATGAAGCTGTGAGTCCTTAGGTATACTCTTTCTCAACATTTGATCCGCACATTGTTTAAATAGGAAAAGTTCGTCCCACATGTAATACTTCACATCATGTAAAAACTTCTTTCGCTGTTGATGACTCAAGTCAGGGGGAAGCACATGACTCACTATATAATTCACGTAATCAGCATACCATGGTCCTTCCTTCGTGACTAAAAATAATTGCTCACTCGTCCGAAAAGGATTCATTGATCAATGTACCATCTCCCTTTTTCTGTTTATTCTCTAATATGAAAAGATGGTCTGCCACTTGGTTTTTTGTCTCCTTCTTATCCCGGATCTCTAGATCAAATTCTTGAAGCAAAAGGACCCAGGCCATCGTATCAATCGGGACTTAACATCCTTCTTTGAGATCAAATATTTGATGGCGGAATGATCTATGAAAATGATCACCTTTGTACCAATGAGATAAGAATGAAATTTGTCGAAATCATAAACAATTGCAAGTAACTCGTTCTCAGTGGTGGTATAATTGACTTGTGCAGCAGATAGTATTTTGCTCGCATAATAGATGCCATGAAATATTTTCTCTTTACGTTGGCCTGAGAATGCACCAATCATAAAGTCACTAGCATCACACATCAATTCGAATGAAAGGTCCCAATCTAGAGCAACAATTATCGGTGCAGTAACAAGTTTCTTTTTTAAAATCTTGAAGGCTTCAAGGCATGCTTTATCGAAGATGAATGACACGTCTTTCTCCAACTGATGAGATGCTGACCAGGCTCGCATCGAACGACAATCACTTGACCATGTAATCACTTGACAATCTAGATTCGGTTCCCGTGATGGACATTTTCAGCTATAAGTAGCTTATAAATTATTCACAGTGTTTGAATTTTCTTATATGACTTTTATGCCTATGAGGAGTTCGGCACTGTTGTGTACATTATTTTTCTCGAAGATGCTTCGTATCTCGAAAAAAATAAAAGCAATCCAGCCGAACATTTAATAAAAATGGAAGTATTAAAGGCCTCAATTACTATTGAGCATAAGGGTTTGAAAAAATCTCTTTTCCAAAGCATCATTGCGAAATCTTGCTAAAACTGATTTTTTATGTAAAATTCAAACCTTGAGTATATAGAGTGCGAACGAGGCCTCGTGACTACTTTCAGATAATTGCATATCGATTTCCCACATTCATATAACAGTTTCTTGAAAAGTGATTGTAACACCCCATCCCACATCGAAAGATAGGGAAAAATTTGTCTCCGATATTAGAAATAAGTTACTACTAGTAGACCTTCAAGTCATGACCTTTTGGGAGTCTGGTGGGCTAAGATGACCCAAGAAGATATTATTGGGCGATGGTTTGAGTCCTTATTTTGATGGATTTGATTCGATTCAGGACTTGGGATTTGACTCGAGATTTATTTCGGACTCGGATTTTGACCTTAGTTGTTTCATATGGTATCGGTAGCCGACTCTCGAAAGCTTGGTCGGGTCATCCGATCGGGTTCTGGGAGGTGGGGACACGAAAGTGGTGGTATTATCCCACAATGGAGAGATGAAGGTCCTGAGGTGGGGACACGAAGCCAGGTAGGTATTATCCCAACAATGGCTAGAGAGGCAAAAGATCTTTGGTAGTGTGTGATCGGTTCGACGAGGACGTCGAAATTTAAGTGGGGAGTTTGTAACACCCAGGTCCCCACATCGAAAATAGGGGAAAATTTGTTCATAGATATTAGGAAATAAGTTACTACTAGTAGTACCTTCAAGTCACGACCTTTTGGGAGCATGTGGTGGGCTAAGATGACCCAAGAAGATACTATCACGCGATGGTTTGAGTCCTTATTTTGATGGATTTGATTCGATTCTTGACTTGGGATTTGACTCGAGATTTATTCCGGACTCTGGATTTGACCCGGTTATTTCAAATTGGCCACCGTGGTAACACGGATGTCGGGGGGTGCCTAAGACCTTCCCTCCGCATAATCAATCCCCCAGGCCCTAATGAATCTTGGTTTCACAGACCCTTTTAACAGTGTCACATCACTGGGTCAATGTGCAAACCTTTTCTCAGTTGTGTTGGTACAACCGTTTAAAAAACCAACTGGAGACTCTTATAGTCCAATCGTCGACATATACATGTCAGACCTTTTCACAACTTATTTTTTCAAACAAATCTAACCTAACATGAGAACACCAAAAGACAAGAACAGAAAAGGGACAAATAAAAAACCCGACGTCGACATTACTCATATAACCTTTTTAAATCAAAACTTACTAAACAGATGAATATGTGCTTTAAAGTGAAAAAGGATCACAAACAATGTAAAATTAACTAATTATTCAAATTATAAACTTATCATGCTTCTCAATTTCATAAGAATTAAATTAATCCCATTTTTATCATCGACCAATAATCGAAAACAATTAACTTATTGCTCAAGTTAATCTAACATGCAAATCTAACAAAATAAAAAAATATAAATGCATACTAATACCACGTAAATAAAAACAATCAATAATGCATGTCCAAATACAATAAATATAATTATAATTAGTTCTCTTGAACAATGTATCAATTACATTATCTTCAATCATATTACATTTTCATATATATATATATATATATATATATATATATATATATATATATATATATATCATGACACCCCAAAATAGGTATACATCACCCATCTTGAGTCGCCAAATACATGGTACAAAATTCAAATACAACTTAATAATACAACTGCGTAAATGTAAAATACGACAAAACATAAACCGAGAGTTTTAATACGAATATTATCTTCTAGACAGTATTCAACTCAAATGGAGTCCTTAATACATTTATTATCACACTATTTCATAGAATAGTGAGGACTACTAATGATATCATCTGGACCATCACTCCGTTCCCCGACTAGTCCCAGCTACGTTCCCATTTCCTAAAGAGAACAATGAAAGCAAAAGAATGAGCTCAATTAGCCCAATAAGAAATATTATGACTAAGATAATGCAGAATAATTTATCGTTAGCCTTCAACAGTGTTATACTGATAAAATATAACAAACATAAAGTTTAATCGCAATGAACAAGAAATCGATTAAGAGTCAAGTAGAGCATAAAATCTACTATCTTCTATGATTTAAAAGGTTTTTTTATCACTTTTTTGAGACTCAAATTAATAAATAATCCACATCATCGAATCAAGACTTCACACTTTACTATTAAGGATATTCTTTAGTATCACCGACCATAAATTATACATGCATTACGTGCCAAGGATATTCGTATTCATCAATAGTCATGATCATGCCAACAACTGTCCATCAATGCACTACGGGCCAATGAGGACTTTTACCACATCATTTGTAACATTACGGTTATGAATATATCGAATAATCCTTGGTCATAATTATACCAAGTCCATCTATGCACTACAGACCACGGATGACTTTCAACATAATATAAACATGAGGATGATGACAATGATATAAGAATTCAATAAAAAAAAGTTCAAGGTTAAATTTTTAAATATTTATAATTTAATTTATCCAGAATTCAATATTGTCCAAATTGTCAACATGATACTGCTTTGTGGAGTAAAATTCAAGAATGATAATGTATCAAAAATGATTTAGACCGAAAAGAAATCAATTTTTGTTAAGAATAGTACTCCAGGTGAATAGTACCCAAATGAATAGTACCCCGTGAATAGTGCTTCGGGAATAGTACTCTGTGAATAGTACTTTGTGAATAGTACTCATGAATAGTACTTTGTGAATAGTACCCGTGAATAGTACTTTTGTGAATAGTACCGTATAAATGAATAGTACTAATGGACAGTACTCCGACATAAAAAACTTAAAATTTAACAAGAATGTGCAGAAAATATCCTTGTGAAGCGATACTAGATGAAGCGCAAATTTCAAGGATATTCTACTAATTTCATGGAATATAGAAGCAATACTTTAACCGAATGATGGTATAATCATGAATACGAGACGAAATAATATTACTCACATACTATAGAGTATGGAAGAAAATATTATTCCTATGAATACTCAACAAAATAATATCCCTTACCTTAGAAGAAGATTGGATACTAGAATAGTGAGGTAATAGACTTCTCTTCTACTTTCTCTCTAAAGCTTCTCTCTCTATAAATGCTCTTGTGAGTCTTAGTGAATTGGTGAGAATGAAAGAAGAATGAGCTTCTATTTATAGGAAAATATAGTTTCGATAATTGCACGTTTTGGGGCTCAAAATATTACAGTATAATACATTCATCTTTTTCTTCATTTTTAATTTAATCCTACAAGTATTATCAAACTTGCACCACCTCCCCTAATAGTACATCTTGTGAATCAATAGCACAATCATGTGAATCAATAGTACAATCACGTGAAAAAAATAATTACAGTACAGTACCTTCATCTATACCTCCATTTTTAATTTAGTCATGCAAGTATTATCAATCTTGCATCATCTCCCCTAATAGTACATGCATGTGAATCAATAGTACACACATGTGAACAAATAGTTATAAACATGTGAATTAATAGCAATTAATTGCTCATTTATCCGATTAATTACCCGATTGGTCAATGTAGCCTCCAAACATCCATTATTATCGAAATAGATGTCAATTTCCACTAACACTAATAATCCCATCATAATGAAAATATCAATTTCATCTTTAATCAACAAGGACTTATTCATCATGAATATTATAACTCACAATATTTAACAACCAGATTATTCCCAGGAAAGAGGGGGCTTTCCGATAAGGATTTCTCCCTATTGGCGCGCAATTAGGTGACCAAACCTCTCATTGACAGAATTTTCTAGACATTGTCAATATTGCAAATAATAATATGTGTAAGACCCCAACTTTTATGAATAAAGAATAATTTTCTCGAAATATATTTTTGAATATTATGGTGTGGATTTAATATAATGTTATAGTTGTGGGTAATATTTACTTAATTTTGCAAAAGTAAGTTAAGTGGTTATATAATATTCGATTGGTCTGGAATATTCGCTTTTAGCAGAAATATTCGTGATTTGACGGCACAATCATTGGTGGACCCCTATTAATCGAAAATATTGTCGTAGTTAGAAAACGACAAAATTATCTTTCTATAAAAATAACGGCGAAGGTGTTACCGTTTAAAACCGTTGAACTACCCTAGTAGTAAAAGTACAAGAATACGCTGTGGTTGCATAGTAGCGCACACTGTATTGATTATTGATGCTTACGTGAGAAGTCACTCATTTATACTCAATTATTGCTACAATAATTGTTTGCATCATATCTCTCTCATATTATCGATTCAATTATTGTTACAATTATCATCTCGCATAATATGTTATATTATTAAATCAAAATTGAGACGACAAAGTTATTCATATTATTATTTGTAATATTGACAATGTCTAGAAGTTCTGCCAATGAGAGGTTTGGTCACCTAATTGCGCGCCAATAAGGAGAAATCCTTATCGAAAAGCCCCCTCTTTACTGGGAACGACCTGGTTGTTAAATATTGTGAATTATAATATTAATGATGAATAAGTTCGTGTTGATTAAAGATGAATTTTATAGTTCCATTGTGTTGGACTTATTTGTGTTACTATAATTGATGTCTGGAGGTTATATTATTCAATTGGGTATTCGGGACACTTTTCGTGTCGGAGTACAATTCACGAGTTACTATTCACGAGTTACTATTCATGAGTTATTATTCACGAGTTACTATTCACGGGATAGTATTCACCCGTAAGATATATTTCGTTAGGTCCAAATTATTTTTTTGGTACAATATTATTCCATGAGTAGATGTGCTAATTTTTCGAATAGTTGGTTGAAGATATAATAAGTAAATCAATATGGACCGATGGTGGAAAGTATAATAATAAAAATCAATATGGATCATTTGGTTTAAAGTTTTAATAGTAAATTAGTATGACCGTTGCTTTAAGTTTTAATAGTAAACCAATATGGACCGCTCGCTTAAAAGTAAATCAATCTGGACCGTTCATGAATTAGTTACTTATTCAGGTCCATTCTCCTATAAATAAAGCTCATTCCTTCATTATTTCTTACTTAATTCACCAAACTCTAGAGAGAAACTATAGAGAGAAAGAAGAAAAGTATTCTCGCTACTTCACTACTTCAAAGATTCGCTTTTTCTAAGGTAGGGAATTTATTATTTGTTGTACTCATAAGGGGTATTCTTTCTTTCTTGTTCATGAAGAGAACTTCATTATTCCATTCTTTATTATTCATTGGAATAACTCAGATACACTGGATACCCTATACTTGGTGAAATTCTTCATTATTCCATTCTTATTATTCTCATTGGAATAACCTATTTATGCAAAATACCGCATACATGGTGAAATTCATCTAATATTTCGTTCTTTATTATTCGTCGAATATCCCGTCTGCGCATGCTTATTTGGACTTGGTTCCATTATTTATTATTCGCTTCGGAATATCCTCGTCATGCATGCGCCTATCGCACGCATGGTGAATCCTTCATTATTCCATTCTTTATTATTCATTGGAATAACTTTGCCTATGTGGATTACCACACGCATAGTGAATGATCCTTCGTATTCATTCCTTATTAAATTGTGGAAATGATCTGCATCACGTGGATTACCGCATACAATGTAAGCGAAAAATCCATTTGCAGTTTCATATATTCTATTATACTTAGTTGGTTGAAGCTTTGGCTTCTATACTCCATAAAATTAGTGGAATATCCTTGATATTTATGTTTCATCCAGTATCTTCTCATGGAAATATTCTTCTGAGCATTCTTGAATTTTACTTCACAAAGCAGTATCAAGTTGACAATTTAGACGTTATTGAGTTCAGGATAAATTAATTTATAAATCTTTAAAATTTATTCTTGAACCTGTTTTATTGAATTGTCATCATCCTCATGCTTATATTATGTTGAAAGTCATCTTTGGCTTACGTGCATAGACGGACTTGGTATGATTATGACCAGGGATTAATCGGTATAATCATGATCGTAATGTGACGAATGATGTGGTAAAAGTCCTCATTGGCACGTAGTTCATTGGTGGGCAAATTGTTGGTATGATTATGACCGTGGATTATTTGGTATAGTCATGACCATTGATGATTATATGAATATCCTTGGCCGTGGAGCGAGGATGATTCGATTTTATTTATTAAGTCGAGTCTCGTGATAAAGTTGATGAAAAATTTTAAAATCATAGAAGATGATTAGATTTTATACTTTACTTGACTCTTCTAATGGATTGCTTATTCTGCTGCAGTTTTTGATCTAAAACTTGTTGTCTATTATATTCTATCAGTTGTTATACTTTTGAAGGCTATTGATAATTTATTATGCATTATCTTAGTCATAATATTTCTTCTTGGGCTAGTTGAGCTCACCCTTTTCTTTCATTGTTCTCTTGTGAAATGAGAACGTAATGGGACTAGTCGGGGAACAGAGTGATGGTCCTAGATGGTGCATTAGTAGTCCCGACTATTCGTGAAATAGTGTGATAATAAATGTAATGAGGACTCCATTGAGTGTGGATATTGTCTAGATGACAATATTTGTATTAAAACTCACAGCTTATGTTTTGTCGTATTTTACACGACCGTTGTATAATTAAGTTGTATTTGTATTCAAGACTTGTATTGTATCATGCGACTCAAGATGGGTGATGTATACTGCTTTGGGGAGTTACAATTTGTATCAAAGCTTAGGATATGATCCTGGTGAGATGTGAGATAAGAACTAGGAGGGAGAGACGGGAATTTTTCACTACTATGACCTACCTAAGTTTATTTGGTATTTAACTGGTTGGTCAGAGTATAGGGATAATATGTGATATATTAATTAACCATTGTTTTGTGGCAGTTTGAAAAATGGCATCCGAAAATGTTGAGATAAGCAATGAAGCACATAAGATCGTGGAGTCACCACAGATTAATACTCAGGATAATGTGCAACAGGAAGACAATAATCCTCAGGTGAACAACAACACCGACTAAATGGCGAACGACGGAATATTTAGGAGCTTTCTGCAATTTGTACAACATCAGGCAAGAGAAACTCCTGTCCAAAATGTAGGTGGAAACACTAGAAACTCTCGGACGGTCACCGCTAAACAGTTCAAAGAGCTGGGACCACCGGAGTTTATTGGAGAGCCAAAACCACTTAAGGCGGATGCATGGATAAAGCAGATCACCAAGATATTTGATGTCTTGGGATGCTCCGAGGAGCAAAATGTTCCTTTTTCCACCTTAATGTTGCGAAGGGAGGCAGATTACTGGTGGGAATCTATAAAGCGTACCCAGCCTGACGCACTCAAGATGTTTTGGGAGAAGTTCCAAGAGCTGTTCAACGACAAATACTTTCCCGAAAGTATTCGTCACATAAAGGAGGTGGAGTTTATCAAGTTGAGCAAAACAATATGACCGTAATACGCAATATGAGGCTAAATTTGCGAGTTATCCTGTTTGCATCCCATTTGGTTGATAATGAGGAGCGAATGACATGAATGTTTTTAAGAGGTTTGAAATCGGAGATACGTCAATATCTTATTTCTTATAAACTGTGTTTGTATTCAGATGTTGTAAATAGGGCTCAGTTATTGGAGCGCGATAACTGGTCAATGCAACCAAGAGAAAGCAGCCGACATAATGAAAATACCAGTGGTAACAGTCATCGAAGCGGTGACAACAAACGTGGAGGGAATTAACATGCCAGAAATGGTGACCATTTCGGTGGTAATCATAGCCAAGACAATAAAAGTGGGAGTTTCAAGAAGAGGAGATTTAGTAATGATGAAAGGACGTCAGCACTAGCACCTGTTGTTAAGAAAGGAGAACGACCGTCGGTCGTATGTTACAAATGCGAAGGGGAGGGACACATCAGTCCAAACTGTACGCAGCAGTCCAAAGCATGTTACAATTATGGAAGAGAAGGTCACTTAGCCCGATTTTGTCATGCACCAAAGTCAAGTCCAGCTGGGATGGAGGCATCAAAGTCTGTCCCAGACAAGACAAAACCGGTAGTTCAAGGGAGAGCGTTTCTTGTAATCTCCCAAAAAGCAAGGAACCCAAACGAGGTCATCACGGGTAAGCTTATCATAAACTCTAGTGAAGTATATACCTTATTTGATACCGGCTCTACCCATTCTTTTATTTATCCTACTTGCGCTCAACGATTAAATTTGACTCCGGAGAAATTGGACTTTGACTTATCGGTTGAAACTTCGTTGGGAGAAACCTTTATTACATCCACGGTTTATAAGTCTTGTTTGATTCAAATCGGTAACCGCACATTACCTATCGATCTTATTTCTTTAAAAATACTTGTATTTGATGTAATTCTAAGGATTGATTGGTTAACTACTCATCATGCAAAAATTGATTATTTTCGTAAGGTTGTTAGTTTTCATATTCCTAATCAACCTATTATGCGAATTCAAGCGACCAAACCATTAAAATCAATCACGGTCATTTCAATCCATAAAGCTATTCGTTTATTGAAAAATGGATGTCAAGCTTTCTTAGCTCATGTCACAGATTTAAACAAAAATACGTCAGTTTTGAATGATATTTCTATTGTTAATAAATTTCCTGACGTATTCCCTGAAGAACTTCCTGGCCTACCCCCAGAGCGTGAAATTAAATTTTGTATCGACCTTGAACCTAGTACAAAACCCATTTCAAAAGCCCCATATCGAATGGCTCCAATTAAACTTCAAGAGTTAAAGACCCAATTGTAGGAATTGTTAGACATTGGTTTCATTCGTCCTAATACGTCTCTTTGGGGTGCTCCTGTTCTATTCGTGAAGAAGAAAGATGGGAGTATGCGACTTTGTATTGACTACCGAGAATTGAACCATGTCACCATCAAGAATAGGTATCCGTTACCTCGCATTGATGACCTGTTTGACCAGTTGCAAGGAGCACAATTCTTTTCAAAGATCGATCTTCGTTCTGGATATCATCAGCTGAAAGTTAAAACTGAGGATATTCCAAAGACTACCTTCAGAACTCGGTACGGGCATTATGAATTTTTGGTCATGTCTTTTGGATTAACTAATGCTCCTGCTGCCTTTATGGATATGATGAACCGAGTATTCAAGGAATATTTGGATCACTTTGTGGTTGTCTTTATTGATGACATTCTCATATATTCCAAAAGAGGTGAAGATCATGAGCAACACTTGAGGCTGATACTCCAAAAGCATCGTGAAAACAAGCTTTATGCCAAGTTGAAGAAATGTGAGTTCTGGCTTGAGGAAGTTGCATTCCTTGGGCATGTGATATCAAATCATGGAATATCTGTTGACCCAACGAATATTGAAGCAATTCAAAGCTGGAGGCAACCAAAGTCATTGACCGAAGTACGTAGCTTTCTCGGCTTAGCTGGTTATTATCGGAGATTCGTGGAAGGATTTTCTCGAATCGCTACTCCATTAACTCAGTTGACTCGAAAAGATACAAAGTTCGGTTGGAGCGAGGAATGTGAGAAGAGTTTTGAAGAACTCAAGGGAATACTCATTTCAGCACCTGTTCTGACAATACCATCTGGCTCAGAAGGATTTGTCATCTACAGTGATGCTTCGGGCAAAGGGCTAGGATGTGTTCTCATGCAACATGGAAAAGTCATAGCATATGCCTCTCGGTAACTCAAAGAATATGAGAGGAATTATCCTACTCATGATCTAGAGTTGGCAAATTTATTGTCTTCACATTTGAAGATTTGGAGGCATTACCTATATGGAGAGAAGGTGGAGATCTATACGGATCATAAAAGCCTCAAATATTTCTTCACCCAAAAGGAACTCAACATGCGGCAACGACGTTGGCTTGAACTGTTGAAAGATTATGATCATACCATTCAATACCATCCTGGTAAAATGAACGTAGTAGCTGACGCATTGAGTAGAAGATCATATGCGGGTACGAGTGCAATATTTTCAACACAAAGGCCCATTTTGTATGACTTACAAAGGATGGAGATAGAGTTAAAGACTCCAGGGACCTATGTGATGATGGCGAATATACAAGTAGAACCGACTTTAATCGATAAAGTTAAAGCTACTCAAGCTACAGACCTGGAGCTGATACTTATGAGGAAGAAAGTGCAAGAAGGTGCTATTCCGGAAGTAAGAATCGATGAAGAAGGAATACTTCGAGTCAACTACAAACTTTGTGTTCCTAACGACCCTTATTTAAAGTATAAATCATGATGGAGGCGCACAACACACCGTTTGTAATCCATCCTGGGAGTACCAAAATGTATCATGATCTTCGACATACATTTTGGTGGAGCAATATGAAGAGAGAGATAGCGGAGTTTATCTCAAGGTGTTTAACTTGTCAAAGAGTCAAGGCGGAGCATCAAGTACCAAAAGGTCCATTGCAACCACTTGAAATTCCAGAATGGAAGTGGGAGCACATTACCATGGATTTCAAGCATCGGTCTTCCCAAGGTTTCTCAAGGTATAGATGCAATTTGGGTTATTGTTGATAGATTGACCAAGTCTCGCTCACTTACTTACCTATACGAGAAACTTATACACTTGAACGCCTTGTTCTTATGTACATAAATGAGATTGTAAGACTGCATGGTATGCCAAAGATCCATAGTTTCTGATCGAGACCCAAAATTTACTTCACGATTTTGGGTTAGTTTGCAGAAAGCTATGTGCATCAATTAATTTGATTTAGCTTGGCATATCATCCTCAGACGGACGGGCAGTCGGAGAGGACTAGTCAAAATCTTGAAGATCTATTAAGACTTTGTGTCCTTGACTTCAAAGGAAGTTGGGACAAGTTCTTACTGGTTGGTGGAGTTTTCCTACAACAACAGCTTATCGCTAAAGTATCGGCATGGCTCCATTTGAGGCGTTGTATGGGAGAAAGTGTCATTCTCTAGTATGCTGGGATGAGGTGGGTGAAGCAACGTTGTTGGGACCGGAGTTGGTACGTATGACTACAAAAAAGATTCAAACGATCCGACAACGTATAAAAACTTCACAAGATCGACAAAAGAGTTATACTGATCTTCATCGAAAAGACGTAGAATTCGATATTAGAGATCATGTATTGATTATTGATACTTATGTGAGAAGTCACTCGCTTATACTCAATTATTGCTCATGATAATTGCCGCATCATATCTCTCATATTATTGATTCAATTATTGTTACAATTATCATCTCGCATAATATGTTATATTATTAAATCAATAATTGAGATTTGAAAAGTTATTCATATTATTATTTGCAATATTGACAATGTCTAGAAGTTCTCATCGAGGAGAGGTTTGGTCACCTAATTGCGGCGCCAATAAGGAGAAATCCTTATCGAAAAGCCCCCTTTCTCGAACGACACGATTGTTAAATATTGTGAATTATAATATTAATGATGAATAAGTTCGTGTTGATTAAAGATGAATTTTATAGTTCCATTGTGTTGGACTTATTTGTGTTACTATAATTGATGTCTGGAGGTTATATCGTTCAATTGGGTATTCGGGACACTTTTCGTGTCGGAGTACTATTCACGACTTACTATTCACAAGTTACTATTTATGAGTTATTATTCACGAGTTACTATTTACGGGGTAGTATTCACCCGTAAGATATATTTCTGTTCGGTCCAAATCATTTTTGGGTACAATATTATTCCATGAGGAGATGTGCTAATTTTTTAGACCGTTGGTTGAAGATATAATAGTAAATCAATATGGACCGATGGTGGAAAGTATAATAGTAAATCAATATGGATCGCTGGTTTAAAGTTTTAATAGTAAATCAGTATGGACCGTTGCTTTAAGTTTTAATAGTAAATCAATATGGACCGTCCGTTTAAAAGTAAATCAATCTGGACCGTTCATGAATTAGTTACTATTCAGTCCATTCTCCTATAAATAGAAGCTCATTCCTTCATTATTTCTTACGAATTAATTGAAACTCTAGAGAGAGAAACTATAGAGAGAGAAGAAAAGTATTCTGCTACTTCACTACTTCAGTATTCAGTTTTTCTAAGGTAGGAAATATTATTTGTTGTACTTATAAGGGGTATTCTTTCTTTCTTGTTCATGAAGAGAACTTCTGTTATTCCATTTTTTATTATTCTGTTGGAATAACCTGTATACGCGGGATACCCTATACTCGGTGAAATTCTTCTGTTATTCCATTCTTAGTATTATGTTGGAATAACTTGTTTATGCAAAGTACCGCATATATGGTGAAATTCTTCTAATATTCCGTTCTTTATTATTCTCATTGAATATCCTCATGCATGCATTTATCGCTTTAACCGGTTCCATTATTTATTATTCATTGGAAATAACATGTGCATGCGATCTTATCGCATTGCATGGTGAATCCTTCATTATTCCATTCTTTATTGTTCATTGAATAACTCATCTATGTGGATTACCACATGCATGGTGAATGATCCTTCGTATTCATTCCTTATTAAATTGTGAAAATGATCTGTCTACGTGGATTACCGCATGGCGGGCGAAAATCCATTTACAGTTTCATATATTCTATTATACCTAGTTGGTTAAAGCTTTGGCTTCTATACTCCATGAAATTAGTGGAATATCCTTGATATTTGCGCTTCATCCAGTATCTTTTCATGAAAATATTCTTCTGAGCATTCTTGAATTTTACTTCACAAAGCAGTATCAAGTTGACAATTTGGACGTTATTGAGTACAAGATAAATTAACTTATAAATCTTTAAAATTTATTCTTGAACCTATTTTATTGAATTGTCATCATCCTCATGCTTATATTATGTTGAAAGTCATCTTTGGCTTATGTGCATAGATGGACTTGGTATGATTATGATCGTGATTATTCGGTATAATCATGACCGTAATGTGACGAATGATGTGGTAAAAGTCCTCATTGGCCTGTAGTTCATTGGTGGACAGTTGTTGGTATGATTATGACCAGGGATTATTCGGTATAGTCATGACCATTGATGATTATATGAATATCCTTAGCCGTGGAGCAGGGATGATTCTATTTTATTTATTAAACTGAGTCTCAGCGATAAAGTTGATGAAAAACTTTTTAAATCATAGAAGACAGTAGATTTTGTACTTTACTTGACTCTTCTAATGGATTGCTTATTCTGCTGCAGTTTTTGATCTAAAACTTGTTGTCTATTATATTCTATCAGTTGTTATACTGTTGAAGGCTATTGATAATTTATCCTGCATTATCTTGGTCATAATATTTCTTACTAGGCTAGTTGAGCTCACCCTTTCTTTCACTGTTCTCTTCAGAAAATGAGAACGTAGTTGGGACTAGTCGAGGAACAGAGTGATGGTCCTAGATGGTGTATTAGTAGTCCTAACTATTCTGTGAAATAGTGTGATAATAAATGTAATGAGGACTCCATTGAGTAGGGATATTGTCTAGATGACAATATTTGTATTAAAACTCACAGCTTATGTTTTGTCGTATTTTATACGACTGTTGTATAATTAAGTTATATTTGTATTTAGTACCTTGTATCTGGCGACTCAAGATGGGTGATGTATACCTGTTTTGGGGGCGTCACAATATGAATAACTTTGTCATCTCAATTATTGATTTAATAATATAAAATATTATGCAGATGATACTGTGACAATTATTGAATCAATAATATGAAAGATATTATACAGCAATTACTGTAGCAATAATTGAGTATAACTGAGTGATTTCTCACGTAAGCAACAATAATCAATACTGTGTGCTACTATGCAACCACGCGTATTACTATACTTTTACCACCGGGTAGTTCAACAGTTTAACGGTAAAACTTTCGCCATTATTTTTATAAAAAGATAATTCTGTCGTTTTCTAACTACCACAATACTTTCATTGTGGGGTCCACCAATGATTGTGTCGTCGTACGAATATTCCCTGTTAAAACGAATATTCTCCGACCAATCGAATATTATATAACCACTTGCTTATTTTAATTGCAAAAATTGTAAATAATACCCACAACTATAACATTATATCAAATCCACACCATAATATTCAAAAATATATTTAGAAAAAAATTAATCTTTATTCATAAAAGTTTGGGTCTTACATATATATATATATATATATATATATATATATATATATATATATATATATATATATATATATAAATTGCAAAAAGCATTTCAATTTATAGTTTCTTAATTAATTATCATAAAATCACATATTATATTATGATACTTATTGTGAGACGAAGGGACTATAGTTAATGATATTCACTTTCTTAGTTACTTTCATGTTCGTTGTCTATTAATTTTATCATGAGATTGTTTGATTATCATGAGATTATTTGATGGAACAAACTAAAAATAATAATAAAATAAAAGATGATAATAATATCATATATATATATATATATGTGTGTATATATATATATATATATAATAATAATAATAATAATAATAATAATAATAATAATAATAATAATAATAATAATAATAATAATAATAATTGACTTTTTAAAAGAAAAATTTGTTCTAATTTATTTGTCCTTTAAAATTTTCTAAGAGAATAAATTATTTACTTTTCTATATCACTCATAACTTCACATATTTTTCAAAAAAATTCTCTATTCTTTTAGTAGTTTTCAACTTTCTATAAAGGGATAGTTTTGAAATTTCATATAAATTTTAATTATTAAATGACTTTTTAATTTATACACATAAAATTAAAATAATTATTATTATGAAATAGAGGTAGTAATAATCATCATCTAAAAAAGGAACCTACAATTTAATTAATCATTAAATTATTAGATAATTGTAAAACCAACTAACCCAAACTAAAATGAATTTCAATTACCAAGAAAAGAGAAAAACTTCGTGCCTTGCACGAGTTCCAAAATGTTATTAATGATTACTTTAGTTATTAATTATATTACGTATAGGAGATTTTTAGTTAATTAATATTATAAAACAATTTTAACTTATATATTAATTATTAAAATTTAGTTAAAACTAAAATAATAATGGACCTCATTATTCTACATCAATTATGTTCCTAAAAACTATATATTGAAAATATAAGAAAATATTATGAGTAAATAATAATTAATACAAAACTATAATGCATATTATAAAATACATTAATGATTAAACTTTAGTAATCAAATATATTTCATATAGGAGATCTTAAGTTAATTAATGTTAAAAAAATAATCATGACTTATATATTACTGATTAAAATTCAATTGTCTTTTAAAACTTAAATCATGATCATAATTTATTATTCCAAAATGTTATTTTTTATAGAATATATTTAGTTAATTAATTATATAATAGAGTTTGACTTGGACATTACGCGGTTTAGGTTTTTAAGTTTCCATTCAAATTTGAACTCTAAAATGTATATGTAAATACGAAGGATTGAATATAAAAAACTAAATACTAAATTTAAAAAATATAAAACATAATATTAAATTAAAATAATAAATTAAGAATCACATTAATAACACTCAATTGTGAGTATTCGACAATTATATGTAATATGTAGTTATTCGCTTTTTTAAAACAAAATTTATAGTTATTTTAATAATAATAGTAAGTCAATTTGAAATTCAAAAAATATATTATATAATCATTATAAATAAAATAAATAAAAAATTTAAAATAATTTCATGTAAAAAATAACTCCGTACTTCACACGAGACACTTAGCTAGTTAACTTTGGAAAGATAAAATTTTATTTGACTAGGTTCACTATGACTGGGTATAATTAAAACTTATTTTATATTCTTTCCTGTACGTACTTTATTGTTCTTAATTTTTGTGGCATGTGTATTTTAAACATTTTGTCTAGAGACCGAGTCTCAGAGAGATGAGTACTGCTATAAAATATATCAAACTTACCGATCCATATAAATAATAATTACACGTAAAATATAGTTATAATTATATATGGACATTTGATCTTGTCTCTGGTGACTTAATCTATCTAATAAAATATATATGATTTTGAATTTTTCGTTCACTCAATAAATCATCTGAACCGTCCAAAATTTAGTATAAATTCTACCGTCCATACAATATCGAAGACACGGGACACAACTAGTTATATATATATATATATATATATATATATATATATATATATATATTGCCCTAGTTGATAGTCACGAATGTTTAAATATTGACCTAGTTGTTATAGAACTCAATGTTGTAGACTTGGTAAGACCACGCACCCAAAATGAAGGGTGTGACTGAGGGGTTGTTTGTTTAGAAATTTGAATGGATCTCAATTTGAATTACCGAATTGGCCAAACAAGGTTTGTTTTTGGATGCGAATAAATCAATCGATAAGATGGACGAAATGAATGGCGAAGTCAGATTTTTTTAACTGAATGGCTGAATGAGTAGTTGAATGAAGTAAAAAAAAATAAAAAATTAAAAAAAAATATTAACTATTATATTTAAATTTTTTCAGAAGGATAAAATAATAAAATTTTGTCATTCAGATATTTCAGACATGTCAATTATCAAACAACTTTTTTCATTCAGATTCAGCTCATTCAGATTCAGATTCAGATTCAGATTCAGCTCATTCAGATTCAGATTCATTCAATTTTTATCAAACACCCGAGAAACCTTGTGAAATTAAAAGAAATAGTTTTAAGTCATGAATATTGATCACATTCAAACCTTGAAAAATAGACTACACTACATTGTTTTATAGTCAATATAATCCTCCCTACAATACATAAAGTAAAAGGTAAATACGTCATTTGGTTAGGTCCATTAGTATTAAAAAAAATATAAAAAAATATTTGTCACTTTATATAACCTCGTGAAGATAAATTTAAAACTTTTTAACTCACTTTTTTTTCTACTTTTATTTTGCTTAATATATATACAAATTGTATTTTGCTCATTCTTATAGGGACGGAGGGAGTAGTGCCATGGAACTGAAACATAATTACCCAATATTATTGTAAAAATGCAATAATTAATTATATATTGGATTGAAGGCGAAATTAAAAAAACTCTTATAATCAAATAATAAATAATAAATTTGTAAAATTCATCATAAATAAAATTTTCAATTAAAAATACATAAAAGCGGTTACAAAATCATTATTCAAGATTTTATTTCTTGAATTGAGACATAACTAATTGAGTCTTGAGTAGGTTCATCAGAAGGAAATTTGGATCCATGACATTTAATAGTGGTACGTAGATCTTGAAAAATATTTATCTATATATCTATTAATTATGATTTAAATTAAAATATCAAATACAAATACACAACATAATAGAAAAACTAGAAAATAAAGTTAATAATGAATAAATCAAACACCTAATATTATGCTCCTAAAGTAAAATAATATATTCACAATTCATGTCTTTATTGTCTTTATTGATTTAAATACAACGACAAATAACACATGCACACATGCTGAAAAATTCAATATATACTGTAAATTAAAGAGCATGTGCGAGAATGAATAAAAATAAATAAGAATCAAAACTATATAATTAACTACTCATATATAATTAATAAAATATTAGATAAAAATTTAATGATATTTAATCTTAACCTTAAAATTTGAGAAAAATTATACTTATGAAAACAAAATTTTAGGGTTATTTATACTTCCTAGTACATTTTTAGAAAAAATTACAACAAAAATGCATCCAAAAAATATTTACATAATTAATATATTTTTAATATTTTATTTACAAAATTAGTGCATTAAATAGAAACATAATTGAATATCTAGATCTGATATCGGGATGAATAGAGGAACCTTGAGAGAGGTCTTTGAGACCTTTGAAGATGTTTTCAATGCTATACATTCTCAGAGTCATGGCGTCGAAACTCAATTCCTCTATTTCTTCCCTATGAATCTTCTCTCCATTTTCGATCTCTTCTTTTCTGCTACTTCTTCTGCTTATCGTTATTTTGCGAAATAAACAACTTGATTGAATCTATAGCTTAATTATGAACCGATTTATGCACACAAAAAAATACAGTTTGATTGAATCGTACCAGTCGACAACTTGATTGATCATTTTATTATTGATTTGTGGGACTAAATAAGAATATTTTTTATATTAACAAATGTAACTAATTCAGTTTTATTGGATTATCAATTAATTATAAAAAAAAAAAATTTAAGAACAGTTTTCAAGTGTTACCTGTATTTGTTCTTTTCAACATGTGCAAACAAGAACAGTTTTATTGGGTTCTATAATGGTCGTCGTCGGTATATTTTTTTTCATAGTGCAGTTGGTAGTCAAACCTTCATACAAAGGTAACCATTTTAGTTTATGTGGGTAACTAAATAATCATAAAAAAAAATTCAGAAAAGTTACCAAGTGTTACATGTATTTGTTTTTTTTATCTTGTTAAACCATGATGGAATCAGAGAGTAGTTGTGTGGTTTTCCTCTTACTTAACGTAAGAAGAAAAAAATACAAAATATTATTCAATATTGTGTAACACTTGGCCAAACCTTTATACAAAGGTAACTATTTTAGTTTTTGTAGGTAACTGATCGAATAGTCATAAAAAATTTCATAACAGTTGCCAAGTGTTACATGTATTTATTTTATTTATCTTGTTAAATCATGATGGAATCAGAGAGTAGTCATGTGATTTTTCTCGTATTTAATTTAAGAAGAAAAAAAATACAAAATATTATTCAATATTGTGTAACACAATCTCGGTTACCTTACATATATCAATAAAAAGGTTAACATATGTTTGTTTATTGGTTACTCACAAGAAACATCCATTGTTTATCGTTACAATCAAGCATTAAAATAATACAATATTGTGAATGGTGACCAAATCAACATTATATAGTAACCAAAATATATCTAATTAGTAACCATAAATCTGAAACACATTGTTTGCACTCTTTTGGTAATTATTTTGTGAATGCACTAAACCCATAGATGTATTCTTCTTCATCACTCTCAGTCTCCATGGAGCCCACTACAGACTGAACGCGTGAACTTAGATCCGAGTTAGGCCAGTACGACCCAAACCCATATGGGAAATCGTAGCCGCCATTGTTTTCCCCAAAAAGCTTTCCATTGTTGTTCTTATTCTCTATGATTTTACTAAATTCCATGAGTCTTCAGAAAAAAATTTAGGGGGAAGCCAAAACTCTCCGTCGTCCAAATCCTCTGCCATCTGAAGAAATTACGGGAAGTAAATATAAATACAAATTAAATAAAATATGATATACAGTTAAAAGTAAAAGCTTTGATTACTATGTGTGATGGAGTAGTTGCTGCTTCTTTAAGGATGAATTATTATAATTATTAACCCCCACCACCTCTGCTTTATTTCAGGGCCCAAGAAGAAGATAGTGATGAGGAAGAGAAGAAGAACAAAGTGGTGCAGAGAGTAGGTTTAAAGATTTTAGAGTGATGAGAGAGCAAAATCGAGGGAGGCAGAGAGTGAATATATAAAGTGTTTTCCTCAAGAGAGAAGGGAAGGAACCCTAGGTTGATGGATTTTTTATATCGCGCTCCTTTTGCACTTTTTTTTAATTTTTCTGTGGATGCACAAATTTTGTAATTACTTTCTAATTGTTGTATAGTAGTGTAAAGAACCCAAAATTTTATCTTGGCAAAACGGGTCGGGTCAAATTTTGGGCTCGTTTAAGTGAGATTTTGAAAAAGGATCAGAATTGACACCAAATTGTCACTTTAAGTACCCAAGTGACGAAAAATAAACTTTATTAACGACTATGACACTCGATGATAACAGAGGGACAAAATTATATCATTCAGCGTGATAAAAAGAAAGAGAAATTTTAAAGAGACATAAAAGGAAAGAGAAATAATTTTAAAGAGAAAAAGAAAATAAAATTTTTATTTATTTTATATATACTCACTTCGTTTAAAAAGTTAAACTCATGAATTTATTTAAATTTAGTCAAATACAATAATGAATAGTGTACAGTATAAGCTATCAAAAATAAATAAAAATTATTCATGGCAAGATTTATTAAATTGACTTTTTTAAAAAAATAATGATTGGGAGGAAGTTTTACAACTTAGTGTGGGTCCAAATGCAAATTAGGATTCATGTGACCTAATTGAACTAAATGCACAATTAGGATTTCAGGACCTCATTAAATATACAAATTAGGGTTCGCATGTCCTAATTGAATGAAGACGAAAAAGCCAAAAATAAATATACTAGACCCGAGAGAAGTCTCCACGTGCCCCGAGGTAGAAGGCTCGTGGAGGCGGCTCATTTTGAGAATTGATTGAGGGATATTTGGATTGGTGGCTAGAAGAACATGGCGATATGAGCATTATTTTAATGACTAAAGAGTATTTCTGAAATTTCCCTGAAGACATGTGTCTGACATGTGCCTACTTAATTCCAGAAAACTGTATAAATATCTCTTCCATTCTAAGAAGGAAAGGACTCTTTGGTGACTTAAGACTTGGACATTCCCTCTCAAAGCACTCAAGACTTGAACATTCTCTCAACTCGAAGCACTCAATAAGGCTCTTGGAATCTCTGCTACTCTAACACGGTTTCTGAATTATATGAGTTCTGCCACACGTGTCATTGGAGTAATCGTCCACATATTCTTCTCTCCTCTTCAATCAATTAATTAATTTCGAGCTTTTCGTGGATTTCTTCCCTCTTTAGCCAACACGAAATCCTAACTAGCAAGATTCAATTTCCTTGCCCACACTTGGATACTGATTTACAACCGTGGATCCCTAACAACGTAAATGAGTAAATCTCAGTCTTTAATTGATCCTTACCCAATACCCTTTCTATATATCAGCATGATGAGATCTAATCTCTGTATCACAACCATGTGATGAAAATGTGTGGCATTTACACCCTTTAGCACTAGGAGTGAAAATACTGCAAAGTTTTCTATGTATATACACAAGAATTATGACTTAAGCGCATATATATATATATATATATGTGTGTGTGTGTGTGTTGCAGTTCTTAGCATAAAGTGGTGCATTATGTATCACCCAATGAACTTCCTTCAGTTTTCTTCAACTTTAATTAAAAATTATTCAAGAAATGGGTAAAAAAAATATATGGAATTTGTAAAATACTTTGATACTGTGATACATACCCAAAAAGGGCCGGCTGACTTTATGAAAATCCTTTGCTTAGCAATGTACTCAATATAATATTTTTGGAAGAGAATATATTGTATATAGCTTCTATTTGTCACATAATTTCCCATCTTAATCATTAGAACTGATATAGAGAAAAAGAAAAATCAATAATGAGAGCATTGAACTAAAAAAAGAGTAAAATTAAAATGAGAACATCCAACTAAAAAAGAGTTTACTAACTTTGTGTCTTATATTTTCATAGTTTAAAAATTATTTTTTTTGAAAAAAATAAAAATAAAAGTATACATGTGATACGATTTCAAAAATAAACTATGGTGGACTGGTAATAATAAAGATGAATATGCAAAAAAAAATAAATTTGACTATATAATATACTCTACCGTTCCAAAATATATTATTGACTTACTGAAATCAATTTAAAATATTTTTAAATTCAAAATTTTCAGTTAATGCAATGATAAATATTATTTCTAGTATAGTAGATGTTATCATACATACAATCATACTCAATTCCATGCGCCAATGTTTTTCAGGGGAGTTTATCATGCGCGGGTTCAATTCCTTTTATTCGCCTTGGCAAGTCTTTGTGAAAGAACTCCGATGAGAAGAAAAAAGGTGTTATGAGACCCTCTTAATTGTCCCAACCCTAGACACTCTAAGATCTTTTTTCAAACCTGCTCCCATTTCAAGTAAAGAGATAAATAAATTATAAACTATTTAAAAAGTATCACTCATTGTAAAATTTATTTTATACTAATTTAATGAATAATATCAATTTTGAATTTAAAAATATCTTAAATTAACTTTCAAAATTAATAATAATCTTATAATTTTTGGAATGGAGATAGTATATAATAATCATCATCATATGTGGTATTTACTATTTAGTCCTGCACATGCATGTTGATCTTTTGTTTTTTGGCGACTTAATATATAAAGTAAATAATATTTTCCTGGTAGTTGATTTAACGTGTTATGGATATAGTGTGTTGATAAATTTAAAAATTGGTTGAGTTTACCTTGTCTCTCTTCGTGGCTTGACTGGCTTCTTTGGCAGTTTCCAAATTGTTAAAAATTGTCATATATATATATATATGTAATATTGTAAGTATAGAAGTCAATGTTGTACCAAGACTTGTTAATATCAACCACCCAAAATGAAGGGCGTGTGCGTATTTTTTTTCTTAAAAATAGTAAAATACACCACTTAAATTCATTATTTATTGTGTTTTCAATATACTCTTTTAATTAAAGGCTATATATAGCACCATGGAATTGTAACATATTCACCAACTTTCATTGTCCTCTCCAAAGCCTAAACATCCAATAATACTACCATATTATACAATCTCAAGTTCATAGCTAAAAATTGATCTTTATTAATACTATACATTACCTTATCACTATATATATATATATATATATATATATATAATATATAATGACAAGTCTTCAAGCTTCAAGCGGCCTCTTGTGTTCTTCTACTTCTTTTTCATCAAATTACCAGAAAAGAATAACAAGGGCTACTATCAACATGCCAAAACTCCGACAAACTAACATTTCTCCTCCAAAGCTACCAACCGGAGGCTTAATGGAGGAGTTGGTGCTGAAAAGTGGTAATTACACCACAACTAAAACCAAGACTCCAACAAAAACGGAGACAGATGTTTCTGATGACCATCTGATGGTGATGGCAAAGCTATACACGATAATGGAGGCTATTGCTGATAGAGTGGAGATGCATAAGAATATTTGTGAGCAGAGAAATAATTGGAACAGCCTACTTTTAACATCAATTAATTCGATTATTCTAGCAGCTGCAACTATGGCTGGTATTGCAGCTACAAGTAGTGCAGTTGGTGCACCTTTATTGGCATTAAAGCTCTCTTCTATTTTAATGTATTTAGCAACCACAGGAATGCTGATAATTATGAACAAAATCCAACCATCCCAATTAGCTGAGGAGCAACGAAACGCTACAAGATTGTTTAAGCTGCTTCATGCACAAATTCAAACAAGTATAGCTATTGGTAATCCTACGGTTCGTGATGTAAATGAAACCATGAAGAAAGTTTTGTCTATTGACAGGGCTTACCCTCTTCCTCTACTAGGAGCTATGCTCGAGAAATTTCCCTCTATGGTGGAGCCTGCAGTGTGGTGGCCTCAAGAAAGGCGTAAACAAGCGAAAGGGCTTGGAGGTGGAAGAAATGGGAATGGATGGAGTGGAAAGTTGGAGGAGGAAATGAGGGAAATTGTTGGGGTTTTGGGGAAAAATGATAAAACTGATTATTTGAGGTTGGGTAAAATGGCCTTGAAAATTAATAAAGTGTTGGCAATTTCTGGCCCTTTGTTAACAGGGTTAGCAGCTTTTGGTAGTGCTTTTGTGGGGTGTTCTTCTTATGGTTCATGGGCTGCGGTGCTTGGAGTTGTGGGTGGTGCTTTGGCAAGTGTTGTGAACACATTTGAGCATGGTGGGCAAGTTGGAATGGTGGTTGAGTTGTACCGGAGCAACGCCGGTTTTTTTAGGCAAATGGAGGAGTCTATTGGATCAAACTTGAAGGAAAAAGATGTTGAGAGGAGAGAAAATGGAGAGGTGTTTGAAATGAAGGTGGCTTTGCAGCTTGGTAGGAGTCTTTCGGAGCTTAGAGATCTTGCGGCTAAGGGGCATGAAAACGAAGAGTTTGGCAGCAAGCTATTCTGATCCTAAATGCTTCATCTATCCAATGCTTCTGGATAAATTACTTTTCTATGATTGTGTAGAAATTCTTTCGTTAAACTAATTATTGCGTTCATTATTCTATTAAGATTTTGGCATTGTCTTGCATGAAAAGTGGATTAGCCCTTTTGTTTTCTTATGCCATTTGAACAAAAAATGATGCCTTTATTCTTGGTTTGAAAGAATAAATAACCCCCATTAAAGGTTCTATATTTAGTTCCAGCAGTTTCACGGTAATTCACATAATTTATGTAATTTATAACATCAACCATTAACATATTTTGGGTTAAAAAATTAAACAATCTTCATATCTATTCTGGGGGTTAAAACCTTATAAAATTTTGGTTTAATTAAGCTTTGGAACACCTCAAATCTTTCACCTATAAATATGAACCCCTATTTCACTTCTAAGATAGAATACATTTTATCTTCTTCACCCTAAAAGTAGATTGTTATCTTTGAAGGAAAAAGGCTCATTGGTTTCATGATATATTAATTGTTGGTTTAAATTATCTGTTAGAGTGAAGTTTTTGTCTTCATTCGGTTGTGCATATCCCAAATCGAAGCACTATATATAGCTTGGATGAGTTGTTGTATCCTGGAGGAGACATCCCAACATCTACTGCACTAATCATTAGACTAATGGGTCTTGATTCATATTTATTTCTAGCAGATCCATGGTACTTTAAATATATATTTTATAAAGTTCTATAACACTAATCAGTACCATAGTTGGATTAAAATTGATTCCACTGTTTTTTTTTTACCTATTCTAGTACTAAAATAATATATCTCATGAATTTTGGTTTTAATTTAGTTCAAAATTAAAACTCCTAAAGATTACACCTATAATATATGTCCCCCCCCCCCCCCCCTTTCACTTATGAGGTATAATATATTCTCTCCTTCTCCCTAAAACTAGATTATTATTTTTGAAGAAAAAATTCCTTCTTTTTCCATTAATTAATCATAAAGCTAAATGTCATGCTTCTGCATGGTCTATGCTTCTACCTGCCCGTTCGAGCATCTTAAAAGGGACGTTTTGTTGCTTTTACTCCTAGCTATATGATTTTATTAGATGGAGAATGAAAATAATGCATTCACTGGTTTTCAAATTAAAGACGGTTAAATTGAGTCTATCAAATTAAGTTGAGTAATTCATTTCTGGATCTTTTCCAAGAAAATGTGACATGCGTTTGTTAATCACTTTCTAAATAGGTGTATTGGCCACTATGAGAAAAATGCTCAATTACTTGATTCACATACTTGACTTGTCCATATATTGCACCATTGCAGGCACCTCATGGACCTAATTGAGTGGGAGGCAAAGAAGCGCTATGGGAATAATACAGTTTCTGAAAGACATTTGTGCGGCTATTACCCCACCTTGTGTAACAGATGTATGGTAGTGGTACTTGCTGGATTTTCATCCAAGTATGATTGCAGGCACCTCATGGATATATTGAGTGATTACCAACATCCGTTCATGTGTCGAGTAGAAGGAGTTTGGTGCCCCCATAAGCAAGGTTGAGTTCGAGTTTTGTGAATGAAAAAAACAGTGTTAGGGAGAGCTCCCTCCCAGTGGGTTCGACTGTAGCTCGATTTCAGATAGTTGGAGTCTAATAATTGTCAGATATGGAAGGTGAGAACAATAAAAAAGTAGGGTTTAGAGCATCTCCAAGAGTAGTAGCAAAAAATACTCTTCAAATTGAAGTTTGTTGACCTACGTGGCAATTTGAAGAGCATTATTTGCTAGCTACTTTCATATTTTGTCATCAGTCTCTTCACTTTAATGAGTTGTACCGTTGTACGTACATCAAACTCATCAAGCGTAATAAATGTTTTTAGCCTTTAATTGTAAATTTGAAGAGTGAAAAAGAGGTTGCAGATTTGATGACTAAGGTTGAAGACACTGTTGAATATGATTTTTCTGACTCACCTATTTGAGTATTCCAAAGTGGTTGAAGAGGTTGTTGGAAATGTTCTTAATTGTTATTTCAAAGTAAATTAATAATTATGCTTCATTTGCGTTTTAAAAGGAAATTGAGGACATAGAGCTTGACGAATTTGTTGTTAGAGTTGGAGCATTAGTCCTGGTTTGGTTCAATTCGATTCTCACCGGTTGTATGAGTTTGTATTTTTTGATCCTACTATTATGTTAGTGATTCTTTTCAGAGATTCAGGTTGAGGTCGTATATTCATATATAATTGGTGTTATTTAACCTAGGTTTTGGCTGGAATAATAGTACTTCAATTGTGGCCATTTCCAAATCTTTTGGAATTGTCACTTGATGTACTCTCTGATTTTTTAATCAAAATTTTATTTTGCCGATAAAAAAAAGTAGGGCAACCCACAGGCACAGGTTTGTTGAATATTAATATGTAAAATTTATATAATTATTATTATTGTAAAATTTAAAAAATGTGTAACATAAATTGTTATTTAATCTCTCATGTACTGACCACAGAATTTATGAATAATATGAAAGGTCTCACCATATACTTCCTTCGTCTAATAATATATGACTTTTTAGGTGATTTCAATTTTCCCAAATTATGACATTTTAGAAAATATAGGAGAATTAGTCACAATCTTTCCAAAATTATCACTCATTACTCCTAATTTTTGAGATATATATTTACAATTCCCATATGCTTTTAACTCTTTCTCTTTCTCTTTCTCTTTCTCTTTCCTTATCAAAACAAAACTCACTCTTGGAGTAATTCTCATTGCAGTTCCGCCTATTTAGATTGTTCACCTTTTTATCTTCCTCTCTCTTTCTCTTGTTTATTATGTATACTCTCCTTTTCAGCAATTTTTGGTCTCTTCCCCTCCTTGGGTTAATTATAGAGTTAGGAAATTTTATTTTTTCAAATTTTTTTTTGCATCCATATATATGAATTATTCAATGGAAATCTTCTAACATAAAGTTTGTTTTGTCACAAACGCCAAAATACTCAATATGGCATAGGAATGACTTTTTCTTCTTTCGATTTAAAAGATAAATCTACCGGTGAGACTCCTAAAGGTTCACGGGATTTCGATTTGAATTTGTTAGCAGATACCGACATCGATTTGAACAAGATACCAGATGATGAAGGTGAACTTTCTTTGGAGGAAGAAAAGCAAATGATTTTGTTGTAGATTTTTAGGAATTTTTACCCCAATTTTTTTTTAACTTACTATCATGTTATTTTTGGTGGTTTATTTGCTCTAAATTTTGGAAATGATGTTGCGTACTTCAATTGTTTTAGATCAATTGTAGTGCATTACTGATTTTTGGGGAATGGAATGGTGATGAATTTTATTTGTGATCAATTACTCTATCCGTCCAATAATATATGACGTTGTAGGTGATTTCAATTTTTTCAAATTATTTGACATTTTAGAAAATCTAAGAGAATTAGTCAAAATCTTTCCAAAATTACATCTCATTACTCCTAATTTTTTGGATAAATATTCACAATTCCCAGATGCTTTAAACTTTTTCTCTTTCCTTATCAACATAAAACTCACTCGTGGAGTAATTCTCATTGATGTTCCATATATTTAGATTATTCACCTTTTTATATTCTTCTATCTCTTTTTCTCTTGTTTATTGTGTATACTCTCCTTTTCAGTAATTTTTGGTCTCTTCCTCTCAAATTTGTTATGGAGTTGAGAAATTTTATTTTTTCAAAAAAAAAAACTGCCTCCATATATATGAATTCTTCAATAGAAATCTTCTCACATAGAGTTTGTTTAGTCGCAAACACCATGGATTGCAAAGAAAAACCTCAATATGACAAAGGAATGACTTTTTTTTCTTCCAATTTAAAAGATAAATCTACCGGTGAGACTCCTAAAGTTGTATTAGAGAATTAAATTAATGTATTTAATTTAATTATCTCATTCCCTTAAATTAGGGACTGACTGATTCTTTAGTTATTAGGTTTGATATCAATATCTTTTTTGATTGTAACAAATTGATTCTCTCTTGTAATCTTATTGTATTTATATCTCTTAACATCAATGAAAATATTATGCCATTATTCATTAGTCTACTTTATTCTATATGGTATCAAAGCATTAGTGGTCCTAAACCTCTCTTCCGCCAATCCTAGCCAAATTAAGAACCACCATGGCCAATTGATCATCGAGTATCGCCATTCCCAACCCAGAAATCCAACCCAAAGTCTTCAACTCATAAACATCTCTCATCCATCCATCATCAAATTGACCTCCACCAATTATCTCGCTTGAAACTCCAGATTGAGGCCATTCTCATAGGGTACGACCTCTCACAAATACATCGACAACAATCATCCATGTCCTCTTCGCACCATAACCACCAACAATGTTGAAGCTTCCAACCCGCATTTTCTACGCCATGGATTCGCCAAGACAAATTGTTGTTTGGCGCCTTATCGGTTCCATCTCTCACTCTCTTATTCCGCTAATCCAACAATCAGCCACTTCCCGCGAAGCGTGGCAAATCCTTGCCAACACCTATGCTCGCCCGACTCGTGGTCACATAAAGAAACTCAAGACCGGATCAAGAAATCCACGAAGGGCTCACAAATCCATATCGGACTACATGCAATACGTCAAGTGTCGCGACCGATCAACTTCTTTGCACTTCAGCAAACCGATGGACCATGAAGACATCATTGAGACGATCTTAGAGGTATCGGTGATGACTATCGCCATATTGCCGATATAGTGGCCGTAGAGACAACCCCCCATCTCATTTGATGAGCTTCATGAGAAACTCATCAACCGAGAATCGACACTTGATGATCGCCGCACTGCTTCCTTCCGCATCTCGCCACGCGCCAATCTTTGCGTCGACCAGATTCAATAATTCACATCGGCCCGTGTCAAAACAGACACACCTACCACATCTTGCTTCACGACAACAGCCCTCGCCGCCTCTTCATGCCACGAATCGCCAACAGAGGCCTTATCTCGGCAAGTGCCAAGGATGCCGCCAACAGGGCCACACCGTTGCTCAGTGTCCCCTCTTTCAGCTTGTACCCGCCCCCTCACACGGCGCTCCTCGCTCATCGCACAATGGACCTCCGTGGTACCCAAAGGCACATGTAGCCACAACATCCGGTGTTGAGACCCCAACCTGGCTTCTCGACAGTGGTGCCTCTCATCATGTCACTGCTGACCTCGACAACCTTTCGCTTCATGCTCCATACGATGGGTCTGATGACATCGTAATCGGTGATGGCACTGGGTTACACATTTCCAAAACTGGTTCTGCCTCTCTTAAAACATCCTCTCATACTTTTCAATTACATGATGTTTTATTTGTTCCTGCCATGAAAAGAAATTTAGTCTCCATATCTCAATTTTGAAAAACTAATAACACTTTGATTGAGTTCTTACCATCTTCTTTTCGCGTGAAGGATCTACTTGACAGGGCACATCGCTCAAGGACAACCTAAAGATGGTGTGTATGAATTGCTTGGTTTAAGCCGCTTCGGCCCTTCCTGGCCTTCACCAAAGATAAAAGTCTCCTCATGTGTCTGGCATCATCGTCTTGGTCACCCATCTCAGTCAATCCAACGTCATATAGTCTCTAAGTTTTGTTTACCTTTAGATTTCTCTAGTTCCAAGCATTTCCATTGTAATGATTGTTCTTTATGAATAAAAGTCATAAATTACCTTTTCTCAATCATCTATTGTAATCGACTTCCCTCTCCAATTATTTATTCTGATGTGTGGACCTCGCCTATCTATTCTGTAGATGGTTACAAATACTATGTTATTTTTGTGGATCACTTCACGCACTACATATGGCTTTACCCCCTCAAACGTAAATCTGACGTTGCCACTATTTTTCCTCGTTTCTGAGCTCTTGTTGAAAACCACTTCAAAAATAAAATAATCACCTTCTACTCTGACAATGGGGGGGAATACATGGGTCTCACCAAATCCACTGGGTCTCGCCACACATACTTATCCACACATGGAATCTCGCATCTTACTTCACCGCCTCACACCCGAACACAATGGCTTCTGAACGTAGACATCGTCATATCGTTGAAACAAGACTTACTCTTCTCTCTAAAGCTACCTTACCACTAACCCACCGGGTCATATGCCTTCTCCACCGCCGCTCATCTCATAAATCGCCTTCCGACACCAACTCTCAATATGACCTCTCCCTATCATAAACTCTTTAGGTCGCCGCCCAACTATTCCAAGCTTCGAGCCTTTGGTTGCCTATGCTATCCTTGGCTCCGTCCATATTCACCTCACAAACTCGCTAGTCGCTCCACACCTTGTGTCTTTCTTGGTTACTCCCTCACTCAGAGTGCTTATCTGTGTCTTGATCCAAGTACTCAAAAGATCTTCATCTCACGTCATGTTCGATTTATTGAGTCTGAGTTTCCCATGTCTAAAGTTGATCTACATCTCGCTCGTCCTGATAACTTGACATATGACACATGACTCCCACAACATGTCATTCTCCCGGTTTCATACCCATCATCCGAAGGTAGTTCCAGCGGCTCTTCGCCAGTTGACTCCACCACACAAAAGTTTATGGTAGCCCACAATGACTTGCCCCCAATACTTCCTCTTTCACCTAATTTCCCCAATAACTTATCCCCCATACAACCCAACCCAATACTGCAGAATCGCTTCTTGCACGCCCCTCATTTCATCACTTTGGACTTACCTCCACCAGTACTTCCTCAAGCCTCTGAAGCCCCATCCTCACAATCCTTGCTTCGCACCTCGCCCATTGTCACTCATTCTCGAAACAACATCCACAAACCAATCACTAAACTCAACCTCTCGACCCAACTTGCCTCAAAATTTGAACCCACATGTGTAACTCAAGCCATCAAAGATAGCAAATGGAGAAAGGCGATGTTCGAAGAGTTTGATGCCTTGGTTCGAAATGGCACATGGGAATTGGTACCTCCCAATGGTGTGCAAAATATTGTGGGGGTGAAAATGGATATTTCGACTTAAACGCTTATCCGATGGCTCTATTGATAGGTACAAGGCTCGCTTAGTAGCAGCAAAAGGGTTTCACCAACGGCCGAGTGGACTACCATGAAACGCTTCATCCGGTTGTAAAAGCCGACCACGTTCGTCTCATCCTCTCGCTTTGCGGTCGGTCACCAAGGTTTGGGATCTTCGACGACTTGATGTCAACAATGCATTCCTCCAAGGCACCCTCACCGAAGATGTCTTCATGACCCAACCTCAAGGCTTTGTTGATGCGATCATCCACTCCATGTCTCAGAAACCGTAAGGCAATATATGGTCTCAAACAAGCTCCTAGAGCTTGGTACAACCGAACTTTGCCAGCTTTACTTGCATCTCATTTCACCAACTCGATTCTTTTACACCTCTTTGTTCATTTTCGTTGATAAAGGTATAACCATCTTGTTACTTGTTTATGTTGACGATATCATCATCACAGGTAATAATTCACCATCAATCCAAGACTTCATCTCGATCCTTGTTCGTCGCTTTTCACTCACAGATCTCTGCCCTCTTCACTACTTCATTGGTGTTGAAGTTGTTCCTTGCCCTCAAGGCCTTCTCCTATCACAACAAAGATACATAGCAGACTTGTTAGCTCGAACAAAGATGACTGATGCACGTCCTGTTGCAACTCCGCTAGCCACATCTCCCATCCTCACTCTTCATCGGGACAACACTTTCATCGACCCAATCGAATTTCGAAATTGTAGTTGGCGCCTTGAGATCTTTCACTTACCCATCCGGACATTTGCCTGTCAACAACAAACTATCTCAATACATGCATCGTCGACGACTCTCGATCACCGGAATGTTTGCCAAATGACTTCTTCGATATTTGTGTGGCACCATTGATCATGGCATCCCGTTACATCACCAAATCACCTTCACTCTACTACGCCTACTCGAGATCTTGACCGGGCTAGTAATAAAGACGACTTCACCTCCACCAAGCTTATATTGTCTACCTCGGATGAAGCCCGATATCCTCGAGTTCAAGAAGAACGAATAAGAGGATGCGCTCGACTCGATCGCCCGAGTACCGATCTGTTGCCTCCACAGCTGTTGAGGTGAGATGGATCACATCTCTTCTTAGTGAACTTGGTGTCACATCCTCACAACAACCGGTAATTTACTGTGATAATGTGGGAGCCACAAACCTATGCTCAAATCCAGTCTTCCATTCTCGCATGAAACATGTAGCTCTTGACTTTCACTTCATTCGTGAACAAGTTCAAGATGGCCTCTTACGAGTCACTCATGTCTCTTCGATGGATCAACTAGTGATGCACTCACCAAACCACTACCCGCATTAACGCTTCCATGGCTTGTTGAACAAGATTGGTCTCACCTCACGAGCTCCAACTTGCGGGGGCATATTAGAAATTAAATTAATGTATTTAATTTAATTATCTCATTCCCTTAAATTAGTGATTGACTGATTCTTTAGTACATTGTAATTATCTCATTCCCTTAAATTAGGGACTGACTGATTCTTTAGTTATTAGGTTTGATATCAATATCTTTTTTGATTGTAACAAATTGATTCTCTCTTATAATCTTATTGTATTTATACCTCCTAACATCAATGAAAATATTATGCCATTATTCATTAGTCTACTTTATTCTATAAGTTGCACGTGATTTCAATTTGAATTTGTTAGCAGATAACGACATCGATTTGAACAAGATACCAGATGATGAAGGTGAACTTTCTATGGAGGAAGAAAAGGAAATGGTTTTCTTGGAGATTTTTAGAATTTTTTTACCCCAACTTTTTTTAACTTTATTTTTGGTGGTTTATTTGCTCTAAATTTTGGAAATGATGTTGCGCACTTCAATTGTTTTAGATCAATTGTAGTGGATTACTGATTTTTGGGGAATGGAATGGTGATGGATTTTATTTGTGATCAATTGTACTCCATTCGTCTAACAATATATGATGTTGTTAGTGATTTCAATTTTCCTAAATTATTTGACCTTTTAGAAAATTTAGGAGAATTAGTCATAATTTTTCCAAAATTATCCCTCATTACTGATCCTCCTAATTTTTGAGATAAATATTCACAATTCCCGTATGCTTTTAACTTTTTCTCTTTCCTTATCAACACAAAACTCACTCATGGAGTAATTCTCATTGATGTTCCGTCTATTTAGATTGTTCACCTTTTTATCTTCCCACATCTCTTTTTATCTTGTTTATTGTGCGTACTCTCTCATTTTCAGCAATTTTTGGTCTCTTCCTCTTCTCAAATTATTAATGGAGTTGAAATTTTATTTTTTTCAAAAAACAATTGCCTCCATATATATGAATTCTTCAATGGAGATCTTCTCACATAGAGTTTGTTTAGTCACAAACACCATGGATTGCAAAGAAAATCCTCAATATGACAAAGAAATGACTTTTTCTTCTTCTGATTTAAAAGATAATCTACCGGAGAGACTCCTAAAGTTGCACGGGATTTTGATTTGAATTTGTCAGCAGATACCGGCATCGATTTGAACAAGATACCAGATGATGAAGGTGAACTTTATATGGAGGAAGAAAAGCAAATGGTTTTTTTGGAGCTTTTTAGGATTTTTTACCCCAACTTTTTTTAACTTAATCTCGTGTTATTTTTGGTGGTTTATTTGCTCTAAATTTTGAAAATGATGTTGTGCACTTCAATTATTTTAGATCAATTGTAGTAGATTACTGATTTTTGGGGAATAGGATGGTGATGGATTTTATTTTTGATCAATTGTAATCCATTCGTCCAATAATATATAATGTTTTAGGTGATTTCAATTTTTTCAAATTATTTAACGTTTTAGAAAATTTAGGAGAATTAGTCACAATCTTTCCAAAATTACCCCTCATTACTCCTAATTTTTTGAGATATATATTCACAATTCCCATATGTTTTTAACTTTTTCTCTTTTCTTATCAACACAAAACTCACTCGTGGAGTATTTCTCATTGTTATTTCATCTATTTAGATTGTCCACCTTTTTCGCTTCCCCTCTCACTTTTTCTCTTGTTTATTGTGTATAGTACTCTCTTTTTCAGCAATTTTTGGTCTCTTTCTCTCCTCAGATTAGTTATGGAGTTAAGAAATTTACTTTTTTTAAAAAAAATTGCCTCCCCTACAAATGAATTCTTCAATGGTGATCTTCTCACATAAAGTTTGTTTAGTCTCAAACACAAAGGATTACAAAGAAAATACTCAATATGGCATAGGAATGACTTTTTCTTCTTTCGATTTAAAAGATAAATTTACCGGTGAGACTCCTAAAGTTGCACGGGATTTCGATTTGTTAGCATATATCGACATCGATTTGAACAAGATATATACTAGATGATGAAGGTAAACTTTCTATGGAGGAAGAAAAACAAATGCTTTTCATGGAGATTTCTAGGAATTTCTACCACAATTTTTTTTAACTTACTGTCATGTTATTTTTGGTGGTTTATTTGATCTAAATTTTGGAAATGATGTGCCCTTCAATTATTTTAGATCAATTGTAGTGGATTACTGATTTTTGGGGAATGGAATGGTGATGAATTTTATTTGTGATCAATTGTACTCCATCCGTCCCATAATATATGACGTTTTAGGTGATTCCAGTTTTCCCAAATTGTTTAACATTTTAGAAAATCTAGGAAATAATCACAATCTTCCCAAAATTACCCCTAATTACTCCTCCTAATTTTTTGAGATATATATATTCAGGTTAATTACATATTACACCCCGAAGTATACACTCGTTTACTATTTGTACCCTGATGTTTAAACACTCTCATCCCGCTACCCCAAGTACATAATTGTCCCTTTTGTCATTTTTGGGCAGTTAAATTGTGACACGTGGCCATTTTTCGGCAAAGAAATTGATCAAAAGGGTCAGTTATTCTTACTTAACGATACACTGGCTAGCGGGATGGGAGCGTTTAAATATCGGAGTTGAATGGTGAAAGGGGGTGTATACTTCGGGGGTGTAATATGAAATTAACCTTATATATTCACAATTCCTAGATGCTTTTAACTCTTTCTTTTTCCTTATCAATACAAAACTCACTCCTGAAGTAATTCTCATTGTTGTTTCTTCTATTTAGACTATTCACCATTTTCTCTTCCTCACTTTTACCCTTCTCATTCTCCTTCTCTTGTTTATTGTGTGTACTCTCCTTTTCAGTAATTTTTGGTCTCTTACTCTACTTTGATTAGTTATGGATCTATGAAATTTTAATTTTTCAAATTTTTTTTGCCTCCATATATATGAATTTGTAGCGCCCCCAAATTCAGGTCCCTTAAACCTCGGACCTAATGTGTCACGATACAATATATTCTTACACATTCTATAATTAACACGGAATATATAAACATACATTGTTCATTTCAAATGATTCTACAATATTTCCCAAGGTCTACAACTTTAACTCAATAATACTTACCTTAATAATTAAAAAGGTTTACATAATCATTCTACATAAGATAACTATAATAGTTAAACGTTTATATGGAACTATTCTCCAACTTTGCCATTAACTTTATCCTTCTTCGAACTCTTGGGCTTTAACTGAAATATTATCATAATATAGCAAGGGTGAGCAACTACTTTTCTCAGCAAGTTTAAATACAATAAAGATATATCATGATGGAAGAAAATTATATAGCTTTCTGAATTTTCAACAATATATAACAATTGTGAAAGATTGAGAATCAAATTTCAATAAATGAATAACTGAATATCAATAACGCTAAGTGGCCAACAATGACCATGAACAAATACTTTGGTAATGAAGGTGATCAACCTTTCATACCCAATAAACATATGAGACTTGCACTAAGTGCGAATAACAATAATTATCATGGATGTGGAATAACTCACAATAATTAAACCACTAGCATGCTTGAAACATAATTACTCGATTTTGAGTTAGAAAACTTGCATTGACCATCGATTACTGCTACGCAATCTAATTTAATCTCTTATTGAAAAGACCTATCATTGTTAAGATTGATCTTTCAATCAGCATATCATATCATACCTCATAATACTACTAGTTTATAAATCAATCATCTAACATTTAGCCACATAATCAAATATCATATAATTCTTTAAACTATCAGTATTATTAGTGTCTTTTGATAATATTTTAATCACTTAATCATCATATTAAAACTTTTGTCTAACATTATTAATCACTTAATAATATTTTATTCACTTCTTAATAATCATTTCATAACATCTTAATTGTTTATAAATATTATTAACCCTTTAATAATATTTTAATCACTTACTAACATTTTAATCACTTATAAATATTATTAATAATTTAATAATATTTTAATCACTTATTAATATTATTGATCATTTAATAATATTCAAATCATTTATTAATAATATTAATCATTTACTAATATTTTAATTAACTTCTAATATTATTAATCAATTTAAAATATTATAAATTAATCATTTAAAAACACTTTAATTACTAGCATGCTTGAAACATAATTACTCGAGTTTGAGTTAGAAAACTTGCATTGACAATCGAGTATTGCTACACAATCTAATTTAATCTCTTATTGAAAAGACATATCATTGTTAAGATTGATCTTTCAATCAGCATATCATATTATACCTCATAATACTAATATTTTATAAATCAATCATCTAACATTTAGCCACATAATCAAATATCAGATAATTCTTTAAACCATCAATATTATTAGCGTCCTTTGATAATATTTTAAACACTTAATTATCATCTTAAAACTTTTGCCTAATATTATTAATCACTTTATAATATTTTATTCACTTCTTAATAATCATTTCATAACATCTTAATTGTTTACAAATATTATTAACCCTTTAATAATATTTTAATCACTTACTAACATCTTAATCATTTCCAAATATTATTAATTCATTAATAATATTATTAAATTAGGTATACATCACCCATCTTGGGTCGCCGATACATGGTACAAAATTCAAATACAACTTATTAATACAACTGCTGTGTACAATACGACAAAAAACATAACTGTGAGTTTTGATACAATTATTGTCTACTAGAGATTATACAAACTCAAAAGGAGTCCTCATTACAATTATTAACACACTATTTCACGTATTAAAGGAGGACTACTAATGCTATCCTCCCGACCGCCACCCGCTCCCCGACTAGTCCCCTCGCTATGTTCTCATTTCCTCAAGAGAAATAAAGGAAAGAAAGGGTGAGCTCAACTAGCCCAAGAAGAAATATTATGACTAAGATAATGCGTAATAAATTATCGTTAGCCTTCAACAAAGTTGTTAAACCGATAAAATATAACAACATCAAGTTTAATCTGCAAAAACCGATAAACAAGCAATCCATTAAAAGAGTCAAGAGAGAATAAAATCTACTATCTTTTATGATTTAAAAGGTTTTTCATGACTTTTATCACGGACTCAAATTTTAATAAATAATCCACATCATCGAATCACCCACGCACTACTTACCCAAGGATATTCTTTAAGATATCACGACCACAAATTATCCATGACTACAAACCAAGACATTCGTATATTCATTAATGGTCATGATCATGCCAACAACTCATCCATCAATGCACTACGGCCAATGATAACTTTTACCACATCATTTGTAACATTACTACCATGATTACACCGAATAATCCTCGGTCATAATCATACCAAGTCCATCTATGCACTACAGCCACATGACTTTTCAACATAATATAAACATGAGGATGATGATGACAATGATATAAGAATTCAATAAAACAAGTTCAAGAATTAATTTATCCAGAACTAATAATGTCCAAATTGTCAACATGATATCGCTTTGAGAGTAAAATTCAAGAATGATCGTAAGAATATTTCCATGAAAAGATATCGATGAAGCGCAAATATCAAGGATATTCTACTAATTTCATGGAGTATAAAGTCAAAACTTTAACCAACCGAGTATAATAAAGAATGGAATAACAAAAGAAATCACCATGCATGCAGATTGATGATAACAAAGTTATTCCAATGTATAATAATAATAATAAACCAGTGTCGTGCAAAATTTGCACCGATGTGATGTTCC
The DNA here is from genome assembly GCA_020205605.1 of Panax ginseng. NCBI lineage: Eukaryota > Viridiplantae > Streptophyta > Magnoliopsida > Apiales > Araliaceae > Panax > Panax ginseng. The sequence continues at coordinate 13,093,263 of CM035143.1, forward strand.
AATGTAATAATAAAGATTTTAACCAGTCCCAAATAAAACACATGCATGTGATGTTCCAATGTAATAATAATAAAGATTTTAACCAGTCCTGTAAAAACACATGCATGTGATGTTCCAATGTAATAATAATAAAGATTTTAACCAGTCCCAAAAACACATGCATGTGATGTTCCAATGTAATAATAAGAATGTCACCAAGTATAGGTAAACCACAGATACAAAAGTTATTCCAATGTAATAATAAGCAATGGAATAACAATGCTTCTCTTCATGAATAAGAAAGAATAACACCCTTACATTAGTAGAGAGATTGAATATCGCAGAGTAGTAGTAAGAATGTATCACTCTTCTTCTTTCTCTCTTTCTCTCTATACTTTCTCTCTATATAGCTTGAATGAATTCGTGAAAAATAATGAAGCACTAGGCCTCTATTTATAGAAGATTTCTAGCTTAGCACTTGAAATGTGAAAAGGCAAGTGGCTCGACGACCGGTGATGTGAAAAGAAAAGTGGTTCGACGCCTCGTAATGTGAAACGACAATTGGTTCGACGACGTAATAATATGAAACGGCAAGTGGTTTGACGTCTGTAAAGGTAGTTACTATCGATTTAAGGTAATTACTTATCGATGAAGGTAATTACTATCGACGAAAGGTAATTACTATCGACGGTAAGGTAATTACTATCGACGAAGGTAATTACTATCGACGAAGGTAATTACTATCGACGAAGGTAATTACTATCGACGAAGAGACTTTAGATGATGACATATGGGCCCCCATAAAATAACCAAACTTACCACAAACGCCTCATAATAGACTTTTTATATACATCAAGGATCGAATAAATATTACCACAAATCATTTTATTTTTAATCAACACATATTTAATCTTTCAACAATTATTAATCATTTATAACTTGTCGCCTCAATTATTGATTTAATAATATAACATATTATACGTATGATACCGTGACAATAATTGAATCAATAATATAAGAGATATGATGCAAAGAATTATCGTAGTAATAATCGAGTATAAATGAAAGACTTCACGTAAAGATCAATAATCAATACCGTGCTACTACGCAACCACGCCAGACATCGCATTTTTTACTACCGGTAGTTCAACAGCTTTTAACTGGTAACACCTCCGCCGTTATTTTCATAAAGTATTTTTGTCGCTTTCTCAATCCGACAATAATTCCGCTAGGGGTCCACTAATGATTGTGGTCGCCGCATTTAATATTCCCCGACAAAAAAAAATATTCCCCACCAAACGAATATTTTATAACAACTTGCTTACTTTTTGCAAAATTTATAAATATTACCCACAACTATAACATTATATCAAATTTACTCCATAATATTCAAAAATAATATTTATAGAAAATTCATCTTTATTTATAAAAGTCAGGGTCTTACAACCTCCCTTCTTATGAAATTTCACCTCTAAATTAGGGTACGACTGGTATGTCAAGAGGTAAGGATACCTTGATTTCATTTCGATTCTAACTCCCAAGTCATTTCCTCAACATCGTGGTTTCTCCACAAAACTTTTCGACTTGAGGTATAACCTCGAGCGTAGAATATGTTCCTTCTTATCCAAGATTTGAACAGAACCTCTTCATACGCCAAATCTTCCGCTATTTCGTCCTGGCTTCTAACTCAATAATGTGGTTCGGTCTTTCACATATTTACGTAATATGGATATGTGAAAAACGCTATGAACACGAGACATACTTCACAGAAAAAGTCGAGTCTATAGCCACAGCCCTACTCGATCGAGGATTAAAATGGGCCGATGAATCGAGGATCGAGTTTTCCTCTCTTTCCAAATCTCGTAAATCCTTTCCATGGAGCAACACGCAACAACACATGATCTCCTATATCGAATTCCACGCCCTTTCGATGAAGATCAAGATAACTCTTTTTTGTCGATCTTGTGAGGTTTTTATACGCTGTTTGATCGCTTTGAATCTTTTCCGTAGTCATACGCATCAACTCCGGCCCCAACAACGCTGCTTTCACCCACCTCATCCCAAAGATACCGAGAACGACACTTTCTTCCATACAACGCTCAATGGAGCCATGCCAATACTTGCTTGATAACCGCTGTCAGAGGAAAACTCCACCAATGGTAAGAACTTGTCCCAACTTCCCTTGAAATCAAGGACACAGAGTCTTAATAGATCTTCAAGAGTTTGAATAGTCCTCTCCGATCGTCCGTCTGTCTCGAGGATGATATGCCGAGCTAAATCGTAAGTCCGCGCTCATAGCTTTTTGCAAACTAACCCAAAATCGTGAAGTGAATCTTGGGTCTCGATCGTAAACTATGGATACCGCATACCATGCGCCTTTTACAATCTCGCTTATGTACATACGAGCAAGACGCTCAAGTGTATAAGTTTCTCAGATTTCAGAAGAAATGAGCAGACTTGGTCAATCTATCAACAATGACCCAAATCGCATCTATGCCTTGAGAAACCTTAGAAGACCGGTAATCTAAATCCATGGTAATGTGCTCCCACTTCCATTCTCGAATTTCAAGTGGTTGCAATGGACCTTTTGGTACTTGATGCTCCGCTTTAACTCGCTGACAAGTTAGACACCTTCGAGATAAACAACGCTATCTCTCTCTTCATATTGCTTCCACCAAAATGTATGACGAATATCATGATACATTTTGGTACTCCTGTGATGGATTGCAAACGCAGTGTCAGTGCGCCCATCATGATTTTATACTTTAAATCGTGGTCGTTAGAACACAAAAGTCCGGAGTCGACTCAAGTATTCCTTCTTCATCGATTCTTGCTTCCTAAGATAAAGACCTTCTTGCACTTTCTTCCTCATACGCATCACCCCAGTCCCGTAAATTTGAGCAAATTTTTAACTTTATCGATTAAAGCTCTGCTTCTACTCAGATATTCGCCATCATCACATGGGTCCCCTCGAGTCTTTAACTCTATCTCCATCCTTTGCAAGTCACACAAAATGGGCCTTTATATGACGACAATATCGCACTCAGATTTGATATATGATCTTCTACTCAATGCGCCACCTACCACGCTCGCTTTTCAGATGGTATCGATGGTACGATCATAATCTTTCAATAGCTTCAAGCCAACGCCGTTGTCGCATGTCGAGTTCCTTTTGAGTAAAGAAATATTTGAGGCTTTTATGATCCGTAAAGATCTCCACCTTCTCCCCATACAAGTAATGCCTCCAAATCTTTAGTGCGAAGATAAATAATGCTAACTCTAGATCATGAGTAGGATAATTCCTCTCATATTCTTTTGAGTTGTCTTGAGGCATAGGCTATGACTTTTCCATGTCAGATGAGAACACATCCCAACCCTTTGCTCAAGATCATCATCAGAGATGACAAATCCTCCGAGCCGATGGTATTGTCGTAACAAAAAAAAATGAGTCTCCTCTCGAGTTCTTGAAAACTCTTCTCACATTCTTCGCCTCCAACCGAACTTTTGTATCTTTCCGAGTCACCGAAATAAATGGAGTAGCGATTCGAGAAAATCCTTCCACGAATCCGATAATAACCAACCAATAAAACCGAGAAAGCTACGATTTCTATTATCGATTTAGGTTGCTCCCAAATTTTGAATTGCTTCAATCTTTGGCCGGGTCAATGATATTCCATGACTTGATACTACGTGCCCAAGGAATGCTACTTCCTCAAGCCGTAATTCAGATTTCTTCAACTCGCATAAAGCTTGTATTCACGGCTTTTGGAGTGTCACCTCAAGTGTTGCTTCATGATCTTCACGGCTTTTGAATAAATAAGGATGTCATCAATAAAGACGACCACACAAAGTGATCCAAATATTCCTCAATACTTTGCTCATCATATCCATGAAGGCAAAGAGGAGCATTAGTCAATCCAAAGGACATGACTAGGAATTCATAATGCCCGCATCGAGTTCTCGAAAGCCGCCTTTGAATGTCATCTGCTCTAATCTTCAATCGGTGATATCCTAACGAAGATCAATCTTTGAAAAGAATTTGCTCTTGCAACCGGGTCAAACAGTCATCAATACGCGGCAATGGATACCTATTTTGATGATGGTGACATGATTCAACTCCCGATAATCAATACAAAGTCGATACTCCCATCTTTCTTCTTCACGAATAGTAATGTGAGCACCCCAAGGAGAAGTACTAGACGAATAAAGCCAATGTCTAACAATTCCTCGCAGCTTGGGTCTTTAACTCTCAAGTTCAATAGAGCCATTCGACATGGGCTTTGAAATGGGTTTTGTACCGTTCAAGGTCGATACAAAATTCAATTTCACGCCAGGGTAGGCCAGAAGTTCTTCTGGGAATACGCCAGAAATTTATTAACAATAGAAATATCGCTCAAAACCGACGATTTTTGTTTAAATCAGATATGAGCTAAGAAAGCTCGACATCCGCTTTTTCAATAAACGAATAGCTTTATGGCTTGAGATGACCGTGATTGATTTTAATGGTTTGGTCGCTTGAATTCGCATAATAGGTTGATTAGAATATGAAAGCTAACAACCTTACTTTAAACAATCAATTTTTATTTGATGAGTAGTTAACCAATCAATCCCTTGTAATCACGCCAAATGCAAGTATTTTCAATGAAATAAGATCTACAGTAATGTGAGGGTACCGATTTGAACCAAACAAGACTTATAAACAAAGGATGTAATGAAGGTTTCTCCCAAATCTGAGTTTCCACAGATAAGTCAAAGTCTAATTTCTCCTGAGTCAAATTTAATCGATGAGCGCAAGTAGAGAAATAAAAGAATGGGTAGAACCCAGATCAAATAAAGTATAGATTTTGTTAGAGTTTATGATAAGCTTACCCGTGATGACCTCATTCGTTCCTTTGCTTTCTCGGGAGGTCACAACAAACGCCTCCTCAGACTACCGGCTTTTGACTTTTCTCGACTACTTTTGTGCTCCATCCTAGTCAATTTGTCTTCTGTGAACGACAAAATCGGCTAAGTGACCTTCTTCCATAATTATAACATGCTTTGACGGATCGCTGCAGCTTTGACCGATGTGCCCCCCCCTCCGTGATTTGAAACATATGATGAGTGGTCGCTTCTCCTTCCTTAACGACAAAAAAAAAGTGTCGACGCCTTTCCATCATTGTTGAATCTCCTCTTCTTGAAATGTCCATTCTTATTGTTTTGGCCCTCGATTACCACCGGCGTGGTTACCATTTCGCCCGTTGATTCCTCCACGCTTGTTGTCACCGCTCACGATCGCTCACCTCACCGGTATTATCATTTTGCCTACCGCTTCTTTTTTCAGTCATATTGACTCGTTATCTACCCACTAATCGAGCCCTATTTACAACATCCTAATATAAACACAGCTTTATGAGAAATAAGATGTCGACGATTCCGCTTCAAACCTCTTAAAACATCCGTGTCATTCTCTTCATTATCCACCAAGTGGGACGAAAACGATAACTCCGCAAATTTAGCCTCGTATCATGACACTGGCCATATTGTTTTGTTCCAACTTGATAAACTCCACCTCCTTCATGTGACGAATACTTTCGAAAAGTATTTGTCGCTGAATGCCTTCGAACTTCTCCCAAGACATCTTCAAGACGGCAGTCGAGTACGCTTTTACCGATTCCCACCAAGAATCGCCCTCCGCAAGAACATAAAGGCGCAAGAAGGGAACCTTTTTCTCCTGAGCATCCCAAGACATCAAATATCTTGGTGATCTGCTTTATCCATGCTTCCGCCATAAGTGGTTTTGGCTTCCTTTAAACTCCTGTGGTCCCAGCCTTGAATCTGCTTAATGGTGACCGCCCGAGAGTTTCCAAGAGTTTTCCACCGCATTTTGGATGTGAGCCGCTTCTCGCCATTGCTGCATGAATCGCATAAAGCCCCCGAACATTTGATCATTCATCATTTGGTCAAGTTGTTGTTTGCATGATGAGGATTGTCGCCTTCCCCTCGATGCACATTATCCTCGATTATTGATATGTGGTGAATCAACTACGCATCCTGTGCTCCATTGCTATTCTCAACATTCTCTGATGTCATTTTCAGACATCGCCACAAAACAAAGGTTAATTGACATGTAACATATTATCCCTAAATTCGACCGACCCAATTAAATACCACATAAACTTAGTAGGTCATACTAACGGAAGAATTTCCCCGCCTCCCTCCTAGTACTATTCTCACATCTTAGCCAGTGATCATATCCCTAAGCTTTGATATTAACCGTGACGCCCCCAAAATTAGGTATACATCACCCATCTTGGGTCGCCGATACATGGTACAAAATTCAAATACAACTTACTAATACAACTGCTGCAGTAAAATACGACAAAACATAACTGAGTTTGAATACAATTATTGTCTACTAGAGATTATACAAACTCAAAAGGAGTCCTCATTACAATTATTAACACACTATTTCATGTATAAAGGAGGACTACTAATGCTATCCTCTCGACCGCCACTCCGCTCCCCGACTAGTCCCTCGCTATGTTCTCATTTCCTCAAGAGAACAAAGGAAAGAAAGGGTGAGCTCAACTAGCCCAAGAAGAAATATTATGACTAAGATAATGCGTAATAAATTATCGTTAGCCTTCAACAAAGTTAAACCGATAAAATATAACAACATCAAGTTTAACTCATAATGCTTAACAAGCAATCCATTAAAAGAGTCAAGTAGAGAATAAAATCTACTATCTTTTATGATTTAAAAGGTTTTTCATGACTTTTATCACTGGACTCAAATTTTAATAAATAATCCACATCATCGAATCACCCCGCATGACTACTACTACCAAGGATATTCTTTAGTATCACGACCCACAAATTATCCATGACTACAACCAAGGACATTCGTATTTCATTAATGGTCATGATCATGCCAACAACTCGCCCATCAATGCACTACGCCAATAATGATAACTTTTACCACATCATTTGTAACATTACTACCATGATTACAATCAATAATCCCCTCGGTCATAATCATACCAAGTCCATCTATGCACTACAGCCACATATGACTTTCAACATAATATAAAATATGAGGATGATGACAATGATATAAGAATTCAATAAAACAAGTTCAAGAATTAATTTATCCAGAACTAATAATGTCCAAATTGTCAACATGATATCGCTTTTAGAGTAAAATTCAAGAATGATCGTAAGAATATTTCCATGAAAAGATATCGATGAAGCGCAAATATCAAGGATATTCTACTAATTTCATGGAGTATAGAAGTCAAAACTTTAACCAACCGAGTATAATAAAGAATGGAATAACAAAAGAAATCACCATGCATGCAGATTGTGATGTATGTGTTATTCCAATGTAATAATAATAATAAAACCAAAAATCGTGCAAAATTTGCACCGATGTGATGTTCCAATGTAATAATAAAGATTTTAACCAGTCCTGTAAAACACACATGCATGTGATGTTCCAATGTAATAATAATAAAGATTTTAACCAGTCCTGTAAAACACACGCATGTGATGTTCCAATGTAATAATAATAAAGATTTTAACCAGTCCTGTAAAAACACATGCATGTGATGTTCCAATGTAATAATAGAAGAATGTCACCAAGTATAGGTAAACTCACAGATACAAAAGTTATTCCAATGTAATAATAAGCAATGGAATAACAATAGCTTCTTTCATGAATAAGAAAGAATAACACCCCTTTACATTAGTAGTAGATTGAATACCGCAGAGAGAGTAGTAAGTAATGTAATACTCTTCTTCTTTCTCTCTATTCTCTCTATACTTTCTCTCTCTATAGCTTGAATGAATTCGTGAAAAATAATGAAGCACTAGGCCTCTATTTATAGAAGATTTCTAGCTTAGCACTTGAAATGTGAAAAGGCAAGTGGCTCGACGACCGTGATGTGAAAAGAAAAGTGGTTCGACGCCAGAGAATGTGAAACGACAATTGGTTCGACGCCTCGTAATATGAAACGAATAAGTGGTTCGACGTCTGTAAAGGTAATTACTATTAACGAAGGTAATTACTATCGATGAAGGTAATTACTATCGACGAAAGGTAATTACTATCGACGAAGGTAATTACTATCGACGAAGGTAATTACTATCGACGAAGGTAATTACTATCGACGAAGGTAATTACTATCGACGAAGAGACTCTTAGATGATGACATATGGGCCCCCCATAAAATAACCAAACTTACCACAAACGCCTCATAATAGACTTTTATATACATCAAGGATCAATAAATATTACCACAAATCATTTTATTTTTAATCAACACATATTTAATCTTTCAACAATTATTAATCATTTATAACTTGTCGCCTCAATTATTGATTTAATAATATAACATATTATACGATGATACATGTGACAATAATTGAATCAATAATAATATATGATCATAATATAAGAGATATGATGCGAAGAATTATCGTAATAAATCGAGTAGTATAATGACTTCCTCACGTTAAAGAAGTCGCTCAATAATCAATACCGTGCTACTACGCAACCACGCCAGACATCGCATTTTTTTACTACTACTGTAGTTCAACAGCTTTAAATTTACCCAGAACATTACCTCAAATTTACCCATATTTTCATAAAGTATTTTTGTCGCTTTCAATCCGAATATAATAATTCCGCATAGGGGTCCACCATAATGATTGTGCCAAAATCATTTATTTATCCATATTCCCCACAAAAGAATATTCCTTTTCCAATCAATATTTTATAACAACATATATTTTATAACAACTTCGCTTACTTTGCAAAATTTATAAATATTACCCACAACTATAACATTATATCAAATTTACTCCATAATATTCAAAATAATATTTATAGAAAATTCATCTTTATTTATAAAAGTATTAATTCCGACGAACATAATTTAATTTCAACAAAATTTTCGGTCGACATTAATTTTGTCAACACTAATGTAATTCCGACGAAATTCCGTCAGAAATGCATGTAAGCAGCATTTTGGTGCCAATGTTTTCATCAGCGCTATCTTTTTTCGACAGAATGAATGACGGACTATCCGTCGAGGATAACATAAATTCGACGGATTTAAGTTCGTCGGATATTCCGTCGGAAAAACCTGAGAGAGTATACTTGAGACCGTTGATTAATGAGTTGAAAATGCTATGGGAGACGGGAGTTCACACCTATGATGCATCTTCTAAACATAATTTTCATATGAGAGTTGTAGCCATGTGGACTATGAACGACTTTCCTGCATATGGTATGATGGAAGGATGGATCAACACACACAAAAAGATGGCATGTCCAAAGGTGTGCAAGGATGAAACTAAAGTTATTCATTTAACTTAGAAACCGATAAATCCACAACAAAAAAAATATATTTTTACATTAAAATCGTCGACATAATACTATATATAGCGACGATTTTCACCGTCATATATGAACTACAAAGTACCGAATTATGAACTACAATTGAAATGTGCTATTTCATAGAATAAAATCAATTGATTAATCATTACATTATGTAATTATATGAATTGAGAGAAGACATCTTGTATGTATGCTTCCGATGTGCTTAAGGGTGAAAGTTTTCAATTACCTCTCTCAATCTTTGGGTGAATATGTATAGGTGTGTATAAAGTTCTTGAGATGACAATTGAGACCAAACCCTAATTGTTTTATTTATAGAATAACTAATGTTACGTTTAGATTAAAGAAATGGAATGAATTATTTCATACTCTCCCTCACCAAAGAATAAAATTCATAAATTTGGGAGGAATAAGAAATGGTTCAATCCATTCCGATCGCAACCAAACACAATTTTTTCCAATCCCTACGAATGAGTCATTTTATTCCTACCTTCATTACTCCAATCCAAACGTAAGATAAGGGTCAAAATCGTCCATCAAGATTTGAAACCTTGGGGCCCTTATGTCAAATATTATATGCCATAGGCCACATAATTAATTACCAAACTTATAAATAAAGTGATTAAATTAATACAATATGTAAGCCTAATAATTCCATAAATAGTAGAGGCCACATAAGGAAATAAAATATTCTAACATTCTCCCACTTAATTGGTAAAAATACTATTTATATACAAAAACATAATGCTTACAATCACTAATTTGGCCAAATATTAATTTAATGTCGATCTCACATCATGTTCAAATAAAAGCACCAATGCGAATTAATATAATCTTTGTGTCACTATTAACACAAGATCCCCATTAGTTATACAATTAGTACTTTTATTAAAACAAAGATTAACATTAAGCATAATGATGAGTAGGTTGAAAACCTACTTAATTGGGTATTTTAACTTGAAATATTGTGAGTTTTTGGGTATTGTTCGTGTTATCCTTTTGTTTTTATGATATTTTGCAGAAAAAGGAGTAGGATTGGACTTGAGATCTGAAAAGGAGGAAAAGATGCAGAACTTGACAAACTGGAAGAGCGGTGCGGGTCACACTGATATTACATTGGAGATGGCCTTGGTAGCGTACACGTGCTATTTGAAGATATTTTAAGGTAACGCTTGGGAGCGTCATTGTCAAGAGAAAGCGACACACTGGGCTGCCGGTCTGACGGGATTGGGCTGATTTTGTTTCCTTAATGCCCAAAGTTGATTGATATGAGGACTTTGACTTACCTTATGTTCTAGGGTTTTGTTAGGACTATAAATACTTGTTTTTATTAAGATTTAAGAGACTTTTGAATACAATTCATTTTGAGCCACTTCTATTAGAGATTTGGAGATATCATTGGAGAGCACACAAGGCGGAGATTGAAACTTAGAGACTGGAGATTCCTCGACAGAGTTTTTCTTCTTCCCTTAATTTCAGTATCTGTATTTGAGATGCTATTTAATTTTAATTTTCTTTACTTTATTATGATGAACTAATTTCCCAATTAGGGGTACAATGGAACTTTTTGCAATTCAATTATCATTATTTTCACTTGGGAAAATAGTTCTTGAAGAACAACTCCTTGAAATTTTAGGGTACAATGGAACCTTTTGAAATTTTATCTACATCTGACTCTGCATACCCTTGGGAAAGTAGTTCTCAAAGAACAACTCCTTGAACCGTTCCCAAGTTATTTTTTCCTCGGGTTAAATACACTTTTCTCTATTTTACTCGACCTCGGTTTACAAATGAATCATTGAACTGATTTTTTTTCATTCGACTCACTGAATTACATTTTTTTTACAAACCGTTAAAAATTTCGTTAAATTGTTTGCCTTTGGACGGAAAAATTACAAAAATTGCCACGTAAGAGAGAGAAATCCTACATGTCAGATTTTTTTTTTATGGCATGCCTAGATGGAAACTTATATAAATTTAATGTTAAATTAATCTCAAATCAAATAAATAAAATAATGCATTCAAAATAAAAGTACAATAAAATTAATTTTTTAAATTTTATTTTAATCATTAATATTTGTACAATTTTAAATAAATTACATATAATTATATAATTTTCTTTTAATTTAAATAACTCATTAAATTCATTAATATAATTAACCTCTCTTCGATAAAATTAAAATTAGTAATATAACATATAAATGTCGACATATTTATTGTATTAAGATATATTACATATATTATTAAAATAAGAAAATTTTGGGTAAATTTTAAATTTGAGTAATGTCTTTAACATTATTCATTAGTATTTTATAATAAGCACAAATTAAAAATTAAAATTTATAAAATAAATTTAAACTTCAAAAATATAACTAAAATTTTGAAAATTAATTATTATTTTATTTTTGAAAACTAATATAATTATTATTAATATTATGAAATCATTAAATATTAAATATATTAACAAATACTTAAAGTAATTAAAAATATATTAACAAATAAGTAAAGTAATTAAAAATATATTAACAAATAAGTAAGTATGAAGTATCAGAATTTCAGAAGGAAAAAAACGATGCAATCGGGTGGAGAAGCAAGTATCAGAAATCGAGAAATCGGAAGCAATCGGATGTATATTAACAAATACATCTATGAAGGGAAAAAACGATCTTCAAAACAGAGGAGAAATCGGGTGGAGAAATCGGAAGTATCACAAGTTCAGATCTGGATCTGAATAGACTTGATTAAAAGGCCTCTCCCTCTTATACTTTCTTCAAATCCTTCTTTTAAAATTCATTTCTCAAAGCAATTGCGTTCATCTGGTGTTCAAGCAATCGCGTTTATCAATGGAAGTCTTGTTACCTCTCTCAACCTTATCTAAGGTGTCTTTGTTGCATAATGAAACAGGGCCAACGAATTTGGGTTGTTAGATTTGCTTTGATTTTGATGAGTTTGATTAAGTCTGCCGCTTTCATATTTGTGGTGAAGAAGATGAGTTTCAAAAGTCTTTTTTCATATTTTGATAAGTTTCGATTTGCTTTGATTTTGATGAATTTGATTAGGAATCTGGGTTGTTAGATTTGTTTTCATATTTATGGTGAAGGAGATGATGAAGTACACTGTTTACTATGATGAATTATATTTGAATTTGTGGTGAAGAAGATGATGAATTAGATTTGAATTTGGATTTGTGATGAAGAAGATGATGAATTCATATTTGGATTTATGGCGGAGAAGATGATGAATTATATTAGATAATTTTGTATCTTTAAAGTTAACTTCAAATATTTAAAAATTAAAAAATAATAATATGTATTCATTAATTTTAAATAAATACATTTATAAAAATTATATATTAATATATATTTTATTAATTAATATATATTTTTTATAAATTTAATTATTTGTTATTTTAAATAAGAAGAGAATTCAAGTTTGAAAATCAAAAAAATTTAAAATAAAGTTATTTTATTATTATTATTAAAAAAAAATCCACGCTGGATCTTATATTTTATATAAGCATTGCCATGTAGACTTTCCGTTAACTTTTAACACTTTTAGACGGAAAATTCAACTTTTGTAAAAAAATTATAGTCGAAATGAGTTGGTAGTAAAAAAAATTCATCCAAGGATGTATTTGTATACCGATGTCGAGTAGAGTGGGCAAATATATATTTAACCCCTTTTTCCTCACCAGCTCTGTTTTGATTGACTTCCCACCAAAAACTAGCTTCACCTTTCATCATATAGGTAGAAAAATTCGTCTTTTGCTCCTCTCCCACTCTGGCAACAACGAATGCTTTTTCAATCTCCTTAATCCAAAACTTGAGCCTCTATATAGGCTCAGTGGTTCCCTTAAACTCATGTGGTCCCACATTATTAAAATTCTTAAAGCTTGATACTCACAAAATTGGCCCCTATTATTCCATCCATAAACTGTTACATAACATTTGCTTGCTCATTATTCATTCATGTCTCTCGCCTCGGATTGATTACATTGATTTTTCCTTGGAGGCATTATTACGTATAATAAAAATACATTATTTTCTCATCCTTCATTTTAAAGCATTCATTATTAGTGCTAGAATTTAATCACCTCGTAGCTTATATTAATACACATATATATTTATATTAACATTCATCCCCATGTACACCTATCTTTTAATTCTATAGCTTTCTGATACTACCTACAAAATATCCTCTTAATTATTACTCTGAAAGTCCTATAATATTCTAGCTAAATCTTTCGAGCTTACAACTTTATGGTCAACTTTTTTTATATCCCGTAACTAGAGTATTTCCTATCAATCATCTAATCAGAAAATATCTTATCTACATCCTTAAACGATTATACGCATTTTGGTTAATTTACACTAACTTGTGTTTGTTTTAACTTGTATTAACTTGACACCGGTTTGTGTCAATTTGATACCAACTTGTATCACTTAATGCTAACACCAACTTCTGTCGGACTCTTGCGTTGACACCAACTTGTGTCAAATACCAACTTGTATCATACGCTTGAGTCAACATCAACTTATGTTTTACTTTTAGGTTATTATGTCTATTTTATTAGGACAACAGTTGTGTCCTCTCTTTACTTTGACATCCCCTATGTCGATTCAATAAATCATTACAACATTTGTCTAGCCGAGTCAAATAGCTTAGACGTATACCAATAATTCTAACATCAATCTAAACATTTGTCCGCCAACTCAATTGGCATTAACTTATCTTTAAATATTTCAAAATTTATGAAAATCATTTTATGACGTCATGATACCATACTGTATTTACAGTCCGTTGAGTATTCTATCATTTTGTAACTTTGTCATACTATAAAAAATACCATAGTGGGCTGACGATCATTAGATCACATCCAACACTAGGTCAATCTACATTAATGACTCAAATCATTTTATCATCTATGCACTAAATGCATTAATGATATATAAGATAAATTAATTTTGATATTTACAAATCATTTTTGTCTAGATCAAACAATTAGCATGCATAGACATAAAAATAATTTAACTTTTAAAACTCATTGATTCCATAATTCAACCCAATATTTTTCAAAAATGCTTTTGTTAGCAAGATGTCAATATATTCGAAATCTAGCATAGCTAGAAGATTTGGAATACCTATGCTTCCTTCATCAACTCCAATTTTCTCCAATGCTTCATTGCTTAATAATTCTATCTATTTATATCATCCTTAAAGCTTACTATATTGAAAATCCTCGCCTCAATCCATAGCTTTTCTATACCCTAGTATAGTTCATTAAACATACCACACGTTATGAGTTGAGGAACTTACCACAATAATTTGATTTTGGGAACTTGTCCTAGCGATACGTAGTCCAAGAACCAATCAAAAATTGTCCATACGCTTAGGGGTTCAAAAACATACCATACGATTATGAGTCACAAACTTACCATAAGCATAAGTTTTAAGAACTCACACCATATCTTATATTCTCTAACTATCAAATATAAATACGAGAAAAGAATAACATTTTCGTCATATGTATATATTGATAGCGCGAGTACTATCATTTCAATGATTATTAATATGATAAAATGAGTAGTCTCTTGACCAAGCATAAAACCACTGCCCATATAAAGGCTTATACAACTCAATTATCAAATGAGTCCGTAGTTGAAATACCACATAATCCTAGATTTCTCTTTTCTCAATACGAATATTTTTTAATTCATATTTCATCATCTATAACTCTTTTCGAGTTTACATCGTACAATTTCATAGTACATCCTTTTTATAGCGTCAGGCTATATCATTCCAATCGTTTAACATATCATATATTATTATAACTTCATCTGGATTATTTCATTTATTTATCAATAATTTAATTGATAAAATTGATTATTTAAAATCTTAAACATTTATCTATTCTCAAAACCGAAATCTTTAAATTGTTCTATAACAACTCTTTGTCATATAAATTATGATTAAACACTTAATCTTTCATTTTATAAGTTCTTCATTATAATCTAGTAAATCGAATACCAATCCAGCAACCTAGATTATCCATACAGCTTGTTGTTTTCCAACACAACACAACAAGCTAACATATTTAAACAACAAACGTATATTAATACAACAAACTGCTTTACTAATACAACAAAAAGCGTATTCCTTTTTTCAACATATTGAATTCCTATTCATCATACTATATACCCAATATAGTATATTGAATGTCACATTCAACATACTTTATTCTTAAAATAACATATCTTCTCTTTATTATCAGAGTCCGGTAACTCCGGATTCTTATCTTTACAACTCCTCGAAATTCTTCTTTAAATCTTTTCTATCTTCTCCTTTAATTAATAATGAATTTTTTAAATTCATCTCTTAGCACTTTAAACTCTATTTGAGTTTGTTCCTTAATTATCCTCATCTCTACGGTTATAGCCTAAGATACTCCTACCTAAGGTTTATAACTTACAGCTCTGATACTAACTGTAGCGCCCCCAAATTTGGGTCCCTTGAACCTCTAACCTAGTGCATTGCGATACAACATCTTCTTACACATTCTATAACTAACGCGGAATATATAAACATATATTATTCATTTCAAATGATTTTACAACATTTCTCAAGGTCTACACCTTAACTCAATACATACCTTAATAATTAAAAGGTTTACATAATCATTCTACATAAGATAAGCGTAATAGTTAAACGTTCATATGGAACTATTCTCCAACTTTGCCTTTGACTTTATCCTTCTTCAAACTCTCGGGCTTTAACTGAAATATTATCATGATATATCAAAGGTGAGCAACTACTTTGCTCAAAAAGTTTAAAAACAATAAAGATATATCATGATTGAAGAATAGAATATAGCTTTCTGAATTTTCAACAATATATAATAGTTGTGAAATATTGAGAATCAAATTTTAAGAAATAAATAACTGAATCAATAACGCTGAGTGGTCAACAATGACCACGAAACAAATACTTTAGTAATGAAGGTGATCAACCTTTCATATCAATAAATATATGAGACTTGCACTAAGTGCGAATAACAATAATTATCATGGATGTGGAATAAGTCACATAATTAAACCACTAACATGCTTGAAACATAATTACTCAAGTTTGAGTTAGAAAACTTGTCTTGGCCAAATCGATTAAGCGGGTTTATGTTATAAGCGTGTGTATATACGAGTTTTGATACAAAACAAATTCGCTTAACACGATATGATCATCACCCTTAATATAAACTACTTAAGACATTTATTTACACAAAACCCTAAATGAGTAGGAATAAGCTTTCATCTCCTGAACAGTGTTAGATTTTTAGTCAAGTACAAGACCTTATTAGAGAGGTTTGGAAACCGAGTTTTCACTCTATTTTTGGAACCCAAGTTTTTGCACCTAATGTAAACTGCTTAGAGAGACATTTATTTACATGGAACCCTAAATGAATAGGAATAGGATTTTATTCTCTTTAACAACGTTAGACTTTAATTCATTTGTAGGACCTTCTCATTAGAGAAGTTTGGAACTCAAGTTTCCACCCTAACTTATTAGACAGGTTTGGATCCCGAGTTTTTACCCCAACCTACGATAGGGGTTAGGGAGTAGTTACACCCCCAACTAGCTTGCTGCTGGAAAACGTAATAGACTAGCATGTTTATCAGGCTTAGATTAAGATAATCGCGTCAAATATATTGGAATAGCCAATTCTAATATGTCAATTTCATGGTTGAACTTATTCTTATAAAATGTAACTTAAACTCTTTTAAGGGTGTTGATTTTCTTTGGGTTTCAAAACTAAAGTTGTATCGCTTCTCAGTATAAGTCAATCAACTTTATGCGACTTGTCTAGACAAATCGGTCTTACTTTGTGGTATTTTTAACAAAGCTATTTGAGTTCCATCGGTCATTAATCACCCAAGTTACCATATAATTATATTTTAGATATCTCTTAATTGTTAATACATGAAACTAATTAGAAACCGAATGAAGTTAATGCGAACTACGGACAAATAAACTTTGTATATTAAGTTAAGCCAATGTTGGGTTGTTTTTGCATATGATACCATTTATGAAAGGGAACTAATATTTCCATATAAAGATTTATATTTTCATTATTATTCTCCTCACATGAATAGTGAGTAAGTCCCACTTCCATGTGAAAGAGACTCATGCGAAAATATTATTTTAACATATGAAAATATCGGTTTCATTAATAAAAATCTCTTGGCTTTTCATCCCATTTGATCTTAATTATTGACATTCTCAATTGTATTTCTATTAGTGATTAAAGTCCTAGAAATTTAGAGGAATGAGAGTGGCCTATGAGGGAGAGGAGAGGAGAGAGAGAGAGAGGGAGAAAAGTGAAAAGAGGTGTGGGAGAGGGAGTTGTGAAGTAATTTTTGTCGACTTAAATTCCCACATCAAAGAGAGTGACAAACCTCATATCACAACACAAGGATATGAATCAACTTGTAAGACCTAAAAATTCACTAGCCATGTGATGAGCCTGAAAGCGAACTATTCTTTTCGCCTTTTACTAAAGAATATCGTGTGTTAAATCACATGCGATGTGAGACGCCTATTTTTGTAGGGGATTTCCTCTAGGAAATTCTCCTTACAATATAAGTTGTTTAATAATTTTGTAAATTAAGTATTAAATATAATTTTAGTTTCTTAAATGTTAAGGATTATAATATGCATTGAGTTGAATATGGTAAAATCTTGGATTCTTGTATGTTAAAATCTATAATTTCAAACAAAATGTTAGAGGTAAACTTATATGTTATGATTCATGCATTTACTCACGTACTGCACACCTTGTTTAGGTTTATATTTTTATTTTTATTTTTTTTGTCAAACATAAACTATGGTGATTCTTTGGAGGATTGAGGTATGCGTCAAAATTTCTCTATCTTTAAGTAATTCACATAGTTTCGGGACACTTTATTTGTTTATAGTTTGCTTTTATTTTATTTGTGCATTCTCATTTGTAATCTAACATTAAGGACACAACCACATAACAAGATAAGGTGGGAATTTCATCACCAATCCTTGGCCCACAAACAACCAACTTGACTTGCATTGTGCACAATTGTAGAATTAAGATTTTTATTTTATTTTATCTTATTTATTTATATTTTTTGTGTGACTTTTGCGGTTAGTTGTCTATTTGTTTTGTGATTTGTGGAAAGATGGATTCTTATTAAAGTTGGAATAATAATTTTACTTGGAATCAAGAACCCTATGAAAGTTTTAATGCACACCAAATAAATTAATTTTTTTAAACTTATGAAAATCCTTATCCAAGTTCATATCCATATCCATATCCATATTCCTATTCGTTTTCAGAACCTTTATATCCACAATAATTATCAAATTAAGAAGAAGAAAGATTTAGTTCCTTACAGAAAACTATGAAAGTTTTGATGGAATTTTTTTTTAGCATGGATCAAGCTATACCTGGTCTAGAAATTCAAATAATTCGATTAGTCGCCATAAAAAAAGAACAAGATGTGGGTGAATTTTCTAGTAACTTTAAGGTTAATTTTGAAAATCTTAATGGTTGTGGAAATGATGAGGAAAATAAAAAATTTGTATTCAATTCTACACAGTTTGAGTCAAGCGAATTTGAGGAGTCTTTAAATTATGAGTTTATGCCTAAAATTGACCATGTTTCATTTAATGAGTCGGTTGAAAAAGTCTATAAGCCTAAATTCCATACCCTGAAAACCTTATTCCTAAAAAACCACCTTGTGATTTTTTGGACCAACCTATTAAAGTAAACATAATCCAAGGTTAATTTTGAAAATCTTGATGGTTTGTGGAAATAATGAGGAAAATAAAAATTTTGTATTCAATTCTACACAGTTTGAGTTAAACGAATTTGAGGAGTCTAAAATTGATCATGTTACATTTAATGAATCGGTTGACAAAGTCTATAAGCCTAAAGTTCCAAACCCTGAAAGACTTATTCCTAAAAACCACACGGTGATTTTTGGACCAACCCATTAAAGTAAACATAATCCAAGAGTTGTCAATGACCCAAGAAATAATTGAAAATATACTCTTGATTTAAAAAGATCCAAATGATTTTTTTTAAATCACCTTGAACAAAATTAGAATGAATACGAATATAAAAATTGACTTATTCGAATTTTGGTAGTATACACAATTCTAATATGTCAATTTCATAGTTGAATGAATTATTCTTATAAAATGTAACTTAAGCTCTTTTGAGGTGTTGATTTTCTTTGGGATTCTAAAATTGTAAGTTGTATTGTTCTTCTAGTATAAGTCGATCAACTTTGTATGCAACTCTCTACTGCAGACCAATCAATGCACTCGGGTATTTTTGTTTTTTGGTATTTTTATGGTCGGGTAAGCCCTTGTAAGTTGTGAACAAGCTATTTGAGTTCCATCAATCATCCACATTATTATATTTTAGATATCTCTTAATTGTTAAAACATGAAACAAATTAGAAACGAGAATGAAGTTAATGCGAGAACTCGGACAAATAAAGCTGTTGTATATTAAGTTAAGCCCGATGTTGGGTTGTTTTTGCATATGATACCATTTATGAAAGGAACTAATATTTCCATATAAAGATTGATATTTTCATTATTATTCTCTCACATGAATAGTGAGTAAGTCCCACTTCCATGTGAAAGAGACTCAATGAAAATATTATTTTAACATATGAAAATATCGGTTTCATTTATAAAAACCTCTTGGCTTTTCATCCCATTTGATCTTAATTATTGACATTCTCAATTGTATTTCTATTAGTGATTAAAGTCCTACAAATTTAGTTGAATGAGAGTGGCCTCTCGAGGGAGAGAAAGTGAAAAGTGAAAAGAGGTGTGGAGAGGGAGAGGGAGAGAAAAGTGAAAAGAGGTGTGGGAGAGGAGTTGTGAAGTAATTTTTGTCTACTTAAACTCTCACATCAAAGAGAGTGACAAACCTCATATCACAACACAAGGATATGAATCAACTTGTAAGACATAAAAAATTCACCCAGCCATGTGATGAGCACAAACGAACTATTCTTTCGCCTTTTACTAAAGAATATCGTGTGTTTAAATCACGCATGATGATGTGACGCCTATTTTTGTAGGGGGATTTCCTCTAGGAAATTCTCCTTACAATCGAAGTTGTTTAATAATTTTGTAAATTAAGTATTAAATATAATTTTAGTTTCTTAAATGTTAAGGATTATAATATGCATTCAGTTGAATATGGTAAAATCTTGGATTCTTGTATGTTAATATCTATAATTTCAAACAAAATGTTAGAGGTAAACTTATATGTTATGATTCATGCATTTACTCACGCATCTTTATACACTTTTTTTAGGTTTATATTTTTATTTTTATTTTTATTGTCAAACATAAACTATGGTGATTCTTTGGAGGATTGAGATACGTCAAAATTTCTCTATCTTTAAGTAATTCACATAGTTTGAGGACACTTTATTTGTTTATAGTTTGCTTTTATTTTATTTGTGCATTCTCATTTGTAATCTAACATTAAGGGCACAACCTGTAACAAGATAAGGTGGGAATTTCATCACCAATCCTTGGCCCACAAACAACCCAACTTGCATTTTGCACAACTATAGAATTAAATTTTTATTTTATTTTATCTTATTTATTTATATTTTGTGTGTGACTTTTGCGATTAGTTGTCTATTTGTTTTGTGATTTGTGGAAAGATGGATTCTTATTAAAGTTGGAATAATAATTTTACTTGGAATCAAGAACCTTATGAAAGTTTTAATGCACACCAAATAAATCAATTTTTTTTAAACTTATGAAAATCCTTATCCAAGTTCATATCCATATCCATATCCATATTCCTATTCGTTTTCAGAACCTTTATATCCACAATAATTATCAAATTAAGAAGAAGAGAGATTTAGTTCCTTACAGAAAACTATGAAAGTTTTGATGGAATATTTTTTTTAGCATGGATCAAGCTATATCTGGTCTAGAAATTCAAATAATTCGATTAGTCGCCATAAAAAAAGAACAAGATGTGGGTGAATTTTCTAGTAACTTTAAGGTTAATTTTGAAAATCTTAATGGTTGTGGAAATGATGAGGAAAATAAAAAATTTGTATTCAATTCTACACAGTTTGAGTCAATGAATTTGAGGAGTCTTTAAATTATGAGTTTATGCCTAAAATTGACCATGTTACATTTAATGAGTCGGTTGAAAAAGTCTATAAGCCTAAATTCCATACCCTGAAAAACTTATTCCTAAAAAACCACCTGGTGATTTTTTGGACCAACCTATTAAAGTAAACATAATCCAAGGTTAATTTTGAAAATCTTGATGGTTTGTGGAAATAATGAGGAAAATAAAAATTTTGTATTCAATTCTACACAGTTTGAGTTAAACGAATTTGAGGAGTCTAAAATTGATCATGTTACATTTAATGAATCGTTTGAAAAAGTCTATAAGCCTAAAGTTTCAAACCCTCTGAAAGACTTATTCCTAAAAAACCACCTGGTGATTTTTTGGACCAACCCTTTAAAGTAAACATAATCCAAGAGTTGTCAATGACCCAAGAAATAATTGAAAATATACTCTTGATTTAAAAAGATCCAATTGATTTTTTCTTAAATCACCTTGAACAAAATTAGAATGAATCTGAATATAAAAATTGACTTATTCTGAATTTTGGTAGTATACACAATTCTAATATGTCAATTTCATAGTTGAGCTGAATTATTCTTATAAAATGTAACTTAAGCTCTTTTGAGGGTGTTGATTTTCTTTGGGATTCTAAAATTGTAAGTTGTATTGTTCTACTAGTATAAGTCGATCAACTTTATGCGACTTCTGAACCCGATCAATGCACTCTGGTATTTTTTTGTTTTTGGGTATTTTTATGGTGGGGTAAGCCCCTTGTAAGTTAATGAACAAGCTTTTTGAGTTCCATCAATCATCCACATTATTATATTTTAGATATCTCTTAATTGTTAATACATGAAACTAATTAAAACCGAATGAAGTTTATGCGAACTACGGACAAATAAAGCTGTTGTATATTAAGCCAAGCCAATGTTGGGTTGTTTTTGCATTTAGTACCATTTATAAAGGGAACTAATATTTTCACATAAAATTGATATTTTCACATTATCCCTCTCACATGAATAGTGATGGAGTCTCACTTCCATGTAAAAAGAGACTAAATGTAAAGATATCATTTGAACATATGAAAATATCGGTTTCATTTATAAAACCTCTTTGCTTTTTTCATCCAATTTGATCTTATTGTCATTCTGAGTTGTATTTCTATCGGTGATTAAAGTCATAGAAAATTAGAGGAAAGAGAGTGGCCTCTGAGGGAGAGGGAGAGAAAAGGGAAACGAGGGGGTGGGAGAGGAGTTGTGAAGTCATTTTTGTCAACTTAAACTCCCACATCAAAGAGAATGACAAACCTAATATCACAACACAAGGATATGAATCAACTTGTAACACCTAAAAAATTAACGCAGCCATGTGATTGAGCACAAAGCGAACTATTCTTTCGCCTTTTACTAAAGAATACCGTGTGTGCTTTCATCACATACGATAACATCGCCTATTTTTTTGGAGGGGATTTCCTCTAGAAACTCTCCTACAATCCAAGTTGTTTAAAGATTTTGTAAATGAAGTATTAAATATATTTTAGTTTCTTAATGTTCAGGATTATAGTGTGCATTCAGTTGAATATGGTAAATTCTTGGATTATTGATTTTAAAAACCAATGATGCAAAACAAAACAGAGCTATAAATACCATGATGTAAAACGGAGGCACAACCAAACATAAGGTACAGTTTGATAGCATTTCGTGTAAGCCAGATGGCACCTGAAGAAATATTCTGCAGTACAACTTGGAAACAGTTCCTTATGAAATACAAAAACTAGTCCAATTGAGTATTCAGTTTAATATCAGAATGGTTAAAAAATGGCCTAGCCAGTGAGTTAGGCTAATTGTCACGGCTCAAACAAGATATGTACTACAATGGTCAGGCAGTCTATTACTTTGTTGTGAAAAGACCATTTGTTTCGTCATTGCAATACATAAAAAACCAAAAGACAGAAACCAAGATTTGAAGTTAACTAATTTAATTTGCTGCTAGTCCTAGAATTGGAAGGGTGAGAACTATAAGTTTGATTGGAAGTTCAGTTAAGTAGTTCTCTAAGGACCTAATCTCCCCAAAGTACAACAGTTGCAAAATAAGCAGGTGTCCTTTCCTTGACATACGCGCAACGGCGAAACGAAGTCCCATATCGAAAGAAGTAGAAACAAAGTTTTAGTACTTAGGCAACTTTGAGAGCCTTAATAGACACGACCTTACTTGAACAGGATCTGTTCTATAGGCTCGTACCTCTGTATCCTTGATTTCTAAGGAGACAGGTGACCAAGTCTGGTGGATGAACCATGACTGCAGGACCAGAGCGTGATTAATAGCTCCATGGCCCTTGGACCATTCGAGCAGTAGAGGATCGTTCTCAGTCAAGGCCTCTTGGCTGGGGTGGTCCTGCAGTTGTCTGACAGACTCCTCCTCCTCCCCTTTTTTGGACTACTGGCTTCACTTTTTAATGTATTGCAGATCAATAATCTAATGCATTTTGGTTTCCACCGATAAGCTTCATACAAAGGATAGGTTGGTTTGCTTGAAGAGAATCATTTTTATGATCAAATCCGAATCATGAAAGAACATGCTCCATGAAAAGATTCAGAAGAATAAGTGAATTGGATAACCCATTGTTAGTTTTAGACATTGCTTGACTCTTACTATAGGAAACTAATTAAACCAGAAAGAAGTTTCTTATGTTGTCAAACACATAGAACTCTGTTGGTCAAACTCAATCAAGGCCTCTTGGCTGGGGTGGTCCTGCAGTTGTCTGACAGACTCCTCCTCCTCCCCTTTTTTGGACTACTGGCTTCACTTTTTAATGTATTGCAGATCAATAATCTAATGCATTTTGGTTTCCACCGATAAGCTTCATACAAAGGATAGGTTGGTTTGCTTGAAGAGAATCATTTTTATGATCAAATCCGAATCATGAAAGAACATGCTCCATGAAAAGATTCAGAAGAATAAGTGAATTGGATAACCCATTGTTAGTTTTAGACATTGCTTGACTCTTACTATAGGAAACTAATTAAACCAGAAAGAAGTTTCTTATGTTGTCAAACACATAGAACTCTGTTGGTCAAACTCAATAAAGTGTTGTATATTAAGCTTCTGCCCCGAGCTAAGCCTAAGTTGGTTTGCTCTGCCAATTGGCTGGGGTGGTCCTGCACTTGTCTGACAGACTTCCTCCTCCTCCCTCTTATAATCCCCCCTTTTTTGGTAACTTTGAGAACGATAACAGAATATTAATACTAAATTTGAAGATACTTTCATTTTACACTAATATAAAATATGGAACATACGGACTACTTCACTAAAACTCAAACAAAGCTATTCTGTATTGCAGGACTTAGTGCCCGGGCTTGAACCCCTGAGGTTTAACAAGGATATACCAATTAGTGCTGATATGGGAACTTTAATACAACTTTCAGAGACAATATCCAACACAAGAACTGTTTCAGCCATTATCTGGAATTCTGATATAATGGCTCAACCCTCCTCCGCTAGCCTAATAGAAGCCGACCAAAATTGTATTGCATGGCTGAACCAGCAGGCTCCAAACTCAGTCATATATATTAGTGTAGGGAGTTTAGCAACCATGGACCAAAAAGACCTAGCTGAGATGGCTTGGGGGCTAGCCAGCAGTGACCAGCCATTTTTGTGGGTTGTTAGACCTCCATGACTCAGAAGGGTATGATTTATTACCACAAGGTTTTTTAGAAACAATTGGAGGAAAAGGGTGCATTGTAAAATGGGCACCTCAAAGGGAAGTTTTGAAACATGTTGCATTTGGGGGGTGGGGGGGTGTTTGGAGCCATTGCAGTTGGAATTCGAGTTTGGAAAGTATTAGTGCAGGGGTTCCAATTATTATTTCATGTGACCCTTATTTACTGACAAGGAATTGAAAGTGTTACATAATACTTTAATTAACAATGTTTCGAATTGTACATATGTTGGATCTTCCATTTATTTTCCTTTTCACAAATTTATTTCCAACTCAAAAACATTGCCCTTCTCTTCATTACTCGTGTATACAATGTATAAAACTTTAATTCATAAAAAAAAATTAAAATTAAAATACCACAACAATTCCAAAATAAAAATCTCATTCTATATATCCCCATTCTATTCTGTTTGTTTTAAATTATTTATAGTATTTTATTCTTATGTAATTTATTTATCATTTATTTTTATTTTTACGGGGAAGGAATCATTTTCAGATAACTACACAAACATATTAAGCTGAGTTGATTTTCCTTCCCCACCTGAAATCAAAAAGAAAAGGGGTGTCCAAATGTAAATTTGTATATGATTATATGTTTTGAAAAGATTTTCCAATAAAAAAGATAAAGCTTAAAAGCTAAATCTCAACTCATAAAGACAATTAAGTTGTAAGTCGTCTCTTACAAAATAATGTTGCTTTTGAGATTTGGTGCAGATTCAGATGATAATAGCATGCATGTTTAATCATCTTTTCATCCTCCAAGCAGCTAGAAATAACCCTTTTACTAATTGTAGTTCATAATTCAGGTACTTTGTACTGCTACTTTATAATTTGTCATTCTTGAGGAATGATCAATGCATTAATTCCTAAATATATGATCAGTAATATGGACTACGTTTGTCTCAATTAAGTAGAGAGTTTGCATATCTATGATCAGTAAAGATCGAAGATGGCTGGGGGAACTGAAAAGTTTTTTAGGTATATCCGATGCGAATATCCGCAAACTTAAATCTGTCAATTTATGTTATCATTGACGGATAGTTAAATCAAAGATAATATTCATTCCGTCGAAAAAAGTTAAGGCCATGGCGAAAATATTGTCGCCAAAATCTTTGCTACATTTCGAAATGAATTTAAATCGAATTACATTAGTGTTGACAAAATTAATGTCGACCAAAAATTTACGTCAATAATTAAATTATGTTCGACGGAATATATTTAAATCGAATAAATTATGTCGGTCTTAGGCGATTTTTCTTGTAGTGTGTTAAGAAAGGCATCCAAAATATGAGATGAAATAGTACCCAAACCAAATTTCTTGGTGAATTGAGACATCCTGTGAGCGGAGAAGCTTGGAAAAACTTTGATGCTACACACCCATCCTTTGCAAAAGAAGATAGAAATGTGGGGCGAGGACTCCACCGATGGTTTCACTCCATTTGCCTGTCAAGACACCACACTTTACTTGGCATGTAATTGAAGGATGCATATATGTTTTTATCGTTACTCATTCCACGTCCCCAAAGCGAGAGTAAAGACATCGATGTATACTTGAGACCGTTGATTAATGAGTTGAAAATGCTATGGGAGGCGGAGTTCACACCTATGATGCATCTTAAACATAATTTTCATATGAGAGTTGTAGCCATGTGGACTATGAGCGACTTTCCTGCATATGGTATGATGGAAGGATGGATCAACACACACAAAAAAGATGGCATGTCCAGTGTGCAAGGATGAAACTAAAGTTATTCATTTAACTTAGGAAACTAATAAATCCACAACAAAATAATATTTTTACATTAAAATCGTCGACATAAATACTATAGCGGCGATTTTCACCGTCGTATATAAACTACAAAGTACACAATTATGAACTACAATTGGAATGTGCTATTTCATAGAATAAAATCAATTGATTAATCATTACATTATGTAATTATATGAATTGAGAGAAGACATCTTGTATGTATGCTTGGAGTGATGTGCTTAAGGGTGAAAGTTTTCAATTACCTCTCTCAATCTTTGGGTGAATATGTATAGTGTGTATAAAAGTTCTTGAGATGACAATTGAGACCAAACCCTAATTGTTTTATTTATAGAATAACTAATGTTATGTTTAGATTAAAGGAATGGAATGAATTATTTCATACTCTCCTCACCAAAGAATAAAATTCATAAATTTGGGAGGAATAAGAAATGGTTCAATCCATTCCGATCGCAACTCAAACACAATATTTTCCAATCCCTACGAATGAGTCATTTTATTCCTACCTTCATTACTCCAATCCAAACGTAAGATAAGGGTCAAAATCGTCCATCAAGATTTGAAACCTTAGGGCCACTTATGTCAAATATTATATGCCATAGGCCACATAATTAATTACCAAACTTATAAATAAAGTGATTAAATTAATACAATATGTAAGCCTAATAATTCCATAAATAGTAGAGGCCACATAAGGAAATAAAATATTCTAACATTCTCCCACTTAATTGGTAAAATACTTATTTATATACAAAACATAATGCTTACAATCACTAATTTGGCCAAATATTAATTTAATGTCGATCTACATCATGTTCAAATAAAAGCACCAATGCGAATTAATATAATCTTTGTGTCACTATTAACACAAGATCCCCATTAGTTATACAATTAGTACTTTTATTAAAACAAAGATTAACATTAAGCATAATGATGAGTAGGTTGAAAACCTCTTAATTGGGTATTTTTAACTTGAAATATTGTGAGTTTTTGGGTATTGTTCGTGTTATCCTTTTGTTTTTTATGATATTTTGCAAGAAAAGGAGTAGGATTGGACTTGAGATCTGAAAAGGAGGAAAAGATGCAGAACTTGACAAACAGGAAGAGCGGTGCGGGGCACACTGATATTACATTGGAGATGGCGCGGGCCGCGCCGGGCTATTTGAAGATATTGTAAGGGTAACGCGGGGAGCGTCGCTGACTGAAGAGAAACGACACGGGGCCTGCCGATCTGACGGGATTGGGCTGATTTTGTTTCCTTAATGCCCAAAGTTGATTGATATGAGGACTTTGACTTACCTTATGTTCTAGGGTTTTGTTAGGACTATAAATACTTGTTTTTATTAAGATTTAAGAGACTTTTGAATACAATTCATTTTGAGCCACTTCTATTAGAGATTTGGAGATATCATTGGAGAGCACACAAGGCGGAGATTGAAACTTAGAGACTGGAGATTCCTCGACAGAGTTTTTCTTCTTCCCTAATTTGATGTCAGTATTTGAGATCTTTTTTAATTTTAATTTTCTTTACTTTATTATGATGAACTAATTTCCCAATTAGGGTACAATGGAACTTTTGCAATTCAATTATCATTATTTTCACTTGGGAAAATAGTTCTTGAAAAACAACTCCTTGAAATTTTAGGGTACAATGGAACCTTTTGAAATTTTATCTACATCGACTCTGCGCATACCCTTGGGAAAGTAGTTCTCAAAAACAACTCCTTGAACAGTTTCCAAGTTATTTTTTCCTCGGGTTAAATACACTTTTCTCTATTTTACTCGACCTCGGGTTTGAAAATGAATCATTGAGCCGATTTTTTTTCATTCGACTCATTTGAATTACATTTTTTTTACAAAACCGTTAAAAATTTAGTTAAATTGTTTGCCTTTGAATGGGAAAAATTACAAAAATTGCCACGTAAGAGAGAAATCCTACATGTCGATTTTTTTTTATGGCATGCCTAGATGGAAACTTATATAAATTTAATGTTAAATTAATCTCAAATCAAATAAATAAAATAATGCATTCAAAATAAAAGTACAATAAAATTAATTTTTTAAATTTTATTTTAATCATTAATATTTGTACAATTTTAAATAAATTACATATAATTATATAATTTTCTTTTAATTTAAATAACTCATTAAATTCATTAATATAATTAACCTCTCTTGAGATAAAATTAAAATTAGTAATATAACATATAAATATCCTACATGTTATTGTATTAAGATATATTACATATATTATTAAAATAAGAAAATTTTGGGTAAATTTTAAATTTGAGTAATGTCTTTAACATTATTCATTAGTATTTTATAATAAGCACAAATTAAAAATTAAAATTTATAAAAATAAATTTAAACTTCAAAATATAACTAAAATTTTGAAAATTAATTATTATTTTTATTTTTGAAAACTAATATAATTATTATTAATATTATGAAATCATTAAATATTAAATATATTAACAAATACTTAAAGTAATTAAAAATATATTAACAAATAAGTAAAGTAATTAAAATATATTAACAAATAAGTAAGTATGAAGTATCGAAGTTAGGAAGGAAAAAAGCGATGCAATCGGGTGGAGAAGCAAGTATCGTCGAAATCGGAGAAATCGAATCAATCGGATGTATATTAACAAATACATCTATGAAGGAAAAAGCGATCTTCAAAACGGAGGAGAAATCGGGTGGAGAAATCGAAGTATCACAAGTTCGGATCTGGATCTGAATAGACTTGATTAAAAGGCCTCTCCTCTTATACTTTCTTGAAATCCTTCTTTTAAAATTCATTTCTCAAAGCAATTATGCGTTCATCCGGTGTTCAAGCAATCGCGTTTATCAATGGAAGTCTTGTTACCTCTCTCAACCTTATCTAAAGGTGTCTTTGTTGCATAATGAAACAGGGCCAACGAATTTGGGTTGTTAGATTTGCTTTGATTTTGATGAGTTTGATTAAGTACCGCTTTCATATTTGTGGTGAAGAAGATGAGTTTCAAAAGTCTTGCTTTCATATTTTGATAAGTTTGATTTGCTTTGATTTTGATGAATTTGATTAGGAATCTGGGTTGTTAGATTTGTTTTCATATTTATGGTGAAGGAGATGATGAAGTACAATTTTTTACTATGATGAATTATATTTGAATTTGTGGTGAAGAAGATGATGAATTAGATTTGAATTTGGATTTGTGATGAAGAAGATGATGAATTCATATTTGGATTATATGGCGGAGAAGATGATGAATTATATTAGATAATTTTGTATCTTTAAAGTTAACTTCAAATATTTAAAAATTAAAAATAATAATATGTATTCATTAATTTTAAATAAATACATTTATAAAATATTATATATTAATATATATTTTTATAAATTTAATTATTTGTTATTTTAAATAAGAAGAGAATTCAAGTTTGAAAATCAAAAAATTTAAAATAAAGTTATTTTATTATTATTATTAAAAAAAAATCACGTTGGATCTTATATTTTATATAAGCATTGCCATATAGACTTTTCCGTTAACTTTTAACACTTTTAGGCGGAAAATTCAACTTTTGTAAAAAATTATAGTCGATATGTTTGGTAGTAAAAAAATTGATCCAATGATGTATTTGTATCTGATGTATCGAGAGTAGAGTGGGCAAATATATATTTAACCCTTTTTCCTCACCATTCTGTTTTGATTGACTTCCACCAAAAACTAGCTTCACCTTTCATCATATAGGTAGAAAAATTAGTCTTTTGCTCCTCTCCCTCTCTGCAACAACGAATGCTTTTCAATCTCCTTAATCCAAAACTTGAGCCTCTATATAGGCTCGATTGGTTCCTTAAACTCATGTGGTCCCACATTATTAAAATTCTTAAAGCTTGATACTCACAAAATTGGCCCCTATTATTCCATCCATAAACATTTACATAACATTTGCTTGCTCATTATTCATGTTCTCTGCTTTTCGGATTGATTACATTGATTTTTCCTTGAGGCATTATTACGTATAATAAAAATACATTATTTTCTCATCCTTCATTTTAAAGCATTCATTATTAGTGCTAGAATTTAATCACCTCGTAGCTTATATTAATACACATATATATTTATATTAACATTCATCCCCATGTACACCTATCTTTTAATTCTATAGCTTTCTGATACTACCTACAAAATATCCTCTTAATTATTACTCTGAAAGTCCTATAATATTCTAGCTAAATCTTTCGAGCTTACAACTTTATGGTCAACTTTTTTTATATCCCGTAACTAGAGTATTTCCTATCAATCATCTAATCAGAAAATATCTTATCTACATCCTTAAACGATTATACGCATTTTGGTTAATTTACACTAACTTGTGTGTTTGTTTTAACTTGTATTAACTTGACACTTAGGTTTGTGTCAATTTGATACCAACTTGTATCACTTAATCTAACACCAACTTCGCATGGGACTCTTGCGTTGACACCAACTTGTGTCAAATACCAACTTGTATCATACGCTTGAGTCAACATCAACTTATGTTTTACTTTTAGGTTATTATGTCTATTTTATTAGGACAACAGTTGTGTCCTCTCTTTACTTTGACATCCCCTATGTCGATTCAATAAATCATTACAACATTTGTCTAGCCGAGTCAAATAGCTTAGACGTATACCAATAATTCTAACATCAATCGAAACATTTGTGCAGCCAACTCAATTGGCATTAACTTATCTTTAAATATTTCAAAATTTATGAAAATCATTTTATGACGCCATGATACCATACCATCTTTATTTACGATCAGATTGAGTATTCTATCATTTTGTAACTTTGTCATACTATAAAATACCATAGTGGGCTGACGATCATTAGATCACATCCAACACTAGGTCAATCTACATTAATGACTCCGTCATTTTATCATCTATGCACTAAATGCATTAATGATATATAAGATAAATTAATTTTGATATTTACAAATCATTTTTGTCTAGACGAAACAATTAGCATGCATAGACATAAAAATAATTTAACTTTTAAAACTCATTGATTCCATAATTCAACCCAATATTTTTCAAAAATGCTTTTGTTAGCAAGATGTCAATATATTCGAAATCTAGCATAGCTAGAAGATTTGGAATACCTATGCTTCCTTCATCAACTCCAATTTTCTCCAATGCTTCATTGCTTAATAATTCTATCTATTTATATCATCCTTAAAGCTTACTATATTGAAAATCCTCAGTTCTCAATCCATAGCTTTTCTATACCCTAGTATAGTTCATTAAACATACCACACGTTATGAGTTGAGGAACTTACCACAATAATTTGATTTTGGGAACTTGTCCTAGCGATCGTAGTCCAAGAACCAATCAAAATTGTCCATACGCTTAGGGGTTCAAAAACATACCATACGATTATGAGTCACAAACTTACCATAAGCATAAGTTTTAAGAACTCACACCATATCTTATATTCTCTAACTATCAAATATAAATACGAAAAAGAATAACATTTTAAATTCATATGTATATATTGATAAGCCTGAGTACTATCATTTCAATGATTATTAATATGATAAAATGAGTAGTCTCTTGACCAAGCATAAAACCCTTTGCCCATATAAAGGCTTATCAACTCAATTATCAAATGAGTCCGTAGTTGAAATACCACATAATCCTAGATTTCTCTTTTCTCGTCTGAATATTTTTTAATTCATATTTCATCATCTATAACTCTTTTCGAGTTTACATCGTACAATTTCATAGTACATCCTTTTTATAGCGTCAGGCTATATCATTCCAATCGTTTAACATATCATATGTTATTATAACTTCATCTGGATTATTTCATTTATTTATCAATAATTTAATTGATAAAATTGATTATTTAAAATCTTAAACATTTATCTATTCTCAAAACCGAAATCTTTAAATTGCTTTCTATAACAACTCTTTTGTCATATAAATTATGATTAAACACTTAATCTTTCATTTTATAAGTTCTTCATTATAATCTAGTAAATCGAATACCAATCCAAAGAACTAGATTATCCATACGACATTTGTTGTTTTCCAACACAACACAACAAGCTAACATATTTAAACAACAAACCGTATATTAATACAACAAACTGTTTACTAATACAACAAATCATATTCCTTTTTTTCAACATATTGAATTCCTATTCATCATACTATATACCCATATATAGTATATTGAATGTCACATTCAACATACTTTATTCTTAAAATAACATATCTTCTCTTTATTATCGAGTCCCAGTAACTCAGGATTCTTATCTTCTGACTCCTCGAAATTCTTCTTTAAATCTTTTCTATCTTCTCCTTTAATTAATAATGAATTTTTAAATTCATCTCTTAGCACTTTAAACTCTATTTGAGTTTGTTCCTTAATTATCCTCATCTCTACTAGTTATAGCCTAAGATACTCCTACCTAAGGTTTATAACTTACATTTCGATCTTAATCATAGCGCCCCCAAATTTGGGTCCTTGAACCTCTAACCTAGTGCATTCACGATACAACATCTTCTTACACATTCTATAACTTAACGCGAATATATAAACATATATTATTCATTTCAAATGATTTTACAACATTTCTCAAGGTCTACAACCTTAACTCAATACATACCTTAATAATTAAAAGGTTTACATAATCATTCTACATAAGATAAGCATAATAGTTAAACGTCATATGGAACTATTCTCCAACTTTGCCTTTGACTTTATCCTTCTTCAAACTCTCGGGCTTTAACTGAAATATTATCATGATATATCAAAGGTGAGCAACTACTTTGCTCAAAAAGTTTAAAAACAATAAATATATATCATGATTGAAGAATAGAATATAGCTTTCTGAATTTTCAACAATATATAATAGTTGTGAAATATTGAGAATCAAATTTTAAGAAATAAATAACTGAATGAATAACGCTGAGTGGTCAACAATGACCACGAACAAATACTTTGGTAATGAAGGTGATCAACCTTTCATATCCGATAAATATATGAGACTTGCACTAAGTCACGAATAACAATAATTATCATGGATGTGGAATAAGTCACAATAATTAAACCACTAACATGCTTGAAACATAATTACTCAAGTTTGAGTTAGAAAACTTGTCTTGACCGTCAATTAAACGGGTTTATGTTATAAGCATGTGTATATATATCTGATTTTGATACAAAACAAATTCGCTTAACACGATATGATCATCACCCTTAATATAAACTACTTAAGACATTTATTTACACAAAACCCTAAATGAGTAGGAATAAGCTTTCATCTCTGAAACGATTGTTAGATTTTTAGTCAAGTACAAGACCTTATTAGAGAGGTTTGAAACCAGAGTTTTCACTCTATTTTTGGAACCCAAGTTTTTGCACCTAATGTAAAGCTTGCTTAGAGACATTTATTTACATGGAACCCTAAATGAATAGGAATAGGATTTTATTCTCTTTAACAACGTTAGACTTTAATTCATTTGTAGGACCTTCTCATTAGAGAAGTTTGGAACTCAAGTTTCCACCCTAACTTATTAGACAGGTTTGGATCCCGAGTTTTTACCCCAACCTACGATAGGGGTTAGGGAGTAGTTACACCCCCAACTAGCTTGCTGCTGGAAAACGTAATAGACTAGCATGTTTATCAGGCTTAGATTCGTATTAATGCGTCAAATATATTGGAATAGCCAATTCTAATATGTCAATTTCATGGTTGAACTTATTCTTATAAAATGTAACTTAAACTCTTTTAAGGGTGTTGATTTTCTTTGGGTTTCAAAAGCGTAAGTTGTATCGCTTCTCTAGTATAAGTCAATCAACTTTATGCGACATGTCTAGACAAATCGATTACCTTTGTGGTATTTTTAACAAGCTATTTGAGTTCCATCAGTCATTAATCACCCAAGTTACCATATAATTATATTTTAGATATCTCTTAATTGTTAATACATGAAACTAATTAGAAACCGAATGAAGTTAATGCGAACTCGACAAATAAAAGCATTGTATATTAAGTTAAGCCAATGTTGGGTTGTTTTTGCATATGATACCATTTATGAAAGGGAACTAATATTTCCATATAAAGATTTATATTTTCACATTATTCCTCTCACATGAATAGTGAGTAAGTCCCACTTCCATGTGAAAGAGACTCATGCGAAAATATTATTTTAACATATGAAAATATCAGTTTCATTAATAAAAACCTCTTGGCTTTTTCATCCCATTTGATCTTAATTATTGACATTCTCAATTGTATTTCTATTAGTGATTAAAGTCCTAGAAATTTAGAGGAATGAGAGTGGCCTATGAGGGAGAGGGAGAGGGAGAGGGAGAGGGAGAGAAAAGTGAAAAGAGGTGTGGGAGAGGAGTTGTGAAGTAATTTTTGTCGACTTAAATTCCCACATCAAAGAGAGTGACAAACCTCATATCACAACACAAGGATATGAATCAACTTGTAAGACCTAAAAAATTCACCTAGCCATGTGATGAGCACAAAGCGAACTATTCTTTCGCCTTTTACTAAAGAATATCGTGTGTTAAATCACGCATGTGATGTGACGCCTATTTTTGTAGGGGATTTCCTCTAGGAAATTCTCCTTACAATATAAGTTGTTTAATAATTTTGTAAATTAAGTATTAAATATAATTTTAGTTTCTTAAATGTTAAGGATTATAATATGCATTGAGTTGAATATGGTAAAATCTTGGATTCTTGTATGTTAAAATCTATAATTTCAAACAAAATGTTAGAGGTAAACTTATATGTTATGATTCATGCATTTACTCACGTCTCGCACAATGTGTTTAGGTTTATATTTTTATTTTTATTTTTTTTGTCAAACATAAACTATGGTGATTGCTGGAGGATTGAGGTACGTCAAAATTTCTCTATCTTTCGTAATTCACATAGTTTGAGGACACTTTATTTGTTTATAGTTTGCTTTTATTTTATTTGTGCATTCTCATTTGTAATCTAACATTAAGGACACAACACAGTAACAAGATAAGGTGGGAATTTCATCACCAATCCTTGGCCTGAAACAACCCAACTTGCATTGTGCACAATTGTAGAATTAAGATTTTTATTTTATTTTATCTTATTTATTTATATTTTTGTGTGACTTTTTGCGATTAGTTGTCTATTTGTTTTGTGATTTGTGGAAAGATGGATTCTTATTAAAGTTGGAATAATAATTTTACTTGGAATCAAGAACCCATGAAAGTTTTAATGCACACCAAATAAATTAATTTTTTAAACTTATGAAAATCCTTATCCAAGTTCATATCCATATCCATATCCATATTCCTATTCGTTTTGAACCTTTATATCCACAATAATTATCAAATTAAGAAGAAGAAAGATTTAGTTCCTTACGAGAAAACTATGAAAGTTTTGATGGAATTTTTTTAGCATGGATCAAGCTATACAGTCTAGAAATTCAAATAATTAGATTAATCGCCATAAAAAAAAGAACAAGATGTGGGTGAATTTTCTAGTAACTTTAAGTTTAATTTTGAAAATCTTAATGGTTGTGGAAATGATGAGGAAAATAAAAATTTGTATTCAATTCTACGATTTGAGTCAAGCGAATTTGAGGAGTCTTTAAATTATGAGTTTATGCCTAAAATTGACCATGTTTCATTTAATGAGTCGGTTGAAAAAGTCTATAAGCCTAAAATTCCATACCACGAAAACCTTATTCCTAAAAAACCACCTTGTGATTTTTGGACCAACCTATTAAAGTAAACATAATCCAAGGTTAATTTTGAAAATCTTGATGGTTTGTGGAAATAATGAGGAAAATAAAAATTTTGTATTCAATTCTACACAGTTTGAGTTAAGCGAATTTGAGGAGTCTAAAATTGATCATATTACATTTAATGAATCGGTTGACAAAGTCTATAAGCCTAAAGTTCCAAACCACGAAGACTTATTCCTAAAAAACCACACGGTGATTTTTGGACCAACCCATTAAAGTAAACATAATCCAAGAGTTGTCAATGACCCAAGAAATAATTGAAAATATACTCTTGATTTAAAAAGATCCAATTGATTTTTCTTAAATCACCTTGAACAAAATTAGAATGAATCTGAATATAAAATTGACTTATTACGAATTTTGGTAGTATACCTGATTCTAATATGTCAATTTCATAGTTAAACTGAATTATTCTTATAAAATG
This sequence comes from Panax ginseng, assembly GCA_020205605.1. Lineage (NCBI taxonomy): Eukaryota > Viridiplantae > Streptophyta > Magnoliopsida > Apiales > Araliaceae > Panax > Panax ginseng. Next base: position 13,130,464 of record CM035143.1, read on the forward strand.
TAACTTAAGCTCTTTTGAGGTGTTGATTTTCTTTGGGATTCTAAAATTGTAAGTTGTATTGTTCTACAGTATAAGTCGATCAACTTTATATGCGACTTCTGAACCCGATCAATGCACTCTGGTATTTTTGTTTTTTTGGGTATTTTTATGGTCGGGGTAAGCCCCTTGTAAGTTGTGAACAAGCTATTTGAGTTCCATCAATCATCCACATTATTATATTTTAGATATCTCTTAATTGTTAAAACATGAAACAAATTAGAAACCAGAATGAAGTTAATGCAGAACTCTGGACAAATAAACTGTTGTATATTAAGTTAAGCCAATGTTGGGTTGTTTTTGCATATGATACCATTTATGAAAGGGAACTAATATTTCCATATAAAGATTGATATTTTCACATTATTCTCTCACATGAATAGTGAGTAAGTCCCACTTCCATGTGAAAGAGACTCAAGCGAAAATATTATTTTAACATATGAAAATATCAGTTTCATTTATAAAAACCTCTTGGCTTTTTCATCCCATTTGATCTTAATTATTGACATTCTCAATTGTATTTCTATTAGTGATTAAAGTCCTACAAATTTAGTTGAATGAGAGTGGCCTCTGAGGGAGAGGGAGAGAAAAGTGAAAAGAGGTGTGGGAGAGGGAGAGGGAGAGAAAAGTGAAAAGAGGTGTGGGAGAGGAGTTGTGAAGTAATTTTTGTCTACTTAAACTCTCACATCAAAGAGAGTGACAAACCTCATATCACAACACAAGGATATGAATCAACTTGTAAGACATAAAATTCACCCAGCCATGTGATGAGACACAAAACGAACTATTCTTTCGCCTTTTACTAAAGAATATCGTGTGTTCAAATCACATACATGACGATAGATGACGCCTATTTTTGTAGGGGATTTCCTCTAGAAATTCTCCTTACAATCGAGTTGTTTAATAATTTTGTAAATTAAGTATTAAATATAATTTTAGTTTCTTAAATGTTAAGGATTATAATATGCATTCAGGTGAATATGGTAAAATCTTGGATTCTTGTATGTTAATATCTATAATTTCAAACAAAATGTTAGAGGTAAACTTATATGTTATGATTCATGCATTTACTTTCGCATCTTTTACCTTGTTTAGGTTTATATTTTTATTTTTATTTTTTGTCAAACATAAACTATGGTGATTCTTTGGAGGATTGAGGTACGTCAAAATTTCTCTCTCTTTCGTAATTCACATAGTTTGAGGACACTTTATTTGTTTATAGTTTGCTTTTATTTTATTTGTGCATTCTCATTTGTAATCTAACATTAAAGGGCACAACACATGTAACAAGATAAGGTGGGAATTTCATCACCAATCCTTGGCCACAAACAACCCAACTTGCATTTTGCCTGTTATAGAATTAAATTTTTATTTTATTTTATCTTATTTATTTATATTTTGTGTGTGACTTTTGCGATTAGTTGTCTATTTGTTTTGTGATTTGTGGAAAGATGGATTCTTATTAAAGTTGGAATAATAATTTTACTTGGAATCAAGAACCCTATGAAAGTTTTAATGCACACCAAATAAATCAATTTTTTTTAAACTTATGAAAATCCTTATCCAAGTTCATATCCATATCCATATCCATATTCCTATTCGTTTTCAGAACCTTTATATCCACAATAATTATCAAATTAAGAAGAAGAGAGATTTAGTTCCTTACAGAAAACTATGAAAGTTTTGATGGAATATTTTTTTTAGCATGGATCAAGCTATATCTGGTCTAGAAATTCAAATAATTCGATTAGTCACCATAAAAAAAGAACAAGATGTGGGTGAATTTTCTAGTAACTTTAAGGTTAATTTTGAAAATCTTAATGGTTGTGGAAATGATGAGGAAAATAAAAAATTTGTATTCAATTCTACACAGTTTGAGTCAAGCGAATTTGAGGAGTCTTTAAATTATGAGTTTATGCCTAAAATTGACCATGTTACATTTAATGAGTCGGTTGAAAAAGTCTATAAGCCTAAATTCCATACCCTGAAAAACTTATTCCTAAAAAACCACCTGGTGATTTTTTGGACCAACCTATTAAAGTAAACATAATCCAAGGTTAATTTTGAAAATCTTGATGGTTTGTGGAAATAATGAGGAAAATAAAAATTTTGTATTCAATTCTACACAGTTTGAGTTAAACGAATTTGAGGAGTCTAAAATTGATCATGTTACATTTAATGAATCGTTTGAAAAAGTCTATAAGCCTAAAGTTTCAAACCCTGAAAGACTTATTCCTAAAAAACCACCTGGTGATTTTTTGGACCAACCCTTTAAAGTAAACATAATCCAAGAGTTGTCAATGACCCGAAAAATAATTGAAAATATACTCTTGATTTAAAAAGATCCAATTGATTTTTCTTAAATCACCTTGAACAAAATTAGAATGAATCTGAATATAAAATTGACTTATTACAATTTTGGTAGTATACACAATTCTAATATGTCAATTTCATAGTTGAATGAATTATTCTTATAAAATGTAACTTAAGCTCTTTTGAGGGTGTTGATTTTCTTTGGGATTCTAAAATTGTAAGTTGTATTGTTCTCTAGTATAAGTCGATCAACTTTATGCAACTTCTCTGACCAATCAATGCACTCTCTGGTATTTTTGTTTTTTGGTATTTTTTATGGTGGGGTAAGCCCCTTGTAAGTTAATGACAAGCTTATTTGAGTTCCATCAATCATCCACATTATTATATTTTAGATATCTCTTAATTGTTAATACATGAAACTAATTAAAAACCGAATGAAGTTTATGCGAACTACGGACAAATAAATCTGTTGTATATTAAGCCAAGCCAATGTTGGGTTGTTTTTGCATTTGGTACCATTTATAAAAGGGAACTAATATTTTCACATAAAATTTGATATTTTCACATTATCCTCTCACATGAATAGTGATGAGTCTCACTTCCATGTAAAAGAGACTCATGTAAAGATATCATTTGAACATATGAAAATATCGGTTTCATTTATAAAAACCTCTTGGCTTTTTTCATCCAATTTGATCTTATTGTCATTCGAGTTGTATTTACTCGGTGATTAAAGTCATAGAAAATTAGAGGAAAGAGAGTGGCCTCTGAGGGAGAGGGAGAGAAAAGGGAAACGAGGGGGTGGGAGAGGAGTTGTGAAGTCATTTTTGTCAACTTAAACTCCCACATCAAAGAGAATGACAAACCTAATATCACAACACAAGGATATGAATCAACTTGTAACACCTAAAAAATTAACGCAGCCATGTGATGAGCACAAAGCGAACTATTCTTTCGCCTTTTACTAAAGAATACCGTGTGCTCAAATCGCATACGATTAACATCACTATTATTTTTGAGGATTTCCTCTAGGAAACTCTCCCTACAATCCAAGTTGTTTAAAGATTTTGTAAATGAAGTATTAAATATATTTTTAGTTTCTTAATGTTCAGGATTATAGTGTGCATTCAGTTGAATATGGTAAATTCTTGGATTATTGATTTTAAAAACCAATGATGCAAAACAAAACAGAGCTATAAATACCATGATGTAAAACGGAGGCACAACCAAACATAAGGTACAGTTTGATAGCATTTCGTAAGCCAGCCAGATGGCACCTGAAGAAATATTCTGCAGTACAACTTGGAAACAGTTCCTTATGAAATACAAAAACTAGTCCAATTGAGTATTCAGTTTAATATCAGAATGGTTAAAAATGGCCTAGCCAGTGAGTTAGGCTAATTGTCACGGCTCAAACAAGATATGTACTACAATGGTCAGGCAGTCTATTACTTTGTTGTGAAAAAGACCATTTGTTTCGTCATTGCAATACATAAAAACCAAAAGACAGAAACCAAGATTTGAAGTTAACTAATTTAATTTGCTGCTAGTCCTAGAGAATTGGAAGGGTGAGAACTATAAGTTTGATTGGAAGTTCAGTTAAGTAGTTCTCTAAGGACCTAATCTCCCCAAAGTACAACAGTTGCAAAATAAGCAGGTGTCCTTTCCTTGACATACGCAACAACGGCGAAACGAAGTCCCATATCGAAAGAAGTAGAAACAAAGTTTTAGTACTTAGGCAACTTTGAGAGCCTTAATAGACACGACCTTACTTGAACAGGATCTGTTCTATAGGCTCGTACCTCTGTATCCTTGATTTCTAAGGAGACAGGTGACCAAGTCTGGTGGATGAACCATGACTGCAGGACCAGAGCGTGATTAATAGCTCCATGGCCCTTGGACCATTCGAGCAGTAGAGGATCGTTCTCAGTCAAGGCCTCTTGGCTGGGGTGGTCCTGCAGTTGTCTGACAGACTCCTCCTCCTCCCCTTTTTTGGACTACTGGCTTCACTTTTTAATGTATTGCAGATCAATAATCTAATGCATTTTGGTTTCCACCGATAAGCTTCATACAAAGGATAGGTTGGTTTGCTTGAAGAGAATCATTTTTATGATCAAATCCGAATCATGAAAGAACATGCTCCATGAAAAGATTCAGAAGAATAAGTGAATTGGATAACCCATTGTTAGTTTTAGACATTGCTTGACTCTTACTATAGGAAACTAATTAAACCAGAAAGAAGTTTCTTATGTTGTCAAACACATAGAACTCTGTTGGTCAAACTCAATAAAGTGTTGTATATTAAGCTTCTGCCCCGAGCTAAGCCTAAGTTGGTTTGCTCTGCCAATTGGCTGGGGTGGTCCTGCACTTGTCTGACAGACTTCCTCCTCCTCCCTCTTATAATCCCCCCTTTTTTGGTAACTTTGAGAACGATAACAGAATATTAATACTAAATTTGAAGATACTTTCATTTTACACTAATATAAAATATGGAACATACGGACTACTTCACTAAAACTCAAACAAAGCTATTCTGTATTGCAGGACTTAGTGCCCGGGCTTGAACCCCTGAGGTTTAACAAGGATATACCAATTAGTGCTGATATGGGAACTTTAATACAACTTTCAGAGACAATATCCAACACAAGAACTGTTTCAGCCATTATCTGGAATTCTGATATAATGGCTCAACCCTCCTCCGCTAGCCTAATAGAAGCCGACCAAAATTGTATTGCATGGCTGAACCAGCAGGCTCCAAACTCAGTCATATATATTAGTGTAGGGAGTTTAGCAACCATGGACCAAAAAGACCTAGCTGAGATGGCTTGGGGGCTAGCCAGCAGTGACCAGCCATTTTTGTGGGTTGTTAGACCTCCATGACTCAGAAGGGTATGATTTATTACCACAAGGTTTTTTAGAAACAATTGGAGGAAAAGGGTGCATTGTAAAATGGGCACCTCAAAGGGAAGTTTTGAAACATGTTGCATTTGGGGGGTGGGGGGGTGTTTGGAGCCATTGCAGTTGGAATTCGAGTTTGGAAAGTATTAGTGCAGGGGTTCCAATTATTATTTCATGTGACCCTTATTTACTGACAAGGAATTGAAAGTGTTACATAATACTTTAATTAACAATGTTTCGAATTGTACATATGTTGGATCTTCCATTTATTTTCCTTTTCACAAATTTATTTCCAACTCAAAAACATTGCCCTTCTCTTCATTACTCGTGTATACAATGTATAAAACTTTAATTCATAAAAAAAATTAAAATTAAAATACCACAACAATTCCAAAATAAAAATCTCATTCTATATATCCCCATTCTATTCTGTTTGTTTTAAATTATTTATAGTATTTTATTCTTATGTAATTTATTTATCATTTATTTTTATTTTTACGGGAAGGAATCATTTTCAGATAACTACACAAACATATTAAGCTGAGTTGATTTTCCTTCCCCACCTGAAATCAAAAAGAAAAGGGGTGTCCAAATGTAAATTTGTATATGATTATATGTTTTGAAAAGATTTTCCAATAAAAAAGATAAAGCTTAAAAGCTAAATCTCAACTCATAAAGACAATTAAGTTGTAAGTCGTCTCTTACAAAATAATGTTGCTTTTGAGATTTGGTGCAGATTCAGATGATAATAGCATGCATGTTTAATCATCTTTTCATCCTCCAAGCAGCTAGAAATAACCCTTTTACTAATTGTAGTTCATAATTCAGGTACTTTGTACTGCTACTTTATAATTTGTCATTCTTGAGGAATGATCAATGCATTAATTCCTAAATATATGATCAGTAATATGGACTACGTTTGTCTCAATTAAGTAGAGAGTTTGCATATCTATGATCAGTAAAGATCGAAGATGGCTGGGGGAACTGAAAAGTTTTTTAGGTATATCCGACAGAATATCCGGCAAACTTAAATCTGTCGAATTTATGTTATCATTGACGGATAGTTCGTCAAAGATAATATTCATTCCGTCGAAAAAAGTTAGCGCTGGCGAAAATATTGTCGCCAAAATGCTGCTTACATTTCCGACGGAATTTCGTCGGAATTACATTAGTGTTGACAAAATTAATGTCGACCAAAAATTTCGTCGTAATTAAATTATGTTCGACGGAATATATTTCGTCGAAATAAATTATGTCGGTCTTAGCTGATTTTCTTGTAGTGTGTTAAGAAAGGCATCCGAAAATATGAGATGAAATAGTACCCAAACCAAATTTCTTGGTGAATTGAGACATCCTGTAGACGGAGAAGCTTGGAAAAACTTTGATGCTACACACCCATCCTTTGCAAAAGAAGATAGAAATGTGGGGCCAGGACTCCACCGATGGTTTCACTCCATTTGCCCTGTCAGCACACCACACTTTACTTGGCATGTAATTGAAGGATGCATATATGTTTTTGTCGTTACTCATTCCTGGTCCCCAAAGCCCGAGTAAAGACATCGATGTATACTTGAGACCGTTGATTAATGAGTTGAAAATGCTATGGGAGACGGGAGTTCACACCTATGATGCATCTTCTAAACATAATTTTCATATGAGAGTTGTAGCCATGTGGACTATGAACGACTTTCCTGCATATGGTATGATGGAAGGATGGATCAACACACACAAAAAGATGGCATGTCCAGTGTGCAAGGATGAAACTAAAGTTATTCATTTAACTTAGGAAACTGATAAATCCACAACAAAAAATAATATTTTTACATTAAAATCGTCGACATAAATACTATATCGACGATTTTCACCGTCGCTATATGAACTACAAAGTACCTGAATTATGAACTACAATTGGAATGTGCTATTTCATAGAATAAAATCAATTGATTAATCATTACATTATGTAATTATATGAATTGAGAGAAGACATCTTGTATGTATGCTTCCGATGTGCTTAAGGGTGAAAGTTTTCAATTACCTCTCTCGATCTTTGGGTGAATATGTATAGTGTGTATAAAGTTCTTGAGATGACAATTGAGACCAAACCCTAATTGTTTTATTTATAGAATAACTAATGTTATGTTTAGATTAAAGGAATGGAATGAATTATTTCATACTCTCCTCACCAAAGAATAAAATTCATAAATTTGGGAGGAATAAGAAATGGTTCAATCCATTCCGATCGCAAACTAAACACAATATTTTCCAATCCCTACGAATGAGTCATTTTATTCCTACCTTCATTACTCCAATCCAAACGTAAGATAAGGGTCAAAATCGTCCATCAAGATTTGAAACCTTAGGGCCTTATGTCAAATATTATATGCCATAGGCCACATAATTAATTACCAAACTTATAAATAAAGTGATTAAATTAATACAATATGTAAGCCTAATAATTCCATAAATAGTAGAGGCCACATAAGGAAATAAAATATTCTAACATTCTCCCACTTAATTGGCCGAAATACTATTTATATACAAAACATAATGCTTACAATCACTAATTTGGCCAAATATTAATTTAATGTCGATCTACATCATGTTCAAATAAAAGCACCAATGCGAATTAATATAATCTTTGTGTCACTATTAACACAAGATCCCCATTAGTTATACAATTAGTACTTTTATTAAAACAAAGATTAACATTAAGCATAATGATGAGTAGGTTGAAAACCTACTAATTGGGTATTTTTAACTTGAAATATTGTGAGTTTTTGGGTATTGTTCGTGTTATCCTTTTGTTTTTTATGATATTTTGCAAGAAAAGGAGTAGGATTGGACTTGAGATCTGAAAAGGAGGAAAAGATGCAGAACTTGACAAATCGGAAGAAGCGGCAAGTCAAACAATCGATATTACATTGGAGATGGCGCGGGCCGCGCTATTTGAAGATATTGTAAGGGTAACGCGGGAGCGGCACGATCAAGAAGAGAAACGACACGGGGCCTGCCGATCTGACGGGATTGAGCTGATTTTGTTTCCTTAATGCCCAAAGTTGATTGATATGAGGACTTTGACTTACCTTATGTTCTAGGGTTTTGTTAGGACTATAAATACTTGTTTTATTAAGATTTAAGAGACTTTTGAATACAATTCATTTTGAGCCACTTCTATTAGAGATTTGGAGATATCATTGGAGAGCACACACAAGGAGATTGAAACTTAGAGACCGGAGATTCCTCGACGAGTTTTTCTTCTTCCCTTAATTTCAGATGTCAGATTTGAGATGCTATTTAATTTTAATTTTCTTTACTTTATTATGATGAACTAATTTCCCAATTAGGGTACAATGGAACTTTTGCAATTCAATTATCATTATTTTCACTTGGGAAAATAGTTCTTGAAGAACAACTCCTTGAAATTTTAGGGTACAATGGAACCTTTTGAAATTTTATCTACATCTGACTCTGCATACCCTTGGGAAAGTAGTTCTCAAAGAACAACTCCTTGAACTGCTCCCAAGTTATTTTTTCCTCAAGTTAAATACACTTTTTCTCTATTTTACTCGACCTCGGTTTACAAAAATGAATCATTGAACCGATTTTTTTCATTCACTCATTTGAATTACATTTTTTTTACAAACCGCTTAAAAATTTCGTTAAATTGTTTGCCTTTGACGGAAAAATTACAAAAATTGCCACGTAGAAGTTAGAGAGAAAATCCTACATGTCGATTTTTTTTTTATGGCATGCCTAGATGGAAACTTATATAAATTTAATGTTAAATTAATCTCAAATCAAATAAATAAAATAATGCATTCAAAATAAAAGTACAATAAAATTAATTTTTAAATTTTATTTTAATCATTAATATTTGTACAATTTTAAATAAATTACATATAATTATATAATTTTCTTTTAATTTAAATAACTCATTAAATTCATTAATATAATTAACCTCTCTTGAGATAAAATTAAAATTAGTAATATAACATATAAATGTCCTATATGTTATTGTATTAAGATATATTACATATATTATTAAAATAAGAAAATTTTGGGTAAATTTTAAATTTGAGTAATGTCTTTAACATTATTCATTAGTATTTTATAATAAGCACAAATTAAAAATTAAAATTTATAAAATAAATTTAAACTTCAAAAATATAACTAAAATTTTGAAAATTAATTATTATTTTTATTTTTGAAAACTAATATAATTATTATTAATATTATGAAATCATTAAATATTAAATATATTAACAAATACTTAAAGTAATTAAAAATATATTAACAAATAAGTAAAGTAATTAAAAATATATTAACAAATAAGTAAGTATGAAGTATCGTAAGTTCGTAGAAAAAAAAGCGATGCAATCCAAAGGGAGAAGCAAGTATCGTAAATCGAGAAATCAGAATCAATCGGATGTATATTAACAAATACATCTATGAAGGGAAAAAACGATCTTCAAAACAGAGGAGAAATCGGGTGGAGAAATCGGAAGTATCACAAGTTCAGATCTGGATCTGAATAGACTTGATTAAAAGGCCTCTCCCTCTTATACTTTCTTCAAATCCTTCTTTTAAAATTCATTTCTCAAAGCAATTGCGTTCATCTGGTGTTCAAGCAATCGCGTTTATCAATGGAAGTCTTGTTACCTCTCTCAACCTTATCTAAGGTGTCTTTGTTGCATAATGAAACAGGGCCAACGAATTTGGGTTGTTAGATTTGCTTTGATTTTGATGAGTTTCAGATTAAGTACCGCTTTCATATTTGTGGTGAAGAAGATGAGTTTCAAAAGTACTGCTTTCATATTTTGATAAGTTTCAGATTTGCTTTGATTTTGATGAATTTCAGATTAGGAATCTGGGTTGTTAGATTTGTTTTCATATTTATGGTGAAGGAGATGATGAAGTACACTGTTTACTATGATGAATTATATTTGAATTTGTGGTGAAGAAGATGATGAATTAGATTTGAATTTGGATTTGTGATGAAGAAGATGATGAATTCATATTTGGATTTATGGCGGAGAAGATGATGAATTATATTAGATAATTTTGTATCTTTAAAGTTAACTTCAAATATTTAAAAATTAAAAAATAATAATATGTATTCATTAATTTTAAATAAATACATTTATAAAAATTATATATTAATATATATTTTTTATAAATTTAATTATTTGTTATTTTAAATAAGAAGAGAATTCAAGTTTGAAAATCAAAAAAATTTAAAATAAAGTTATTTTATTATTATTATTAAAAAAAAATCCACGCTGGATCTTATATTTTATATAAGCATTGCCATGTAGACTTTCCGTTAACTTTTAACACTTTTAGACGGAAAATTCTACTTTTGTAAAAAAATTATAGTCCAATGAGTTGACCGTAAAAAAATTCAGTCCAGTGATGTATTTGTATACCGATGTCGAGTAGAGTGGGCAAATATATATTTAACCCCTTTTTCCTCACCACTTGCTTTTGATTGACTTCCCACCAAAAACTAGCTTCACCTTTCATCATATAGGTAGAAAAATTAGCCTTTTGCTCCTCTCCCACTCGCAACAACGAATGCTTTTTTTTCAATCTCCTTAATCCAAAACTTGAGCCTCTATATAGGCTCAGTGGTTCCCTTAAACTCATGTGGTCCCACATTATTAAAATTCTTAAAGCTTGATACTCACAAAATTGGCCCCTATTATTCCATCCATAAACTGTTACATAACATTTGCTTGCTCATTATTCATGTTCTCTCCTTTCTGATTGATTACATTGATTTTTCCTCGAGGCATTATTCTCATAATAAAAATACATTATTTTCTCATCCTTCATTTTAAAGCATTCATTATTAGTGCTAGAATTTAATCACCTCGTAGCTTTATATTAATACACATATATATTTATATTAACATTCATCCCCATGTACACCTATCTTTTAATTCTATAGCTTTACGATACTACCTACAAAATATCCTCTTAATTATTACTCCGAAAGTCCTATAATATTCTAGCTAAATCTTTCGAGCTTACAACTTTATGGTCAACTTTTTTATATCCCGTAATTAGAGTATTTCCTATCAATCATCTAATCGTAAAATATCTTATCTACATCCTTAAACGATTATCGATTTTGGTTAATTTACACTAACTTGTGTTTGTTTTAACTTGTATTAACTTGACACCGGTTTGTGTCAATTTGATACCAACTTGTATCACTTAATGCTAACACCAACTCTCGTCGGACTTTCTTGCGTTGACACCAACTTGTGTCAAATACCAACTTGTATCATACGCTTGAGTCAACATCAACTTATGTTTTACTTTTAGGTTATTATGTTCATTTTATTAGGACAACAACAGTGTCCTCTCTTTTTACTTTGACATCCCCTATGTCGATTCAATAAATCATTACAACATTTGTCTAGCCGAGTCAAATAGCTTAGACGTATACCAATAATTCTAACATCAATCGAAACATTTGTCTGGCCAACTCAATTGGCATTAACTTATCTTTAAATATTTCAAAATTTATGAAAATCATTTTATGACGTCATGATACCATACTGTATTTACAGTCCGTTGAGTATTCTATCATTTTGTAACTTTGTCATACTATAAAATACCATAGTGGGCTGACGATCATTAGATCACATCCAACACTAGGTCAATCTACATTAATGACTCCGTCATTTTATCATCTATGCACTAAATGCATTAATGATATATAAGATAAATTAATTTTGATATTTACAAATCATTTTTGTCTAGATTTAAACAATTAGCATGCATAGACATAAAAATAATTTAACTTTTAAAACTCATTGATTCCATAATTCAACCCAATATTTTTCAAAAATGCTTTTGTTAGCAAGATGTCAATATATTCAAATCTAAAGATAGCTAGAAGATTTGGAATACCTATGCTTCCTTCATCAACTCCAATTTTCTCCAATGCTTCATTGCTTAATAATAATTCTATCTATTTATATCATCCTTAAAGCTTACTATATTGAAAATCCTCGGCCTCAATCCATAGCTTTTCTATACCCTAGTATAGTTCATTAAACATACCACACGTTATGAGTTGAGGAACTTACCACAATAATTTGATTTTGGGAACTTGTCCTAGCGATACGTAGTCCAAGAACCAAAAAATTGTCCATACGCTTAGGGGTTCAAAAACATACCATACGATTATGAGTCACAAACTTACCATAAGCATAAGTTTAAGAACTCACACCATATCTTATATTCTCTAACTATCAAATATAAATACGAGAAAAGAATAACATTTTCGTCATATGTATATATTGATAAATATGAAGTACTATCATTTTCAATGATTATTAATATGATAAAATGAGTAGTCTCTTGACCAAGCATAAAACCACTGCCCATATAAAGGCTTATACAACTCAATTATCAAATGAGTCCGTAGTTGAAATACCACATAATCCTAGATTTCTCTTTTCTCAATACGAATATTTTTTAATTCATATTTCATCATCTATAACTCTTTTCGAGTTTACATCGTATAATTTCATAAGACATCCTTTTTATAGCGTCAAAGCTATATCATTCCAATCGCTTAACATATCATATGTTATTATAACTTCATCTGATTATTTCATTTATTTATCAATAATTTAATTGATAAAATTGATTATTTAAAATCTTAAACATTTATCTATTCTCAAAACGAAATCTTTAAATTGCTCTATAACAACTCTTTTGTCATATAAATTATGATTAAACACTTAATCTTTCATTTTATAAGTTCTTCATTATAATCTAGTAAATCGAATACCAATCCAAAGAACCTAGATTATCCATACAACTTTTGTTGTTTTCCAACACAACACAACAAGCTAACATATTTAAACAACAAACTCGTATATTAATACAACAAACTTTTACTAATACAACAAATCAGTATTCCTTTTTCAACATATTGAATTCCTATTCATCATACTATATACCCTAATATAGTATATTGAATGTCACATTCAACATACTTTATTCTTAAAATAACATATCTTCTTTTTATTATCGTAGTCCCAGAATCTCCCATTCTTATCTTTACAACTCCTCAAATTCTTCTTTAAATCTTTTCTATCTTCTCCTTTAATTAATAATGAATTTTTAAATTCATCTCTTAGCACTTTAAACTCTATTTGAGTTTGTTCCTTAATTATCCTCATCTCTACTAAGTTATAGCCTAAGATACTCCTACCTAAGGTTTATAACTTACACCGACATCTAACCAGAAGCCCCCAAATTTGGGTCCTTGAACCTCTAACCTAGTGCATTGCGATACAACATCTTCTTACACATTCTATAACTAACGCGAATATATAAACATATATTATTCATTTCAAATGATTTTACAACATTTCTCAAGGTCTACAACCTTAACTCAATACATACCTTAATAATTAAAAAGGTTTACATAATCATTCTACATAAGATAACTCAGAATAGTTAAACGCTCATATGGAACTATTCTCCAACTTTGCCTTTAACTTTATCCTTCTTCAAACTCTCGCTTTTTAATCGAAATATTATCATGATATATCAAAGGTGAGCAACTACTTTGCTCAAAAAGTTTAAAAACAATAAAGATATATCATGATTGAAGAATAGAATATAGCTTTCTGAATTTTCAACAATATATAATAGTTGTGAAATATTGAGAATCAAATTTTAAGAAATAAATAACTGAATGAATAACGCTGAGTGGTCAACAATGACCACGAACAAATACTTTGGTAATGAAGGTGATCAACCTTTCATATCCGATAAATATATGAGACTTGCACTAAGTGCGAATAACAATAATTATCATGGATGTGGAATAAGTCACAATAATTAAACCACTAACATGCTTGAAACATAATTACTCAAGTTTGAGTTAGAAAACTTGTCTTGACCGTCAATTAAACGGGTTTATGTTATAAGCATGTGTATATACGAGTTTTGATACAAAACAAATTCGCTTAACACGATATGATCATCACCCTTAATATAAACTACTTAAGACATTTATTTACACAAAACCCTAAATGAGTAGGAATAAGCTTTCATCTCCTAATAAAGGTTAGATTTTTAGTCAAGACAAGACCTTATTAGAGAGGTTCGAAACCGAAGTTTTCACTCTATTTTTGGAACCCAAGTTTTTGCACCTAATGTAAACTGCTTAGAGAGACATTTATTTACATGGAACCCTAAATGAATAGGAATAGGATTTTATTCTCTTTAACAACGTTAGACTTTAATTCATTTGTAGGACCTTCTCATTAGAGAAGTTTGGAACTCAAGTTTCCACCCTAACTTATTAGATGTGCTTGGATCCCGAGTTTTTACCCCAACCTACGATAGGGTTGGGGAGTAGTTACACCCCAACTAGCTTCATTACCGAAAACGTAATAGACTAGCATGTTTATCGTGCTTAGATTCAGATATTAATCGTCAAATATATTGAATAGCCAATTCTAATATGTCAATTTCATGGTTGAACTTATTCTTATAAAATGTAACTTAAACTCTTTTAAGGGTGTTGATTTTCTTTGGGTTTCAAAAACCGTAAGTTGACGCTTCTCAGTATAAGTCAATCAACTTTATAGACACTTGCAAGACAAATCAAGGCAATCGTGGTATTTTTAACAAGCTATTTGAGTTCCATCACCATTAATCACCCAAGTTACCATATAATTATATTTTAGATATCTCTTAATTGTTAATACATGAAACTAATTAGAAACCGTAATGAAGTTAATGCGTAACTCGGACAAATAAACTGTTGTATATTAAGTTAAGCCAATGTTGGGTTGTTTTTGCATATGATACCATTTATGAAAGGGAACTAATATTTCCATATAAAGATTTATATTTTCACATTATTCCTCTCACATGAATAAAGTGAGTAAGTCCCACTTCCACGTGAAAGAGACTCATGCTAAAATATTATTTTAACATATGAAAATATCGGCTTTCATTAATAAAACCTCTCGGCTTTTTCATCCCATTTGATCTTAATTATTGACATTCTCAATTGTATTTCTATTAGTGATTAAAGTCCTAGAAATTTAGAGGAATGAGAGGTGGCCTATGAGGGAGAGGGAGAGGAGAGGAGAGGAGAGAAAAGTGAAAAGAGGTGTGAGAGAGGAGTTGTGAAGTAATTTTTGTCGACTTAAACTCCCACATCAAAGAGAGTGACAAACCTCATATCACAACACAAGGATATGAATCAACTTGTAAGACCTAAAAAATTCACCTAGCCATGTGATGATGAGACAAAGCTTAACTATTCTTTCGCTTTTACTAAAGAATATCGTGTGTTCACACGCACAAATGTGGCAGCACGCTTATTTTTGTAGGGGATTTCTCTAGAAATTCTCCTTACAATATAAGTTGTTTAATAATTTTGTAAATTAAGTATTAAATATAATTTTAGTTTCTTAAATGTTAAGGATTATAATATGCATCGAGTTGAATATGGTAAAATCTTGGATTCTTGTATGTTAAAATCTATAATTTCAAACAAAATGTTAGAGGTAAACTTATATGTTATGATTCATGCATTTACTCACGTCATCGCATAATTTGTTTAGGTTTATATTTTTATTTTTATTTTTTTGTCAAACATAAACTATGGTGATTGGCTTTGAGGATCGAGGTACGCCAAAATTTCTATCTTTCGTAATTCACATAGTTTCGTGACACTTTATTTGTTTATAGTTTGCTTTTATTTTATTTGTGCATTCTCATTTGTAATCTAACATTAAGGACACAACCTGTAACAAGATAAGGTGGGAATTTCATCACCAATCCTTGGCCCACAAACAACCCAACTTGCATTGTGCACAATTGTAGAATTAAGATTTTTATTTTATTTTATCTTATTTATTTATATTTTTTGTGTGACTTTTGCATTAGTTGTCTATTTGTTTTGTGATTTGTGGAAAGATGGATTCTTATTAAAGTTGGAATAATAATTTTACTTGGAATCAAGAACCCTATGAAAGTTTTAATGCACACCAAATAAATTAATTTTTTAAACTTATGAAAATCCTTATCCAAGTTCATATCCATATCCATATCCATATTCCTATTCGCTTTAACCTTTATATCCACAATAATTATCAAATTAAGAAGAAGAAAGATTTAGTTCCTTACGTAAAACTATGAAAGTTTTGATGGAATTTTTTTTAGCATGGATCAAGCTTATATACCGGTCTAGAAATTCAAATAATTCGATTAATGCCATAAAAAAAAACAAGATGTGGGTGAATTTTCTAGAACTTTAAGTTTAATTTTGAAAATCTTAATGGTTGTGGAAATGATGAGGAAAATAAAAAATTGTATTCAATTCTACACACAGCTTGAGTCAAGTTTAATTTGAGGAGTCTTTAAATTATGAGTTTATGCCTAAAATCGACCATGTTTCATTTAATGAGCTTCATTGAAAAGTCTATAAGCCTAAATTCCATACCCTCGAAAACCTTATTCCTAAAAAACCACCTTGTGATTTTTTGGACCAACCTATTAAAGTAAACATAATCCAAGGTTAATTTTGAAAATCTTGATGGTTTGTGGAAATAATGAGGAAAATAAAATTTTGTATTCAATTCTACACAGTTTGAGTTAAACGAATTTGAGGAGTCTAAAATTGATCATGTTACATTTAATGAATCGGTTGACAAAGTCTATAAGCCTAAAGTTTCAAACCTCGAAGACTTATTCCTAAAAACCACCGTGATTTTTTTCGACCAACCCATTAAAGTAAACATAATCCAAGAGTTGTCAATGACCCAAGAAATAATTGAAAATATACTCTTGATTTAAAAAGATCCAATTGATTTTTCTTAAATCACCTTGAACAAAATTAGAATGAATTGAATATAAAATTGACTTATTCTCAATTTTGGTAGTATACACAATTCTAATATGTCAATTTCATAGTTGAACCTAATTATTCTTATAAAATGTAACTTAAGCTCTTTTGAGGGTGTTGATTTTCTTTGGGATTCTAAAATTGTAAGTTGTATTGTTCTCAAGATAAGTCGATCAACTTTGTATGCCTTCTGCACCAATCAATGCACTCGGTATTTTTGTTTTTTGGGTATTTTTATGGCTCTGGTAAGCCCTCAGAAGTTGTGAACAAGCTATTTGAGTTCCATCAATCATCCACATTATTATATTTTAGATATCTCTTAATTGTTAAAACATGAAACAAATTAGAAACCGTAATGAAGTTAATGCGTAACTCGGACAAATAAACTGTTGTATATTAAGTTAAGCCAATGTTGGGTTGTTTTTGCATATGATACCATTTATGAAAGGGAACTAATATTTCCATATAAAGATTGATATTTTCACATTATTCTCTCACATGAATAGTGAGTAAGTCCCACTTCCATGTGAAAGAGACTCAAGCTTAAAATATTATTTTAACATATGAAAATATCGCTTCATTTATAAAACCTCTCGCTTTTTCATCCCATTTGATCTTAATTATTGACATTCTCAATTGTATTTCTATTAGTGATTAAAGTCCTACAAATTTAGTTGAATGAGAGTGGCCTCCGAGGAGAGAGGAGAGAAAAGTGAAAAGAGGTGTGGGAGAGGGAGGAGAGGGAGAGAAAAGTGAAAAGAGGTGTGGGAGAGAGGAGTTGTGAAGTAATTTTTGTCTACTTAAACTCTCACATCAAAGAGAGTGACAAACCTCATATCACAACACAAGGATATGAATCAACTCAGAAGACATAAAAATTCACCCAAATGCATGATGAAAGACAAAAGTAACTATTCTTTCGCTTTTACTAAAGAATATCGTGTGTTCAAATCACGCATAAAGGGCAGACGCCTATTTTTGTAGGGGATTTCTCTAGAAATTCTCCTTACAATCAAGTTGTTTAATAATTTTGTAAATTAAGTATTAAATATAATTTTAGTTTCTTAAATGTTAAGGATTATAATATGCATTCAAATGAATATGGTAAAATCTTGGATTCTTGTATGTTAATATCTATAATTTCAAACAAAATGTTAGAGGTAAACTTATATGTTATGATTCATGCATTTACTCAATGCATCGCATAATTTTTGTTTAGGTTTATATTTTTATTTTTATTTTTTTGTCAAACATAAACTATGGTGATTGGCTTTGATCGAGGTACGCCAAAATTTCTCTATCTTTCGTAATTCACATAGTTTCGTGACACTTTATTTGTTTATAGTTTGCTTTTATTTTATTTGTGCATTCTCATTTGTAATCTAACATTAAGGGCACAACCTCAGAATAAGATAAGGTGGGAATTTCATCACCAATCCTTGCCCACAAACAACCCAACTTGCATTTTGCACAACTAGAGAATTAAAATTTTATTTTATTTTATCTTATTTATTTATATTTTGTGTGTGACTTTTGCGGTTAGTTGTCTATTTGTTTTGTGATTTGTGGAAGATGGATTCTTATTAAAGTTGGAATAATAATTTTACTTGGAATCAAGAACCCTATGAAAGTTTTAATGCACACCAAATAAATCAATTTTTTTAAACTTATGAAAATCCTTATCCAAGTTCATATCCATATCCATATCCATATTCCTATTCGCTTTAACCTTTATATCCACAATAATTATTAAATTAAGAAGAAGAGATTTAGTTCCTTACAGAAAACTATGAAAGTTTTGATGTAATATTTTTTTTAGCATGGATCAAGCTATATCTGGTCTAGAAATTCAAATAATTCGATTAGTCACCATAAAAAAAGAACAAGATGTGGGTGACTTTTCTAGTAACTTTAAGGTTAATTTTGAAAATCTTAATGGTTGTGGAAATGATGAGGAAAATAAAAAATTTGTATTCAATTCTACACAGCTTGATGTCAAGTTTAATTTGAGGAGTCTTTAAATTATGAGTTTATGCCTAAAATCGACCATGTTACATTTAATGAGCCTATTGAAAAAGTCTATAAGCCTAAATTCCATACCTCGAAAAAACTTATTCCTAAAAAACCACCGGTGATTTTTTTGACCAACCTATTAAAGTAAACATAATCCAAGGTTAATTTTGAAAATCTTGATGGTTTGTGGAAATAATGAGGAAAATAAAATTTTGTATTCAATTCTACACAGCTTGAGTTAAACGAATTTGAGGAGTCTAAAATCGATCATGTTACATTTAATGAATCGCTTGAAAAGTCTATAAGCCTAAAGTTTCAAACCCCGAAGACTTATTCCTAAAAACCACCGGTGATTTTTTTTTTTTCGACCAACCCTTTAAAGTAAACATAATCCAAGAGTTGTCAATGACCCAAGAAATAATTGAAAATATACTCTTGATTTAAAAAGATCCAATTGATTTTTTCTTAAATCACCTTGAACAAAATTAGAATGAATTGAATATAAAAATCGACTTATTCTCAATTTTGGTAAGATACACAATTCTAATATGTCAATTTCATAGTTGAACCAAATTATTCTTATAAAATGTAACTTAAGCTCTTTTGAGGGTGTTGATTTTCTTTGGGATTCTAAAATTGTAAGTCAGATTGTTTCTCAAGATAAGTTCGATCAACTTTGTACAGCCTTCTGCACCAATCAATGCACTCGTATTTTTGTTTTTGGGTATTTTTACGGTGGGGTAAGCCCCTCAGAAGTCAGGAACAAGCTATTTGAGTTCCATCAATCATCCACATTATTATATTTTAGATATCTCTTAATTGTTAATACATGAAACTAATTAAAAACCGTAATGAAGTTTATGCAGAACTCCTCGACAAATAAACTGTTGTATATATTAAGCCAAGCCAATGTTGGGTTGTTTTTGCATTTGGTACCATTTATAAAAGGGAACTAATATTTTCACATAAAATTGATATTTTCACATTATCCTCTCACATGAATAGTGATGGAGTCTCACTTCCATGTAAAAGAGACTCATGTAAAGAGATATCATTCAACATATGAAAATATCGCCATTTATAAAAACCTCTTGGCTTTTTCATCCAATTTGATCTTATTGTCATTCCGAGTTGTATTTATCGGTGATTAAAGTCATAGAAAATTAGAGGAAAGAGAGTGGCCTCTCGAGGGAGAGGGAGAGAAAAGGAAACGAGGGGTGGGAGAGGAGTTGTGAAGTCATTTTGTCAACTTAAACTCCCACATCAAAGAGAATGACAAACCTAATATCACAACACAAGGATATGAATCAACTTGTAACACCTAAAAAATTAACGCAGCCATGTGATGAGCACAAAGCTTAACTATTCTTTCGCTTTTTACTAAAGAATACCGTGTGCTCACACGCACAAAGGGTATACGCCTATTTTTGGAGGGGATTTCTAGGAAACTCTCCCTACAATCCAAGTTGTTTAAAGATTTTGTAAATGAAGTATTAAATATATTTTTAGTTTCTTAATGTTCAGGATTATAGTGTGCATTCAGTTGAATATGGTAAATTCTTGGATTATTGATTTTAAAAACCAATGATGCAAAACAAAACAGAGCTATAAATACCATGATGTAAAACGGAGGCACAACCAAACATAAGGTACAGTTTGATAGCATTTCGTGTAAGCCAGATGGCACCTGAAGAAATATTCTGCAGTACAACTTGGAAACAGTTCCTTATGAAATACAAAAACTAGTCCAATTGAGTATTCAGTTTAATATCAGAATGGTTAAAAATGGCCTAGCCAGTGAGTTAGGCTAATTGTCACGGCTCAAACAAGATATGTACTACAATGGTCAGGCAGTCTATTACTTTGTTGTGAAAAGACCATTTGTTTCGTCATTGCAATACATAAAAACCAAAAGACAGAAACCAAGATTTGAAGTTAACTAATTTAATTTGCTGCTAGTCCTAGAATTGGAAGGGTGAGAACTATAAGTTTGATTGGAAGTTCAGTTAAGTAGTTCTCTAAGGACCTAATCTCCCCAAAGTACAACAGTTGCAAAATAAGCAGGTGTCCTTTCCTTGACATACGCGCAACGGCGAAACGAAGTCCCATATCGAAAGAAGTAGAAACAAAGTTTTAGTACTTAGGCAACTTTGAGAGCCTTAATAGACACGACCTTACTTGAACAGGATCTGTTCTATAGGCTCGTACCTCTGTATCCTTGATTTCTAAGGAGACAGGTGACCAAGTCTGGTGGATGAACCATGACTGCAGGACCAGAGCGTGATTAATAGCTCCATGGCCCTTGGACCATTCGAGCAGTAGAGGATCGTTCTCAGTCAAGGCCTCTTGGCTGGGGGGGGTCCTGCAGTTGTCTGACAGACTCCTCCTCCTCCCCTTTTTTGGACTACTGGCTTCACTTTTTAATGTATTGCAGATCAATAATCTAATGCATTTTGGTTTCCACCGATAAGCTTCATACAAAGGATAGGTTGGTTTGCTTGAAGAGAATCATTTTTATGATCAAATCCGAATCATGAAAGAACATGCTCCATGAAAAGATTCAGAAGAATAAGTGAATTGGATAACCCATTGTTAGTTTTAGACATTGCTTGACTCTTACTATAGGAAACTAATTAAACCAGAAAGAAGTTTCTTATGTTGTCAAACACATAGAACTCTGTTGGTCAAACTCAATAAAGTGTTGTATATTAAGCTTCTGCCCTGAGCTGCTTCTGTTGGTTTGCTCTGCCAATTGGCTGGGGTGGTCCTGCACTTGTCTGACAGACTTCCTCCTCCTCCCTCTTATAATCCCCCTTTTTGGTAACTTTGAGAACGATAACAGAATATTAATACTAAATTTGAAGATACTTTCATTTTACACTAATATAAAATATGGAACATACGGACTACTTCACTAAAACTCAAACAAAGCTATTCTGTATTGCAGGACTTAGTGCCCGGGCTTGAACCCCTGAGGTTTAACAAGGATATACCAATTAGTGCTGATATGGGAACTTTAATACAACTTTCAGAGACAATATCCAACACAAGAACTGTTTCAGCCATTATCTGGAATTCTGATATAATGGCTCAACCTCCTCCGCTAGCCTAATAGAAGCCGACCAAAATTGTATTGCATGGCTGAACCAGCAGGCTCCAAACTCAGTCATATATATTAGTGTAGGGAGTTTAGCAACCATGGACCAAAAAGACCTAGCTGAGATGGCTTGGGGCTAGCCAGCAGTGACCAGCCATTTTTGTGGGTTGTTAGACCTCCATGACTCAGAAGGGTATGATTTATTACCACAAGGTTTTTAGAAACAATTGAGGAAAAGGGTGCATTGTAAAATGGGCACCTCAAAGGGAAGTTTTGAAACATGTTGCATTTGGGGGTGGGGGGTGTTTGGAGCCATTGCAGTTGGAATTGAGTTTGGAAAGTATTAGTGCAGGGGTTCCAATTATTATTTCATGTGACCCTTATTTACTGACAAGGAATTGAAAGTGTTACATAATACTTTAATTAACAATGTTTCGAATTGTACATATGTTGGATCTTCCATTTATTTTCCTTTTCACAAATTTATTTCCAACTCAAAAACATTGCCCTTCTCTTCATTACTCGTGTATACAATGTATAAAACTTTAATTCATAAAAAATTAAAATTAAAATACCACAACAATTCCAAAATAAAAATCTCATTCTATATATCCCCATTCTATTCTGTTTGTTTTAAATTATTTATAGTATTTTATTCTTATGTAATTTATTTATCATTTATTTTTATTTTTACGGGAAGGAATCATTTTCAGATAACTACACAAACATATTAAGCTGAGTTGATTTTCCTTCCCACCTGAAATCAAAAAGAAAAGGGTGTCCAAATGTAAATTTGTATATGATTATATGTTTTGAAAAGATTTTCCAATAAAAAGATAAAGCTTAAAAGCTAAATCTCAACTCATAAAGACAATTGTTGTAAGTCGTCTCTTACAAAATAATGTTGCTTTTGAGATTTGGTGCAGATTCAGATGATAATAGCATGCATGTTTAATCATCTTTTCATCCTCCAAGCAGCTAGAAATAACCCTTTTACTAATTGTAGTTCATAATTCAGGTACTTTGTACTGCTACTTTATAATTTGTCATTCTTGAGGAATGATCAATGCATTAATTCCTAAATATATGATCAGTAATATGGACTACGTTTGTCTCAATTAAGTAGAGAGTTTGCATATCTATGATCAAGAAAAGATCAAGATGGCTGGGGAACTCTAAAAGTTTTTTAGGTATATCCGATGTAATATCCTAAGAAACTTAAATCTGTCGAATTTATGTTATCATTGACGGATAGTTCACAAAGATAATATTCATTCCGTCAAAAAGTTAGGCTACCAAGTAAAATATTGTCGCCAAAATGCTGCTTACATTTCCGACGGAATTTCGTCGGAATTACATTAGTGTTGACAAAATTAATGTCGACCAAAAATTTCGTCGTAATTAAATTATGTTCGACGGAATATATTTCGTTTAAATAAATTATGCTCTGCCTTTAATGATTTTCTTGTAGTGTGTTAAGAAAGGCATCCGAAAATATGAGATGAAATAGTACCCAAACCAAATTTCTTGGTGAATTGAGACATCCTGTAGACGGAGAAGCTTGGAAAAACTTTGATGCTACACACCCATCCTTTGCAAAAGAAGATAGAAATGTGGGGCTAGGACTCCACCGATGGTTTCACTCCATTTGCCCTCACAAGACACCACACACTTTTTACTTGGCATGTAATCAAGGATGATATATGTTTTTGTCGTTACTCATTCCTCGGTCCCCAAAGCCCGAGTAAAGACATCGATGTATACTTGAGACCGCTGATTAATGAGTTGAAAATGCTATGGGAGACGGAGTTCACACCTATGATGCATCTTCTAAACATAATTTTCATACGAGAGTCAGAGCTATGTGGACTATGAACGACTTTCCCCTGATATGGTATGATGGAAGGATGGATCAACACACACAAAAAAAGATGGCATGTCCAAAGTGTAAGGATGAAACTAAAGTTATTCATTTAACTTAGAAACCGATAAATCCACAACAAAAAATAATATTTTTACATTAAAATCGTCGATTATAATACTATAAATGACGATTTTCACCGTCCGCTATATGAACTACAAAGTACCAAATTATGAACTACAATTGAATGTGCTATTTCATAGAATAAAATCAATTGATTAATCATTACATTATGTAATTATATGAATCGAGAGAAGACATCTCAGATGTATGCTTCCGATGTGCTTAAGGGTGAAAGTTTTCAATTACCTCTCTCAATCTTTGGGTGAATATGTATAGTGTGTATAAAGTTCTTGAGATGACAATTGAGACCAAACCCTAATTGTTTTATTTATAGTAATAACTAATGTTATTGTTTAGATTAAAGGAATGGAATGAATTATTTCATACTCTCCTCACCAAAGAATAAAATTCATAAATTTGGGAGGAATAAGAAATGGTTCAATCCATTCCGATCGCAACCAAACACAATATTTTCCAATCCCTACGAATGAGTCATTTTATTCCTACCTTCATTACTCCAATCCAAACGTAAGATAAGGGTCAAAATCGCCCATCAAGATTTGAAACCTTAGGCTTTTATGTCAAATATTATATGTCATAGGCCACATAATTAATTACCAAACTTATAAATAAAGTGATTAAATTAATACAATATGTAAGCCTAATAATTCCATAAATAAGAGAGGCCACATAAGAAATAAAATATTCTAACATTCTCCCACTTAATCGGTCAAATACTATTTATATACAAAACATAATGCTTACAATCACTAATTTGGCCAAATATTAATTTAATGTCGATCTACATCATGTTCAAATAAAAGCACCAATGCGAATTAATATAATCTTTGTGTCACTATTAACACAAGATCCCCATTAGTTATACAATTAGTACTTTTATTAAAACAAAGATTAACATTAAGATAATGATGAAGAGGTTGAAAACCTACTAATCGGGTATTTTTAACTTGAAATATTGTGAGTTTTTGGGTATTGCTCGTGTTATCCTTTTGTTTTTTATGATATTTTGCAAGAAAAGGAGTAGGATTGACTTGAGATCCGAAAGGGAGGAAAAGATGCAGAACTCGACAAATCGGAAGAAATGCAAAGGGTCACACCGATATTATATTGAGATGGCGCGGTCTGCCACGTGCTATTCAAGATATTGTAAGGGTAACGCGGAGCGTCACGATCAAGAGAAACGACACGGGCCCGCCGGCCCGACGGATCAATGATTTTGTTTCCTTAATGCCCAAAGTTGATCGGTATGAGGACTTTGACTTACCTTATGTTCTGTGGTTTTGTTAGACTATAAATACTTGTTTTTATTAAGATTTAAGAGACTTTTGAATACAATTCATTTTGAGCCACTTCTATTAGAGATTTGAGATATCATCGGAGCACACACAAGCGAGATTGAAACTTAGAGACCGGAGATTCCTCGATGTAGTTTTTCTTCTTCCCTTAATTTCAAAGATTCAGATTTGAGATGCTATTTAATTTTAATTTTCTTTACTTTATTATGATGAACTAATTTCCCAATTAGGGGTACAATGGAACTTTTTGCAATTCAATTATCATTATTTTCACTGGGAAAATAGTTCTCAAGAACAACTCCTTGAAATTTTAGGGTACAATGGAACCTTTTGAAATTTTATCTACATCTCGACTCAGATACCCTGGGAAAGTAGTTCTCAAAGAACAACTCCTTGAACTGCTCCCAAGTTATTTTTTCCCAAGTTAAATACACTTTTCTCTATTTTACTCGAATTCTGCTTATAAAATGAATCATCGAACTCGATTTTTTTCATTCGACTCAATCAATTACATTTTGTTTACAAACCGTTAAAAATTTCAAGTTAAATTGTTTGCTTTTGATTTTAAAAAAAAAATTACAAAATTGCCACGTAAGAGAGAGAAAATCTACATGTCGATTTTTTTTTTATGGCATGCCTAGATGGAAACTTATATAAATTTAATGTTAAATTAATCTCAAATCAAATAAATAAAATAATGCATTCAAAATAAAAGTACAATAAAATTAATTTTTAAATTTTATTTTAATCATTAATATTTGTACAATTTTAAATAAATTACATATAATTATATAATTTTCTTTTAATTTAAATAACTCATTAAATTCATTAATATAATTAACCTCTCTTCGATAAAATTAAAATTAGTAATATAACATATAAATGTCTCATATGTTATCAGATTAAGATATATTACATATATTATTAAAATAAGAAAATTTTGGGTAAATTTTAAATTTGAGTAATGTCTTTAACATTATTCATTAGTATTTTATAATAAGCACAAATTAAAAATTAAAATTTATAAAATAAATTTAAACTTCAAAATATAACTAAAATTTTGAAAATTAATTATTATTTTTATTTTTGAAAACTAATATAATTATTATTAATATTATGAAATCATTAAATATTAAATATATTAACAAATACTTAAAGTAATTAAAAATATATTAACAAATAAGTAAAGTAATTAAAATATATTAACAAATAAGTAAGTATGAAGTATCGTAAGTTCGTAGGAAAAAACGATGCAATCCAAAGGAGAAGTTAAAGCATCGTAAATCGAGAAATCAGAATCAATCTGATGTATATTAACAAATACATCTACGAAGGGAAAAACGATCTTCAAAACAGAGGAGAAATCGGGTGGAGAAATCGAAGATCACAAGTTCAGATCCGATCCGAATAGACTTGATTAAAAGGCCTCTCCTCTTATACTTTCTTCAAATCCTTCTTTTTAAAATTCATTTCAAAGCAATCATGCTCATCCGTGTTCAAGCAATCGCTTTTATCAATGGAAGTCTTGTTACTCTCTCAACCTTATCAAAGGTGTCTTTGTTGCATAATGAAACAGGCCAACGAATTTGGGTCATTAGATTTGCTTTGATTTTGATGAGTTTCATTTAAGTACCGCTTTCATATTTGTGGTGAAGAAGATGAGTTTCAAAAGTACCGCTTTCATATTTTGATAAGTTTCAGATTTGCTTTGATTTTGATGAATTTTATTAGAATCTGGTCATTAGATTTGTTTTCATATTCATGGTGAAGGAGATGATGAAGACAATCGCTTACTATGATGAATTATATTTGAATTTGTGGTGAAGAAGATGATGAATTAGATTTGAATTTGGATTTGTGATGAAGAAGATGATGAATTCATATTTGATTTACGGCTGAGAAGATGATGAATTATATTAGATAATTTTGTATCTTTAAAGTTAACTTCAAATATTTAAAAATTAAAAATAATAATATGTATTCATTAATTTTAATAAATACATTTATAAAAATTATATATTAATATATATTTTTTATAAATTTAATTATTTGTTATTTTAAATAAGAAGAGAATTCAAGTTTGAAAATCAAAAAATTTAAAATAAAGTTATTTTATTATTATTATTAAAAAAAAAATCCACTGGATCTTATATTTTATATAAGCATCGCCATGTAGACTTTCCGTTAACTTTTAACACTTTTAGACTTTAAAATTCTACTTTTGTAAAAAATTATAGTCCAAATGAGTCAATCGTAAAAAAATTCAAATTAAAGATGTATTTGTATACCGATGTCGAGTAGAGAGGGCAAATATATATTTAACCCTTTTTCCTCACACAAATTGCTTTTGATTGACTTCCCACCAAAAACTAGCTTCACCTTTTCATCATATAGGTAGAAAAATTCGCCTTTTGCTCCTCTCCCACTCCGCAACAACGAATGCTTTTTCAATCTCCTTAATCCAAAACTCGAGCCTCTATATAGGCTCAAGGTTCCTTTAAACTCATGTGGTCCCACATTATTAAAATTCTTAAAGCTTGATACTCACAAAATTGGCCCCTATTATTCCATCCATAAACCGTTATATAACATTTGCTTGCTTTCATTATTCATGTTCTCTCGCTTCTTTGATTGATTACATTGATTTTTCCTCGAGGCATTATTCGTATAAATAAAAATACATTATTTTCTCATCCTTCATTTTAAAGCATTCATTATTAGTGCTAGAATTTAATCACCTCGTAGCTTATATTAATACACATATATATTTATATTAACATTCATCCCCATGTACACCTATCTTTTAATTCTATAGCTTTCTGATACTACCTACAAAATATCCTCTTAATTATTACTCTGAAAGTCCTATAATATTCTAGCTAAATCTTTCGAGCTTACAACTTTATGGTCAACTTTTTTATATCCCGTAATTAGAGTATTTCCTATCAATCATCTAATCGTAAAATATCTTATCTACATCCTTAAACGATTATACGATTTTGGTTAATTTACACTAACTTGTGTTTGTTTTAACTTGTATTAACTTGACACCGGCTTTGTGTCAATTTGATACCAACTTGTATCACTTAATGCTAACACTAACTTCGTTTGACTTTCAGGCTGACACCAACTTGTGTCAAATACCAACTTGTATCATACGCTGAGTCAACATCAACTTATGTTTTACTTTTTAGGTTATTATGTTCATTTTATTAGACAACAACAGGTCCTCTCTTTACTTTGACATCCCCTATGTCGATTCAATAAATCATTACAACATTTGTCTCAGCCGAGTCAAATAGCTTAGACGATACCAATAATTCTAACATCAATCGAAACATTTGTCCGCCAACTCAATCGGCATTAACTTATCTTTAAATATTTCAAAATTTATGAAAATCATTTTATGACGCCATGATACCATACATCGTATTTACAAATTCGCTGAGTATTCTATCATTTTGTAACTTTGTCATACTATAAAATACCATAAGTGGGTCGATGATCATTAGATCACATCCAACACTAGTCAATCTACATTAATGACTCATTATTTTATCATCTATGCACTAAAATGCATTAATGATATATAAGATAAATTAATTTTGATATTTACAAATCATTTTTGTCTAGACGAAAACAATTAGCATGCATGTACATAAAAATAATTTAACTTTTAAAACTCATTGATTCCATAATTCAACCCAATATTTTTCAAAAATGCTTTTGTTAAGAAGATGTCAATATATTCAAATCTAGCATACTAGAAGATTTGGAATACCTATGCTTCCTTCATCAACTCCAATTTTCTCCAATGCTTCATTGCTTAATAATTCTATCTATTTATATCATCCTTAAAGCTTACTATATTGAAAATCCTCGCCTCAATCCATAGCTTTTCTATACCCTAGTATAGTTCATTAAACATACCACACACGAAGTCGAGGAACTTACCACAATAATTTGATTTTGGGAACTTGTCCTAGCGATACGTAGTCCAAGAACCAATCAAAAATTGTCCATACGCTTAGGGGTTCAAAAACATACCATACGATTATGAGTCACAAACTTACCATAAGCATAAGTTTTAAGAACTCACACCATATCTTATATTCTCTAACTATCAAATATAAATACGAGAAAAGAATAACATTTTCATTATATGATATATTGATAAATATGTAGTACTATCATTTCAATGATTATTAATATGATAAAATGAGTAGTCTCTCGACCAAGCATAAAACCACCGCCCATATAAAGGCTTATACAACTCAATTATCAAATGAGTCCGTAGTTGAAATACCACATAATCCTAGATTTCTCTTTTCTCAATACGAATATTTTTTAATTCATATTTCATCATCTATAACTCTTTTCGAGTTTACATCGTATAATTTCATAAGACATCCTTTTTATAAATACCAAAGCTATATCATTCCAATCGCTTAACATATCATATGTTATTATAACTTCATCTCGATTATTTCATTTATTTATCAATAATTTAATTGATAAAATTGATTATTTAAAATCTTAAACATTTATCTATTCTCAAAACCGAAATCTTTAAATTGCTCTATAACAACTCTTTTTCATATAAATTATGATTAAACACTTAATCTTTCATTTTATAAGTTCTTCATTATAATCTAGTAAATCGAATACCAATCCAAAGAACTCTAGATTATCCATACAAATTTTGTTGTTTTCCAACACAACACAACAAGCTAACATATTTAAACAACAAATCAGATATTAATACAACAAACTGCTTACTAATACAACAAACTCGTATTCCTTTTTCAACATATCAATTCCTATTCATCATACTATATACCTAATATAGTATATCAATGTCACATTCAACATACTTTATTCTTAAAATAACATATCTTCTCTTTATTATCGTAGTCCCAGAATCCTGGATTCTTATCTTTACAACTCCTCAAATTCTTCTTTAAATCTTTTCTATCTTCTCCTTTAATTAATAATGAATTTTTTAAATTCATCTCTTAGCACTTTAAACTCTATTTGAGTTTGTTCCTTAATTATCCTCATCTCTACTAAGTTATAGCCTAAGATACTCCTACCTAAGGTTTATAACTTACACCTGATATTAACCAGTAATACTTCCCAAATTTGGGTCCTCAACCTCTAACCTAGTGCATCATGATACAACATCTTCTTACACATTCTATAACTAACGCGAATATATAAACATATATTATTCATTTCAAATGATTTTACAACATTTCTCAAGGTCTACAACCTTAACTCAATACATACCTTAATAATTAAAAAGGTTTACATAATCATTCTACATAAGATAACTCAGAATAGTTAAACGCTCATATGGAACTATTCTCCAACTTTGCCTTTAACTTTATCCTTCTTCAAACTCTCGTTTTTAATCAAATATTATCATGATATATCAAAGGTGAGCAACTACTTTGCTCAAAAAGTTTAAAACAATAAAGATATATCATGATCAAGAATGTAATATAGCTTTCTCTCAATTTTCAACAATATATAATAGTTGTGAAATATTGAGAATCAAATTTTAAGAAATAAATAACTGAATGAATAACGCTGAGTGGTCAACAATGACCACGAACAAATACTTTGGTAATGAAGGTGATCAACCTTTCATATCCGATAAATATATGAGACTTGCACTAAGTGCGAATAACAATAATTATCATGGATGTGGAATAAGTCACAATAATTAAACCACTAACATGCTTGAAACATAATTACTCAAGTTTGAGTTAGAAAACTTGTCTTGACCGTCAATTAAACGGGTTTATGTTATAAGCATGTGTATATACGAGTTTTGATACAAAACAAATTCGCTTAACACGATATGATCATCACCCTTAATATAAACTACTTAAGACATTTATTTACACAAAACCCTAAATGAGTAGAATAAGCTTTCATCTCCTAATGTTGTTAGATTTTTAGTCAAGACAAGACCTTATTAGAGAGGTTTGAAACCGAAGTTTTCACTCTATTTTTGGAACCCAAGTTTTTGCACCTAATGTAAACCGCTAGAGAGACATTTATTTACATGGAACCCTAAATGAATAGAATAGGATTTTATTCTCTTTAACAACGTTAGACTTTAATTCATTTGTAGGACCTTCTCATTAGAGAAGTTTGAACTCAAGTTTCCACCCTAACTTATTAGATGTGTTTGATCCCGAGTTTTTACCCCAACCTACGATAGGGGTTGTGGAGTAGTTACACCCCAACTAGCTTGTCATTACGAAAACGTAATAGATCAAGCATGTTTATCAAAGCTTAGATTCAGACAATCGCCAAATATATCGAATAGCCAATTCTAATATGTCAATTTCATGGTTGAACTTATTCTTATAAAATGTAACTTAAACTCTTTTAAGGGTGTTGATTTTCTTTGGGTTTCAAAACCGTAAGTCAGACGCTTCTCAGTATAAGTCAATCAACTTTGTACACAAATTTTGCAGACAAATCAAAGCAATCGTGGTATTTTTAATAAGCTATTTGAGTTCCATCACCATTAATCACCCAAGTTACCATATAATTATATTTTAGATATCTCTTAATTGTTAATACATGAAACTAATTAGAAACCGTAATGAAGTTAATGCAGTAACTCGACAAATAAACTGTCAGATATTAAGTTAAGCCAATGTCAGGTTGTTTTTGATATGATACCATTTATGAAAGGGAACTAATATTTCCATATAAAGATTTATATTTTCACATTATTCCTCCTCACACTTATAAAGAGTAAGTCCCACTTCCACGTGAAAGAGACTCATGCTAAAATATTATTTTAACATATGAAAATATCGCTTTTATTAATAAAAACCTCTCGCTTTTTCATCCCATTTGATCTTAATTATCGACATTCTCAATTGTATTTCTATTAGTGATTAAAGTCCTAGAAATTTAGAGGAATGAGAGTGGCCTATGAGGAGAGGGAGGGGAGAGGAGAGGAGAGGAGAGAAAAGTGAAAAGAGGTGGGAGAGGAGTCAGAAGTAATTTTTGTCGACTTAAACTCCCACATCAAAGAGAGTGACAAACCTCATATCACAACACAAGGATATGAATCAACTCAGAAGACCTAAAAATTCACCTAGCCATGTGATGAAAGACAAAGTTTAACTATTCTTTCGCTTTTTACTAAAGAATATCGTGTGTTCACACGCATACAAGGGCATACGCTTATTTTTGTAGGGGATTTCTAGAAATTCTCCTTACAATATAAGTTGTTTAATAATTTTGTAAATTAAGTATTAAATATAATTTTAGTTTCTTAAATGTTAAGGATTATAATATGCATTGAGTCAATATGGTAAAATCTTGGATTCTTGTATGTTAAAATCTATAATTTCAAACAAAATGTTGTAGGTAAACTTATATGTTATGATTCATGCATTTACTCACGCATCGCATAATCTTGTTTAGGTTTATATTTTTATTTTTATTTTTTTGTCAAACATAAACTATGGTGATTGGCCGGAGGATCGAGGTACGCCAAAATTTCTATCTTTCGTAATTCACATAGTTTCGTGACACTTTATTTGTTTATAGTTTGCTTTTATTTTATTTGGCATTCTCATTTGTAATCTAACATTAAGGACACAACCGTAAATAAGATAAGGTGGGAATTTCATCACCAATCTTGCCCACAAACAACCCAACTTGCATTGTGCACAATCAGTAGAATTAAGATTTTTATTTTATTTTATCTTATTTATTTATATTTTTGTGTGACTTTTATGTATTAGTTGTCTATTTGTTTTGTGATTTGTGGAAAGATGGATTCTTATTAAAGTTGGAATAATAATTTTACTTGGAATCAAGAACCCTATGAAAGTTTTAATGCACACCAAATAAATTAATTTTTTTAAACTTATGAAAATCCTTATCCAAGTTCATATCCATATCCATATCCATATTCCTATTCGTTTTCAGAACCTTTATATCCACAATAATTATCAAATTAAGAAGAAGAAAGATTTAGTTCCTTACAGAAAACTATGAAAGTTTTGATGGAATTTTTTTTTAGCATGGATCAAGCTATACCTGGTCTAGAAATTCAAATAATTCGATTAGTCGCCATAAAAAAAGAACAAGATGTGGGTGAATTTTCTAGTAACTTTAAGGTTAATTTTGAAAATCTTAATGGTCAGGAAATGATGAGGAAAATAAAAATTTGTATTCAATTCTACACAACTTGAGTCAAGTTTAATTTGAGGAGTCTTTAAATTATGAGTTTATGCCTAAAATCGACCATGTTTCATTTAATGAGCCTTGAAAAAGTCTATGCCTAAATTCCATACCCTAAAAACCTTATTCCTAAAAACCACCTTGTGATTTTTTTGACCAACCTATTAAAGTAAACATAATCCAAGGTTAATTTTGAAAATCTTGATGGTTTGTGGAAATAATGAGGAAAATAAAATTTTGTATTCAATTCTACACAACTTGAGTTAAACGAATTTGAGGAGTCTAAAATTGATCATGTTACATTTAATGAATCTCCATTGACAAAGTCTATAAGCCTAAAGTTTCAAACCCTCGAAGATTTATTCCTAAAAACCACCGGTGATTTTTTCGACCAACCCATTAAAGTAAACATAATCCAAGAGTTGTCAATGACCCAAGAAATAATTGAAAATATACTCTGATTTAAAAAGATCCAATTGATTTTTTCTTAAATCACCTCGAACAAAATTAGAATGAATTGAATATAAAATCGACTTATTCTCAATTTTGGTAGATACACAATTCTAATATGTCAATTTCATAGTCGAACCTAATTATTCTTATAAAATGTAACTTAAGCTCTTTTCGAGGGTGTTGATTTTCTTTGGGATTCTAAAATTGTAAGTCAGATTGTTCTTCAGATAAGTTTCCATCAACTTTGTACAAATTTCTGCACCAATCAATGCACTCGGTATTTTTGTTTTTTCGGTATTTTTATGGCCTGGGTAAGCCCTCAGAAGTTGTGAAATGTTTATTTGAGTTCCATCAATCATCCACATTATTATATTTTAGATATCTCTTAATTGTTAAAACATGAAACAAATTAAAACCGTAATGAAGTTAATGCGTAACTCGACAAATAAACCGTCAGATATTAAGTTAAGCCAATGTCATTGTTTTTGCATATGATACCATTTATGAAAGGGAACTAATATTTCCATATAAAAGATTGATATTTTCATTATTCTCTCACATGAATAAGTGAGTAAGTCCCACTTCCACGTGAAAGAGACTCAAGCTTAAAAATATTATTTTAACATATGAAATATATCATTTCATTTATAAAAACCTCTCGCTTTTTCATCCCATTTGATCTTAATTATTGACATTCTCAATTGTATTTCTATTAGTGATTAAAGTCCTACAAATTTAGTTGAATGAGAGTGGCCTCCGAGGAGAGAGGAGAGAAAAGTGAAAAGAGGTGGAGAGAGAGAGGGAGAGAAAAGTGAAAAGAGGTGTGGAGAGAGAGTTGTGAAGTAATTTTTGTCTACTTAAACTCTCACATCAAAGAGAGTGACAAACCTCATATCACAACACAAGGATATGAATCAACTTGTAAGACATAAAAAATTCACCCAAATGCCATGTGATGAAAGACAAACGAACTATTCTTTCGCTTTTTACTAAAGAATATCGTGTGTTCACACGCATAAAGGGCGCAGACGCCTATTTTTGTAGGGGATTCTCTAGAAATTCTCCTCACAATCAAGTTGTTTAATAATTTTGTAAATTAAGTATTAAATATAATTTTAGTTTCTTAAATGTTAAGGATTATAATATGCATTCAAATAATATGGTAAAATCTTGGATTCTTGATGTTAATATCTATAATTTCAAACAAAATGTTATAGGTAAACTTATATGTTATGATTCATGCATTTACTCAATGCATCGCATAATTCTTGTTTAGGTTTATATTTTTATTTTTATTTTTTTTGTCAAACATAACTATGGTGATTGGCGAGGATCGAGGTACGCCAAAATTTCTATCTTTCGTAATTCACATAGTTTCGTGACACTTTATTTGTTTATAGTTTGCTTTTATTTTATTTGTGCATTCTCATTTGTAATCTAACATTAAGGGCACAACCTCGTAATAAGATAAGGTGGGAATTTCATCACCAATCCTCGCCCACAAACAACCCAACTTGCATTTTGCACATAACCATAGAATTAAAATTTTATTTTATTTTATCTTATTTATTTATATTTTGTGTGTGACTTTTGCTGTTAGTTGTCTATTTGTTTTGTGATTTGTGGAAAGATGGATTCTTATTAAAGTTGGAATAATAATTTTACTTGGAATCAAGAACCCTATGAAAGTTTTAATGCACACCAAATAAATCAATTTTTTAAACTTATGAAAATCCTTATCCAAGTTCATATCCATATCCATATCCATATTCCTATTCGCTTTCGTAACCTTTATATCCACAATAATTATTAAATTAAGAAGAAGAGATTTAGTTCCTTACGTAAAACTATGAAAGTTTTGATGTAATATTTTTTTAGTACGGATCAAGCTTATATCCGGGTCTAGAAATTCAAATAATTCGATTAGTCACCATAAAAAAAGAACAAGATGTGGGTGAATTTTCTAGAACTTTAAGGTTAATTTTGAAAATCTTAATGGTTGTGGAAATGATGAGGAAAATAAAAATTTGTATTCAATTCTACATACTTGAAATGTCGGCTTAATTTGAGGAGTCTTTAAATTATGAGTTTATGCCTAAAATCGACCATGTTACATTTAATGAGCTCATGAAAAAGTCTATGCCAAATTCCATACCTCAAAAAACTTATTCCTAAAAACCACCGGGTGATTTTTTTCGACCAACCTATTAAAGTAAAACATAATCCAAGGTTAATTTTGAAAATCTTCGATGGTTTGTGGGAAATAATGAGGAAAATAAAATTTTGTATTCAATTCTACACAGCTTGAAGTTAAACGAATTCGAGGAGTCTAAAATCGATCATGTTACATTTAATGAATCGCTTGAAAAAGTCTATAAGCCTAAAGTTTCAAACCCCGAAGACTTATTCCTAAAAACCACCGGTGATTTTTTTGACCAACCCTTTAAAGTAAACATAATCCAAGAGTTGTCAATGACCCAAGAAATAATTGAAAATATACTGATTTAAAAAGATCCAATTGATTTTTTCTTAAATCACCTCGAACAAAATTAGAATGAATTGAATATAAAATCGACTTTATTCTCAATTTTGTAGATACACAATTCTAATATGTCAATTTCATAGTTGAATCAATTATTCTTATAAAATGTAACTTAAGCTCTTTCGAGGTGTTGATTTTCTTTGGGATTCTAAAATTGTAAGTCAGATTGTTTCAAAGATAAGTCGATCAACTTTGTACAAATTTCTCTGCACTAAATCAATGCACTCGCATTTTTGTTTTTTTTGGTATTTTTATGGTGGGGGTAAGCCCTCAGTAAGTCAGGAACAAGCTATTTGAGTTCCATCAATCATCCACATTATTATATTTTAGATATCTCTTAATTGTTAATACATGAAACTAATTAAAACCGTAATGAAGTTTATGCAGAACTCGACAAATAAACCATCAGTATATTAAGCCAAGCCAATGTGTCATTGTTTTTTGCATTTGGTACCATTTATAAAGGGAACTAATATTTTCACATAAAAATTGATATTTTCACATTATCCTCTCACATGAATAGTGATGGAGTCTCACTTCCATGTAAAAGAGACTCATGTAAAGATATCATTCAACATATGAAAATATCGCCATTTATAAAAACCTCTGGCTTTTTCATCCAATTTGATCTTATCATCATTCTGAAATGTATTTCTATCGGTGATTAAAGTCATAGAAAATTAGAGGAAAGAGAGTGGCCTCTGAGGGAGAGGGAGAGAAAAGGGAAACGAGGGGGTGGGAGAGGAGTTGTGAAGTCATTTTTGTCAACTTAAACTCCCACATCAAAGAGAATGACAAACCTAATATCACAACACAAGGATATGAATCAACTTGTAACACCTAAAAAATTAACGCAGCCATGTGATGAGCACAAAGCTTAACTATTCTTTCGCTTTTACTAAAGAATACCGTGCAGTCACACGCACAAAGGGCATACGCCTATTTTTGGAGGGGATTTCTAGAAACTCTCCTACAATCCAAGTTGTTTAAAGATTTTGTAAATGAAGTATTAAATATATTTTTAGTTTCTTAATGTTCAGGATTATAGTGTGCATTCAGTTGAATATGGTAAATTCTTGGATTATTGATTTTAAAAACCAATGATGCAAAACAAAACAGAGCTATAAATACCATGATGTAAAACGGAGGCACAACCAAACATAAGGTACAGTTTGATAGCATTTCGTGTAAGCCAGATGGCACCTGAAGAAATATTCTGCAGTACAACTTGGAAACAGTTCCTTATGAAATACAAAACTAGTCCAATTGAGTATTCAGTTTAATATCAGAATGGTTAAAAATGGCCTAGCCAGTGAGTTAGGCTAATTGTCACGGCTCAAACAAGATATGTACTACAATGGTCAGGCAGTCTATTACTTTGTTGTGAAAAGACCATTTGTTTCGTCATTGCAATACATAAAAACCAAAAGACAGAAACCAAGATTTGAAGTTAACTAATTTAATTTGCTGCTAGTCCTAGAATTGGAAGGTGAGAACTATAAGTTTGATTGGAAGTTCAGTTAAGTAGTTCTCTAAGGACCTAATCTCCCCAAAGTACAACAGTTGCAAAATAAGCAGGTGTCCTTTCCTTGACATACGCGCAACGGCGAAAACGAAGTCCCATATCGAAAGAAGTAGAAACAAAGTTTTAGTACTTAGGCAACTTTGAGAGCCTTAATAGACACGACCTTACTTGAACAGGATCTGTTCTATAGGCTCGTACCTCTGTATCCTTGATTTCTAAGGAGACAGGTGACCAAGTCTGGTGGATGAACCATGACTGCAGGACCAGAGCGTGATTAATAGCTCCATGGCCCTTGGACCATTCGAGAGCAGTAGAGGATCGTTCTCAGTCAAGGCCTCTTGGCTGGGGTGGTCCTGCAGTTGTCTGACAGACTCCTCCTCCTCCCCTTTTTTGGACTACTGGCTTCACTTTTTAATGTATTGCAGATCAATAATCTAATGCATTTTGGTTTCCACCGATAAGCTTCATACAAAGGATAGGTTGGTTTGCTTGAAGAGAATCATTTTATGATCAAATCCGAATCATGAAAGAACATGCTCCATGAAAAGATTCAGAAGAATAAGTGAATTGGATAACCCATTGTTAGTTTTAGACATTGCTTGACTCTTACTATAGGAAACTAATTAAACCAGAAAGAAGTTTCTTATGTTGTCAAACACATAGAACTCTGTTGGTCAAACTCAATAAAGTGTTGTATATTAAGCTTCTGCCCTGAGCTGCTTCTGTTTGGTTTGTTCTGCCAATTGGCTGGGGTGGTCCTGCACTTGTCTGACAGACTTCCTCCTCCTCCCTCTTATAATCCCCCTTTTTGGTAACTTTGAGAACGATAACAGAATATTAATACTAAATTTGAAGATACTTTCATTTTACACTAATATAAAATATGGAACATACGGACTACTTCACTAAAACTCAAACAAAGCTATTCTGTATTGCAGGACTTAGTGCCCGGGCTTGAACCCCTGAGGTTTAACAAGGATATACCAATTAGTGCTGATATGGGAACTTTAATACAACTTTCAGAGACAATATCCAACACAAGAACTGTTTCAGCCATTATCTGAATTTGATATAATGGCTCAACCTCCTCCGCTAGCCTAATAGAAGCCGACCAAAATTGTATTGCATGGCTGAACCAGCAGGCTCCAAACTCAGTCATATATATTAGTGTAGGGAGTTTAGCAACCATGGACCAAAAAGACCTAGCTGAGATGGCTTGGGGGCTAGCCAGCAGTGACCAGCCATTTTTGTGGGTTGTTAGACCTCCATGACTCAGAAGGGTATGATTTATTACCACAAGGTTTTTTAGAAACAATTGGAGGAAAAGGGTGCATTGTAAAATGGGCACCTCAAAGGGAAGTTTTGAAACATGTTGCATTTGGGGGTGGGGGGTGTTTGGAGCCATTGCAGTTGGAATTCGAGTTTGGAAAGTATTAGTGCAGGGTTCCAATTATTATTTCATGTGACCCTTATTTACTGACAAGGAATTGAAAGTGTTACATAATACTTTAATTAACAATGTTTCGAATTGTACATATGTTGGATCTTCCATTTATTTTCCTCCTTTTCACAAATTTATTTCCAACTCAAAAACATTGCCCTTCTCTTCATTACTCGTGTATACAATGTATAAAACTTTAATTCATAAAAAAATTTAAAATTAAAATACCACAACAATTCCAAAATAAAAATCTCATTCTATATATCCCCATTCTATTCTGTTTGTTTTAAATTATTTATAGTATTTTATTCTTATGTAATTTATTTATCATTTATTTTTATTTTTACGGGAAGGAATCATTTTCAGATAACTACACAAACATATTAAGCTGAGTTGATTTTCCTTCCCCACCTGAAATCAAAAAGAAAAGGTGTCCAAATGTAAATTTGTATATGATTATATGTTTTGAAAAGATTTTCCAATAAAAAGATAAAGCTTAAAAGCTAAATCTCAACTCATAAAGACAATTGTTGTAAGTCGTCTCACAAAATAATGTTGCTTTTGAGATTTGGTGCAGATTCAGATGATAATAGCATGCATGTTTAATCATCTTTTCATCCTCCAAGCAGCTAGAAATAACCCTTTACTAATTGTAGTTCATAATTCAGGTACTTTGTACTGCTACTTTATAATTTGTCATTCTTGAGGAATGATCAATGCATTAATTCCTAAATATATGATCAGTAATATGGACTACGTTTGTCTCAATTAAGTAGAGAGTTTGCATATCTATGATCAGTAAAGATCAAGATGGCTGGGGAACTCAAAAGTTTTTAGGTATATCCGATGTAATATCCGCAAACTTAAATCTGTCGAATTTATGTTATCATTGACGGATAGTTCAAAAGATAATATTCATTCCGTCGAAAAGTTAGCGTCAAGCAAAAAATATTGTCGCTAAAATGTCGCTTACATTTCCGACGGAATTTCGCTCAATTACATTAGTGTTGATAAAATTAATGCTTCACCAAAAATTTCGTCAGAATTAAATTATGTTCGACGGAATATATTTCGTCGAAATAAATTATGCTCTGGCCTTAGCCGATTTTCTTGTAGTGTGTTAAGAAAGGCATCCGAAAATATGAGATGAAATAAGTACCCAAACCAAATTTCTTGGTGAATTGAGACATCCCGTAGACTTTATAGAAGCTTGGAAAAACTTTGATGCTACACACCCATCCTTTGCAAAAGAAGATAGAAATGTGGGGCTAGGACTCCACCGATGGTTTCACTCCATTTTCCCTCACAAGACACCACACTTTACTTGGCATGTAATCAAGGATGCATATATGTTTTTGTCAAGTTACTCATTCCCCGGGTCCCCAAAGCCCGAGTAAAGACATCGATGTATACTTGAGACCGCTGATTAATGAGTTGAAAATGCTATGGGAGACGGAGTTCACACCTATGATGCATCTTCTAAACATAATTTTCATATATGAGAGTCAGAGCCATGTGGACTATGAATCCACTTTCCCCGTGATATATGGTATGATGGAAGGATGGATCAACACACACAAAAGATGGCATGTCCAAGGTGCAAGGATGAAACTAAAGTTATTCATTTAACTTAGGAAACCGATAAATCCACAACAAAAAATAATATTTTTACATTAAAATCGTCGACATAATACTATAAATGACGATTTTCACCGCCGCTATATGAACTACAAAGTACCGAATTATGAACTACAATTGAATGTGCTATTTCATAGAATAAAATCAATTGATTAATCATTACATTATGTAATTATATGAATCGAGAGAAGACATCTTGTATGTATGCTTCCGATGTGCTTAAGGGTGAAAGTTTTCAATTACCTCTCTCAATCTTTGGGTGAATATGTATAGGTGTGTATAAAGTTCTTGAGATGACAATCGAGACCAAACCCTAATTGTTTTATTTATAGAATAACTAATGTTATTGTTTAGATTAAAGGAATGGAATGAATTATTTCATACTCTCCTCACCAAAGAATAAAATTCATAAATTTGGGAGGAATAAGAAATGGTTCAATCCATTCCGATCGCAAACCAAACACAATATTTTCCAATCCCTACGAATGAGTCATTTTATTCCTACCTTCATTACTCCAATCCAAACGTAAGATAAGGGGTCAAAATCGCCCATCAAGATTTGAAACCTTAGTCTTCTTTATGTCAAATATTATATGTCATAGGCCACATAATTAATTACCAAACTTATAAATAAAGTGATTAAATTAATACAATATGTAAGTTTAATAATTCCATAAATAGTAGAGGCCACATAAGAAATAAAATATTCTAACATTCTCCCACTTAATC
The DNA here is from genome assembly GCA_020205605.1 of Panax ginseng. NCBI lineage: Eukaryota > Viridiplantae > Streptophyta > Magnoliopsida > Apiales > Araliaceae > Panax > Panax ginseng. The sequence goes on from CM035143.1 coordinate 13,172,568, forward strand.
GGCCAAATACTATTTATATACAAAACATAATGCTTACAATCACTAATTTGGCCAAATATTAATTTAATGTCGATCTACATCATGTTCAAATAAAAGCACCAATGCGAATTAATATAATCTTTTGTGTCACTATTAACACAAGATCCCCATTAGTTATACAATTAGTACTTTTATTAAAACAAAGATTAACATTAAGATAATGATGAAAGAGGTTGAAAACCTACTAATTGGGTATTTTAACTTGAAATATTGTGAGTTTTGGGTATTGCTCGTGTTATCCTTTTGTTTTTTTATGATATTTTGCAAGAAAAGGAGTAGATTGACTCGAGATCCGAAAAGGAGGAAAAGATGCGTAACTCGACAAATCGGAAGAAATGTAAGGCAAAGGTCACACCGATATTACATTGAGATGGCGCTGTCACGCCATTTCAAGATATTGTAAGGGTAACGCGGAGCGTCACCGATCAAGAGAAACGACACTAGGCCCCGCCGATCCCGACGGGATTGGGATTTTTTTGTTTCCTTAATGCCCAAAGTTGATTGGTATGAGGACTTTGACTTACCTTATGTTCTGTGGTTTTGTTAGACTATAAATACTTGTTTTTATTAAGATTTAAGAGACTTTTGAATACAATTCATTTTGAGCCACTTCTATTAGAGATTCGAGATATCATCGGAGAAACACACAAGTGAGATTGAAACTTGTGAGACCGGAGATTCCTCGATGTAGTTTTTCTTCTTCCCTTAATTTCAGATCTCAGATTTGAGATGCTATTTAATTTTAATTTTCTTTACTTTATTATGATGAACTAATTTCCCAATTAGGGGTACAATGGAACTTTTTGCAATTCAATTATCATTATTTTCACTGGGAAAATAGTTCTCAAGAACAACTCCTTGAAATTTTAGGGTACAATGGAACCTTTTGAAATTTTATCTACATCCGACTCAGATACCCTTGGGAAAGTAGTTCTCAAAGAACAACCTCGAACTGCTCCCAAGTTATTTTTTCCCAAGTTAAATACACTTTTCTATTTTACTCGAATTCTGCGCTTATAAAATGAATCATTGAATCGATTTTTTTCATTCGACTCAATCAATTACATTTTTTTTACAAACCGTTAAAAATTTCGTTAAATTGTTTGCATTGATTTTAAAAATTACAAAATTGCCACGTAAGAGAGAGAATCTTACATGTCGATTTTTTTTACGGCATGCCTAGATGGAAACTTATATAAATTTAATGTTAAATTAATCTCAAATCAAATAAATAAAATAATGCATTCAAAATAAAAGTACAATAAAATTAATTTTTAAATTTTATTTTAATCATTAATATTTGTACAATTTTAAATAAATTACATATAATTATATAATTTTCTTTTAATTTAAATAACTCATTAAATTCATTAATATAATTAACCTCTTCTTATAAAATTAAAATTAGAATATAAATATATAAAATGTCCCATATGTTATCAGATTAAGATATATTACATATATTATTAAAATAAGAAAATTTTGGGTAAATTTTAAATTTGAGTAATGTCTTTAACATTATTCATTAGTATTTTATAATAAGCACAAATTAAAATTAAAATTTATAAAATAAATTTAAACTTCAAAAAATATAACTAAAATTTTGAAAATTAATTATTATTTTTATTTTGAAAACTAATATAATTATTATTAATATTATGAAATCATTAAATATTAAATATATTAACAAATACTTAAAGTAATTAAAAATATATTAACAAATAAGTAAAGTAATTAAAAATATATTAACAAATAAGTAAGTATGAAGTATCGTAAGTTCGTATGAAAAAACGATGCACCCACGGTGGAGAAGCAAGTATCGAAATCTGAGAAATCAGAATCAATCTGATGTATATTAACAAATACATCTACGAAGGGAAAAACGATCTTCAAAATGGAGAGGAGAAAATCAAAGTGAGAATCCAAAGATCACAAGTTCGATCCGATCTCAATAGACTTGATTAAAAGGCCTCCTCTTATACTTTCTTCAAATCCTTCTTTAAAATTCATTTCTCAAAGCAATTGCTCATCCGTGTTCAAGCAATCGCGCTTATCAACGGAAGTCTTGTTACCTCTCTCAACCTTATCTAAAGGTGTCTTTGTTGCGATAATGAAACAGTGCCAACTAATTTGGGTCATTAGATTTGCTTTGATTTTGATGAGTTTCAGATTAAGTACCGCTTTCATATTTGTGGTGAAGAAGATGAGTTTCAAAAGTACCGCTTTCATATTTTGATAAGTTTCATTTGCTTTGATTTTGATGAATTTCGATTAGAATCTGGGTCATAGATTTGTTTTCATATTCATGGTGAAGGAGATGATGAAGTACACTGCTTACTATGATGAATTATATTTGAATTTTGTAGTAAGAAGATGATGAATTAGATTTGAATTTGATTTGTGATGAAGAAGATGATGAATTCATATTCGATTTATTATGGTAAGAGATGATGAATTATATTAGATAATTTTGTATCTTTAAAGTTAACTTCAAATATTTAAAAATTAAAAAATAATAATATGTATTCATTAATTTTAATAAATACATTTATAAAAATTATATATTAATATATATTTTTAATTATAAATTTAATTATTTTGTTATTTTAAATAAGAAGAGAATTCAAGTTTGAAAATCAAAAATTTAAAATAAAGTTATTTTATTATTATTATTAAAAAAATCCACGCTGATCTTATATTTTATATAAGCATTGCCATGTAGATTTTCCGTTAACTTTTAACACTTTTAGACTTTTAAAATTCTACTTTTGTAAAAAATTATAAATTCCAAACGAGTCAACCGGTAAAAAATTCAAATTCAAATGATGTATTTGTATACCGATGTCGTAGTAGAGTGGGCAAATATATATTTAACCCTTTTTCCTCACCACTGCTTTTGATTGACTTCCCACCAAAACTAGCTTCACCTTTCATCATATAGGTAGAAAAATCTGCCTTTTGCTCCTCTCCCACTCGCAACAACGTAATGCTTTTTTCAATCTCCTTATCCAAAACTCGAGCCTCTATATAGGCTCATAATTCCTTTAAACTCATGTGGTCCCACATTATTAAAATTCTTAAAGCTTGATACTCACAAAATTGGCCCCTCATTATTCCATCCATAAACTGTTATATAACATTTGCTTGCTCATTATTCATGTTCTCTCGCTTCTTGATTGATTACATTGATTTTTCCTCGAGGCATTATTCGTATAATAAAAATACATTATTTTCTCATCCTTCATTTTAAAGCATTCATTATTAGTGCTAGAATTTAATCACCTCGTAGCTTATATTAATACACATATATATTTATATTAACATTCATCCCCATGTACACCTATCTTTTAATTCTATAGCTTTCTGATACTACCTACAAAATATCCTCTTAATTATTACTCTGAAAGTCCTATAATATTCTAGCTAAATCTTTCGAGCTTACAACTTTATGGTCAACTTTTTTATATCCCGAATTAGAGTATTTCCTATCAATCATCTAATCGTAAAATATCTTATCTACATCCTTAAACGATTATACGATTTTGGTTAATTTACACTAACTTGTGTTTGTTTTAACTTGTATTAACTTGACACCGCTTTTGTGTCAATTTGATACCAACTTGTAGATCACTTAATGCTAACACTAACTTCGTTTCTGATTTCTCAATGCTGACACCAACTTGTGTCAAATACCAACTCAGATCACACGCTTGAGTCAACATCAACTTATGTTTTACTTTTTTAGGTTATTATGTTCATTTTATTGTGACAACAGCTAGTCCTCTCTTTACTTTTGACATCCCCAATGTCGATTCAATAAATCATTACAACATTTGTTTCAAATTTTAGTCAAATAGCTTAGATGATACCAATAATTCTAACATCAATCGAAAATATTTGTCCGCCAACTCAATCGGCATTAACTTATCTTTAAATATTTCAAAATTTATGAAAATCATTTTACGACGCCATGATACCATACCAGATTTACAACTGCTTGAGTATTCTATCATTTTGTAACTTTTATTATACTTTATAAAATACCATAGGGTGAATGCATCATTAGATCACATCCAACACTAGGTCAATCTACATTAATGACTCATTATTTTATCATCTATGCACTAAATGCATTAATGATATATAAGATAAATTAATTTTGATATTTACAAATCATTTTTTGTCTAGACGAAAACAATTAGCATGCATAGACATAAAAATAATTTAACTTTTAAAAACTCATTGATTCCATAATTCAACCCAATATTTTCAAAATGCTTTTGTTAGCAAGATGTCAATATATTCAAATCTAGCATAAATGTAAGATTTGGAATACCTATGCTTCCTTCATCAACTCCAATTTTCTCCAATGCTTCATTGCTTAATAATTTATCTATTTATATCATCCTTAAAGCTTACTATATTGAAAATCCTCGCCTCTCAATCCATAGCTTTTTTCATACCATAGCTAGTTCATTAAACATACCACACGCATGCATGAGTCGAGGAACTTACCACAATAATTTGATTTTGGGAACTTGTCCTAGCCGACCATAGTCCAAGAACCAATCAAAAATTGTCCATACGCTTAGGGTTCAAAAACATACTATAATGCATTATGAGTCACAAACTTACCATAAAGATAAAGTTTAAGAACTACACCATATCTTATATTCTCTAACTATCAAATATAAATATTGAAAAGAATAACATTTTTCACGGCATACGATATATTGATAAGTAGTACTATCATTTTCAATGATTATTAATATGATAAAATGAGTAGTCTCGACCCAAGCATAAAACCATTTCCATATAAAGGCTTATACAACTCAATTATCAAATGAGTCCGTAGTTGAAATACTTACATAATCCTAGATTTCTTTTCCCTCAATACGTAATATTTTTAATTCATATTTCATCATCTATAACTCTTTTCGAAGTTTACATCGCATAATTTCATAAAGACATCCTTTTATAGTCTGTACGCTATATCATTCCAATCGCTTTTAATATATCATATGTTATTATAACTTCATTCTGATTATTTCATTTATTTATCAATAATTTAATTGATAAAATTGATTATTTAAAATCTTAAACATTTATCTATTCTCAAAACCAAATCTTTAAATTGTTCTATAACAACTCTTTGTCATATAAAATTATGATTAAACACTTAATCTTTCATTTTATAAGTTCTTCATTATAATCTAGTAAATCGAATACCAATCCAAAGAACCTAGATTAGTTCATACGCCTTTGTTGTTTTCCAAACACAACACAACAAGCTAATATATTTAAACAACAAATCAGATATATAATACAACAAACCGCTTACTAATACAACAAAATCAGTATTCCTTTTTCAACATATTAATTCAAATTCATCATACTATATACCCAATATAGTATAT